>OY728127.1:1797383312-1797745513 GCA_963277665.1 Viscum album
TTAGGCATGTATTGGCTTTATCTGTATAAATCCCACATCAATTTTCAAGTAAGGTAAGTTACATTTGATATTTCAAACCCTCCTATGATAATCCATAAATGTGATAATAAGTATGAAAAACCTGTGGAGATTACATCCAGTGTTTGGGTCTTAATCCCCATTCAAAATGGTTGTTTATATTAAATGGTTGGGAATAAAATTGAAATCGATGATATGCCTATTTTTCAGGATTTTGTTAATGTATTTCCAGAATAGTTTCCTAGTCTTATACCAAAATGTAAAGTTGAGTTCTCAATAGAACTCATAACTGGTTCCACATCAATTTCAAATTCTCTATATAGAATGGATCCGATTGAGTTGTAGGAATTGAAGAAGAAACTCCAAGAAAACCTTGATAATAGATTCATTCATCCAAGTGTGTCACCTTGGGGTGCACCTATTATTTTTGTGAAAAATAAAGATGGATCAATGCGTCTCTTCATTGATT
The DNA here is from genome assembly GCA_963277665.1 of Viscum album. NCBI lineage: Eukaryota > Viridiplantae > Streptophyta > Magnoliopsida > Santalales > Viscaceae > Viscum > Viscum album. The sequence continues at coordinate 1,797,383,800 of OY728127.1, forward strand.
ATTGGGAGTTAAACAAGATCACGATAAAGAATAAGTACCCTCTCCACTATATTTATGACTTTTTTGATCAATTGTGTTGAGCTCAATACTTTTCCAAGATTAAACTTCATTCTAGATATCATCAATTGAGGGTCAAGAAAGAGGATATAACTAAGACGACTTTCTATACAAGGTATAAATACGGTGAATATATAGTGATTCCTTTTTGTATTACTAATTCCCCTGTCGTATTCATGTATTTAATGAATATATTCTTTAGATATTACCTTAATTAGTTTGCGGTAGTCTTTATAGATGATATTATTATCTATTAAAATAGAAAGGAAGAGCATGGATATCACTTGAGAATTGTACTGAATACCCTAATTATGGTGAAGATATATGAAAAATTTAAAAAGTGTGAATTTTGGATGCAAAAGATTTCATTTTTTGGTCACATAATCTCAAGAGATGGTATAACAGTAGATCCATCAAAGACAGATTCTATTTAATGCTGGCCTAGACCAACTACAGCGAGTGAGATCCTTAGCTTTCTTGGTTTAGATAGATATTATCAACATTTTGTGGAGAATTTTTCACGAATATCTAATACTCTGAACAATTTAACTCTAAAGGGTGTTAAGTTCCTTTGGATAGATGAATTTGATGGAAATTTCAGGTAGCTAAATAGAAGTTTTTTCAGTTCACATGTTATTACATTACCCTATAGTAGAGAAGGGTTTGTAATCTATAACAATGCATCCAAGAATGGATTGGGATGTGTTCTTATGATGAATAACATGGTTATCACTTATTCCTCAAGGTTGTTTATGATTCATGATCAGAATTACCCAACTCATGATTTGGAGTTAGTAGTAGTATTTTTTTCATTAAAGATATAGAGACATTATCTTTATGGAAAAAAGTGTGATATATATATATAATGATCATAAAAGTTTGAAATATATATTCATATATAAGGAGTTAAACATGCTCCAAATAAGATGGTTAGAGTTTATAAAGAATTATGAATGCTCAATATATTACCACCTTGGGAAAGAGAACATGGTGGCCAATGATTTTAGTCAGAAGGATCAAGCAAGCTTATCCACGATGAGGATAAAAAAAGATCCAATATTTCTGGATTTTAAAAGAATGAATCTAGAAATCCTGAAGTAAGGGGAACAATATTATCTTTCTAAAATGAATGTTTGACCCTCTATCCAAGTGAATATTAATGAGGCACATAAGGGAGATGAAGAGCTACAAAAGAAAGTCAGAAATGTTCCTAGGTTTGACCTTGATCAGGATAGAATGATATGGTTAAGGAACCGTGTATGTGTTCCTTCGATACCAGATTTGAAGAAGGAGCTATTAGAGGAAGCTTGTAGTTCTTCATTCTCTATTTATTCTGGAGGTACAAAGATGTATAGGGACTTAAAAATAATACTTATGGTGGGATGGCATGAAGAGAGATGTCACAGAGTTTGTATCTCGGTTCTTGGTATGCCAAAAAGTTAAGTCTAAAAGAAAAAATTCAATGAAGATGTTGCATCCATTGCCCATACCAAAATTAAAATGGGAGAACATCACTATGGATTTTTTCATTGGACTACCGAAAACCTCTAAATGGTTTAATGTTATATGGGTGGTATTTTATCACCTTACTAAGTTATCACACTACATCACTATCATATGGTACTTCTCTCTGGATCATTTTTCCAGGATATACATTAAGGAAGTGGTAAGGTTGCATGGAGTACCACATTCTATTATATCAGATTAGGATCCAAGGTTTACCTCAATGTTTTGGAAAAGGCTTTAGCAAACACTAGATACATAATTGAGTTTCAGCCCTACTTATCATCTTTATACAGATAGAAATTATGAAATAACAATTCAATCCGTAGAGTATATGTTGAGATCTTGTTCTATGGATTTGAAAGGTGGTTGGGATCAACACTGTCCTCTAGTTGAAATTTCTTACAATAATAGATTTCACTCAAGCATTCAGATGGAACCTTATGAATCCCTCTTGGGATGAAATGTAGAACTCCAACATTCTAGGATGAGGTTGGAGAAAGAAAGCTATTGAGACTGGAGATTGATGAATAAATGATTGAGAAGGTCAGAACCATAAAACAACATATCAAGGAAGCTCAAAGTCGGTAGAAAATTTATACTTATAACCACTGATGTGACCAAGAATTTGAAGTTGGTGGAAAAGTTTTTCTAAGAACCTCACCCTTGAATAAAGTTATGAGATTTTGTAATAAAGAGAAATTAAGCCCTCGGTATATCAGTCACATTGATATTATTGATAATATCGGGATAATATCCTATCACTTGGAACTTTCCCCAAATATCTCTCAATTCCATGATGTGTTCTAGGTATCTCTATTGAGGAAGTACATACCTGACCCTTCATATATACTGAACTCAGAGGTCATATCATTGGAGTAGGATCTTTCTTACAAGGAACAACCATTTAAAATTTTGGACTGGTCAAAGAAAGTCCTACAAAAAAGACAAATCACCTGGTCAAAGTTTTATGGAGGAATAACCAGTTAGAGAAATTTATGTGGGAACTTGAAGATATTATGAAGAATAATTATCGTCATTTTTTTACCTGAGTGATGAATTTTGAGGATGAAATTTATTTTAAGGTGGGTATAATGTAACACCCTGAGTTTTTATGGACCTTTTTTTTGGAATAAATTAAAATTTTTAGTTATGTCTTTCAATGCACTAAGTAAAACATTCCTTTCACATAGAAAAAACTTGGTATACATTACACAGAACGTATACTTGGCATACATTACATGCAACACCAACTTGACGTACGTTACACACAACACCAATGTTTCTATGAAACGTCATTTTATTATTATAATTATTTAAATGAGACAATTATAACCTAGATGTTAAACTTAGTTATATGAATAGTAATAAATAACTATAAAATATTTTTTATAAATGTTTTATGTCAACAAAACATATTTATAACGAAATATATGATTTTTGGTAAAGTCTTTTTATGTTTAAAAATAATATTTTCTTGAATAAACCACTTTTAATAATAAAATAAATTTTAGATGCATTTAGAAATTTAATTTGATAAAATAAACTTCATTTTTGAATAATTACCATCAAAATTATCTTATGGTGAATTTTTTATATATTTTTTGAGAAGCTTCATTTTTTTGATAAATAGTGAAAAATACTACTTTTAGGTAAAAGAATAACTTTTAATTTAAATAATTATTAATGTTAAATTATATTTTAAATTTATTTAAGGTAAAATTAGTATAATTATACATATATTAATACAATTTAGGTCATTATAATCAATTTCACTTTGAAATTGAATATAAAAACTTAATAAACTTTTGAACTTCTTTCTTCATTAAAGACCCATAATTTCGTCTAGTCTGGAGGATTAACATTAATATTATATTTTCTGCTTCTCTTAATTGAATTTAAAAAAACCAATATAAACCATTTTAATCAGTTTAATATTTAGAGTCTAATTATATTATGTTAATTTCTTTTACCAAAATGGTTAGTAATGGTGATTAAAATTAATCACATTGATTAAGGTCAAATTAAGATTAATTAGGTACTAAACCTTAATCTAAAGGGACCAAATGACCTATAAACCTTTCCAAAACTCATTTTATGGAAATTATTCAGACATAAACCTTACATTATTGATTTACGTTGGTTTTGAATGACCTTTTTTAGGTAAGAACATGTTTACACCTTACTTGTTTTCAAAAATTCCAAGCGAATCCTTTTCCTTCCCAATAAAATTCCACAAACTCTCCCACTTCTTTACACCTATACAAACACTTAAGTTCGGCTAATACATTACCAATACACTTCAAATAAATCCTACCTTCCTTATATAATACTTACCTTGGGTAGAAGGAAATCCAAGGAATCCTTTTGGCACAAACCAAAAAGAGTTACCTGAATAAGAGGTAACACCTTATCTCAAGTCCTTTCTTTTGTTTTCTTTCACCACCACTCCAATTTTTTTTTCAATTATTATATAAAAACACCAGTATAATTGATATACTAGGAATGTTTTATTCTAAGGTTTCAACCTACACTTATACACACCTTTATCTAATGGATAACGAACATACTGTTTATGTGTACGACGTACTACGACCTCAATAAATGATGATTGTTCAATTTTACTTACCACCTATCATGGTGTAAATTATGATGGAAAATTTATTTATATAGGTTATATATTATATTTATCATTTATTTAATATTATTTTTTTCTTTTTTCAAAACATATGTTTTTTACTTTCCATTATGTGTTAATATGATAATTTTTTTTAAGTGTGGACTACTGCCCCCTCAAAGTGATATGATTCATTAATACACTACATGGAATGTATTAAGTATGGTTTTAGTGATTATATATGACATCATAAATCTAATTTAATAATGATATAAATATATAAATATATTTAATTTTCTTTCTTTCTTTCAATACGACAATTAAACAGAAATAACATTTATCCATACGTACGACCTACCGTCTCCATGAATGGTGTATTCCATTTCATAATTATATATTATATAGATTATTTTAATACACATATAATGCATATATATTATATTTATATAATATTTTATATATTTTTTTAAATCATGATATAATGTATAAATGCCAAAGATATAACAAATTAAGACACATGCGAAGAATAAAGAGAATATTACCCAAAGTGAAACCTTAACATAAGATTGTTAACCGGTGGGTAATATAAGGTCATAATAAAAACATATATATATATATAATAATATAGTTCTATAAAATACATATAATAAAGTTATATTTATTATATAGGTGGTTTGAATGAGTACGAAGAGAGTCAAGACACTAGGTTAGGGGATTTCATCTCACTTTTTATTTCCATGAGATACATGCTTTATTCACAACCCATTACTTTTGTGTCATTTATATACCACCCATGAATGTATTATATTTATATTATACTTAAATTTATGGGTATTAATATATCGATTTTATGATCTTTATTTCATGGGGATTAAGTTTCAAAAGTTAACAAATCAGTAAAATAGTTTTGTCTCAATTTGCGTTCTTTGAGACTCATGTTTTATTATGCACTTAATTATTTTTGAGGTGTATATACTTCAATTTTACATGTTATGTCATTAACTTACTTATTTTAATTATATTTTATGATTCATTTAATTTAATTTTCTCGTGGAGTGTATGATATGAAATTACCAAGTTATAAGAGATTATTGAGACAATCTCATCGTTTTTTCGAGATTGTTTATGTTTACCATTCCTTTAATGAAATATTATAATCTATCTATCAATAAAACTCTTGAGTTTAATTATAATATATTTATTTAAGATATATCCATCTATTAGTTCCATTTTCCTACTCTTCGGTACTTATGATATCATTTTTAAGAAATATATGACCGTCTCTCTCTTCGGTTTGAAATCTATTTTATTCAAAAAACTTGTTTTCAAAAATGTTTTCAAAAGATATTTGAAGCCAATTTTCAAGAAAAAAAAGATTTTAAAAAAGTTTTATTATTATCAAAGTTTCATTTATAAGTTTTCAGATCTATTTTAAAATAAAAATCTTTTCAAAAGGTTTTATGTTTTAAAAAGAGTTTTTCAATGCATAACAGATATTTTCCTCAAGAAATGTTTTTAAAAGATATTTCAATTTTTTTAACATCTAAGATAGCATCCATTTGTGTTACTCATTCCTTTATGGGTAAATTATTCAATGTTTCCATTCATATTATTTCTTTGAATGGATTAGATTTTTATGGCATGATGTTTATGAAACCCGTTTCTCTTTCAGGGGTTATATGATTTTGAGACCCGCTTCTTTTTAAAGGTTATTTTTATGATGTAATGATTATGAAACCTGTATCTTTCCACAGGTTATGATATGTTTATATGTTTATAATACCCATTTCATTTAATGGGTTATTATATGATTACTTATGATCTTGTGGCACATGTATGTATGATTTCACTATGAGATGGGCGAGACCTATATCTCCCTCAAATGCATTGGGTAAATATTTATATCTCTTGAGATATACTAATATGGTCTTGGGAATGAACCTTTACTACTAAGATGGCCATGGGTGTGAACCATTACTACTAAGATGGTATGAGGAGTGAACTCATGCTACTAATATGACCAAGGGAGTGAACCAGGACTACCAAGATGGTATGAGGGATGAACTCATGCTACTAAGATGTCCATGGGAGTGAACCATGACTAATAATATGGTATGGGGTGTGAAACTATACAACCAATATGTTCTTAGTAGTAATACATTGGATACTATGAAAATAATATTATATATTCTGACGTGTTTCCCAAAATTCCATGTTTTATTCCTATGATATGATTTTATGTCTTATATTCTTTATCTCATTATGATTCATGTCTTATGAACTGCTAATATTTATTCCATGATTTATGTATATGACCTTTGATATATAGTCTATGATATTTTATTTTTAGGATCATGTTCTCATGCCCTTATTCTCATGATTATACTTACATATCTCCCTTGTTTACCATTATTGAGCATTTGAGCTCACCCATTTTTATGTTTTCTTCCCCAGGTTATGAAGATATGTATTATGTTTGATGTGTCTAAGAATGGTAATATTAAAGAAAAACCTAGTGGAAGATAATGTATCTCTTTTATGTATCAGTGTTTATGTTTCCATGTTTTCAAAGACACTAAACTAGTACAATATTTAGGAATCTGTTTGTATAATGTTTTAAGTATTATGAAAATGTTATGTAATGTTAATGTATGAAAAGTGAGGGTATCTATATACTGAGATTGTATATCACACCCTTCTGGATACACATTTGGTACCCAAGCATAATTTAGGATTGTAGGTATAGATAAGGGGAAGTGACTGACTTCTAATGCTTGATTGACTTTTCTATGATGGAGTATGGGGGAAAAGGACCGAACCTATGATCTAGATTCTTGGTGGAGCTGGTTTTTGGTCTTTTTTATATTTTTGTTATCATGTGATATATTCCTATATCCTATATTCCCCGTGTACTCACATTTGGTATAGCATGATCATCATCATCATTGGTATCCAATATCTATTCAACTTTTGGCAGTTATTATTTATCTTTCATTATTATTTATTTATTTTAGTTTTGCTGCTATCTGTCTACTGATACTTCTTCTTCTATGATTTGTTATTGGTCTAATCATTTACTTACTATTTCTATTGTTTCTTTTTTCCTTATATATTTTTGTGAATCACTCTGATCAATGAGGGCATAATATCCCAATAGACACTCCTATGGCCCTCGCTACTAGTCGATAGCCTCTGACATTCTGGGAGATGCACTTAAGGTCATATGTCCCACAATCTAGGGGAACTATTAAGTAGAATCTGTGGTGGGATGATACAAATTATGGTTACTAAAAATGATTTATGTTACAGTCCTGGAGATGGTAGGCCATACATATACATTAGTATTGTTTTCCATTTTTCAATGATCATTATAGAAAGGATGTAAGTATTTTTTTGCCTTTCCAAAATTATAATAAAATCATTAACACCATATTATATACTTATATATATATATATATATATATATCATTCATGTTGTGTGGTAATGAAAAGGGAGTCACATTACTTCATGAATGAGGTAGACCACATATACACGAACGACGTTATCATCTTTCATTGAGTAAAAAAGTAATAAAATAAGATGATATATTATCTTTATATAATGATAATATGTCATTAATATCATAATTATGTCATTTATATCACATATAATCATTAAAATTATTCCTTATCACCTTCCATGTAAAGCATTAGTGAAAGATGAATCTCATTGCTTTGCGGGGTGGTAGTCCGCTGTACACACAAGCAACATTATATTGTCTCCTACGGAATAGAAAGTAATAAGTTATATTTTATAGAATGAACCTATAGGTATAATAATGTTATATTATATTATATATATAAATACACTTTATATCCATCATAATATCCAATCCTGAGAGGTGTTAATGAAAAAATGAACGACATCGGTTCATGAGGTGGTAGTTCACCGTATGCATGAACTATGATTTCACAACCCATTTTATGGAAGTGTGTGTGGTTTTAGTTCATAAACTTGACATAGTAACATATAATTATATATAATTTACTTAGGTTATTATATAATTATGTTAAAATAGAAATTGAAGGAGGTAAAGATGGAAATAAAATAAGGATGCTTGCTGAAGAACATTACCTCTTCTTCAGATACCTTCCATTGGTTTACACTAAATCCTTCATAGGTTGGATTTATGAATATGTTAAGGACCATAAGATTAGGGGAGGAAATTTTGGAAGTTATTTGGGTAGGTATTGTCTTAAAAAAGTGGTTTTAAGGTGTGAAGTGGAGAGGAAAAGGGTGGCCTTTTATAAGTGGGGTGAGGGGCACACTTGTAATTTTTTGAAAGAGTGAATTACACCCACATTATTTTCATGTAATCAGGCCCCAATAATAGTAAATTATTGACCAAATAAGTTTTAAGGTGCAAATATGGATATAAAATGAGTTTTGGACAAAGGTTGGGTCATTTTTATACCTTATATTCTATGTTTAACCACTAAGTAAACTCATTTTTACGCTAATCATTGTAATTAATTTTAACTATTTTCACTAATAATTATGGTAAAAAATTAATTTGAAATTATTAGAAATTAGAAATTATTCTTTTTTTAAATTTGGAATCCATTTTTTCAAATTTTACTCAAAAAATGGTGAAATTTTATTTAAAATTAATCCCACAGATGCGGCGAGAAAGCAATTTTTTAAAGTGAAAATGTTCAGAAGTTTACAATGTTTTTATATCAAAAATCAACATGAAAATAATTAAAATGAAATATATTAGATTAATATATATATAATTTAACTATTTAAAATTTAAAATCAATTAAAATATATAATTTAACGTTTTATATTATTTAGATGAAATGATAATTTTGAATTAAAATATAATATTTTTCATTATTCATCAAAAAGAAAACTTCTGAGAAAAGTAAAAAAACTTCACCATAAGATAATTTTGGAATTAATATTTCAAAAATTAATTTTAGTTTTTCATATAAATTTTCTAAAAGTGTTAAAAATTAATTTTAATTATGTGCGCCAAGCACGATTATACCGTCTTTTAGAAAAATACTTTTTTAGAATTCATTTATTTTTTCCTTCAAATGATTATTATTTTATTTATAATCAATAGATAACTAAAAAAATGTGAAAAATATATATTTTAATAAGTTAGTTAATCATATTCATTCATTCCATTCCAATGGCTTGGTGATAACTATGATATTAAATAATAATATTAATAATATGTTATTGTTCGGTAAAATATGGTATTGTGTGTTACATAAGCTATAGAAGGAACTTGTTGTGGCTTATAATGAAAGATAAAATAAATGGTGCATGTAACACAATATAAACCTAGATTTGTGTATAATGAAATATAAATTATCATTTTTTGTAACATACCTTATCAAATAAAATTTTATTCTTTTATAATTTTCAGAGTGTTACATCCGGTGTCTATCTTGGTCCGCCTCCTAATCCATACTCATCTACTCAAACATACACCACTAACCCCTTTACATTCATTGGATCCCTCATGAAATATATAAGTGCATCAAGATCCCTAAGTAGGGCATGAGTACAAGAATTAGTAGGACACCGCTAAACTTTCCTTGACTAGATGTGTTCAAGTATAACAAGTGTGTGCCATAAATGGAAATAAATGCATAACGTGCATAAAAATACAATAAAAAATTGACCAGTCATGCAATAACCAATATTCCATAGACACTTAGCTATTTATACTTCATCTCCATTCTAGAAGTATTTTCCTAGGATATCGTAATAAGCAAGGACCAATACTATGCTCGAAATCCATCTCTCGAAAATCGTAAGGCATCAAGTCAGATCAGGCCCCAAGGCCTTTGTATCTATACTCTACCATGGGTAATGCCCCAACATAATCATGACCCTCAAGTTAGGACCCAAATTCATTCCACCACATTTATGCCTTGGGTTAGGCCCCAAGGTCGTTATGCCCCTCGAGTCAGGGCCCCAAGCCATCATGCCCCTAATATTCCACCTCAGGCCGATCTCCAAGGATATCATTCCCTGTACCATATACTCAGATCCATGATCTTCATCGTCACAAGATATACACACTCCCCATACAGGGGATTCATATCACATGATGTCCCACCTCGCTCAAGTACCAAGCACAACCTTCAAGGTAATGGTGTGACACATCATAGGGAATGCATATAAGGCACACATAATATATCATCATGAGAAATAAAGTAGAAATACATAGTAACATGTGATCATAATCAAACATGGAAACAATATACTATAAAAATACTCATGGAATAAAAAATCATAGTAGGTTTCACGGTTTATACACACACCCACGTGCAATCACAATCAAGCATGATCATCAGCTACGCAAACATAATAATCATATAATGGAAACAGGTGTAAAAAAGAGCCTAAGAGAGATAGGAACCTCCTACCTCAATGTATTAAATGTCAATAGTAAGAATAAACCACCCCATATGGTTCAAAATATACAATAGAAATCTCAAAAGTCTATAACACCTCATCACATTCCTTATTATCATAGTTTTCGACACATCAACACTCGAGGTTTATCAAGGGTTACTAAAACCAAAACCAACTATTTTATTTCAAAAATAAATAAAATATCACATATAATGATACTTTTTATCTCATGTATAATTTTAAAATTATCATTTAGGTTAAAACATATGTTTGCAATATTCTTCTCAAGAATAATTATAAAAATCATTTGATAATTTATATATCTAAATTAATTTGAGAACACATGTGATATTCTTTATAATTATTATTTAATAAAACCATATAATTATCCTTGAAAATTGAATTATGATCCTCTGATAATTTTATATCCTTTTAAAATGATAATTCTATTATAATTATCCTTTGATAAATTGTATAATTATATTCTAATAATTTTCCCAACAAATTATATTTTATAATTTAATAATTATCTTTTGATATTTTTCTTTATAAATTATCTTTAGGATTATTCATTATTATCTTCCAATAATAATTTGAAATTATTATTTGATAATTCATTTTAATTATCATTTTATAATTATTAACAATTATATTTTGATAAATTCTTGATATTTATCTTTTGATAATTTTATTATAAATTATATTTTGATAATTGATGAAATTATATTTTGAAAATTTTATGTAAATAATCCTTGATAATTCAATGTAATTATCATTTAATATATATATTTATTTTCCTTTGATAATTTTATAATTATCCTTGATAATAAGTGTTTTATGATTTTATTTAATTTCAATTATTTTTTCACAATTAAGAATGGGAGAAAAAATGGAATAAATTAAATAAAAAAAATAAAAACCATAACATAGAGGAAGTTGTGTTAAGCACATACTCACAGAAGGAGTAAGAAAATCACACAACCACACTTGGAATCACAAAAGGGTATCGCTAGAGAGTTTACGATCACACCCAAGGGAGTTTCAGGGTTACTCGAACTCAACGGGATCTATGAATGGTGAAAGCCAAATCATTCATCTATTAGAACCCTAAACCATGTATACTTTCATCCAAAGCCAGAACACACAATTTAATCTTCTGTTTCATCCAAATATTGATGGTGGAGTCATTAATTCAACCTCATTAAGTCATTTCTGACTTAAACGGACATAAATGAGTTGAATAAGAGGTTTTTCGAATCAAGCCCATGTGAAAATGGTGCCTCTCCACATTAAAGAATATGGAATTAAATAAAAAAAATAATTTAATATTTTTTAAAAATAAATAATAATAAAATAATTAAGGGTAAAAAAATTACCCATGCAATGTAACCAAACACGTAACACACCCAAAGTTTTTGTTGAGACTAGGGTAAAATCCACATTCCTCACCTAATGAAAGTCTCATATTTCTTATATGAGACACCATTTGGGAGATACTTGATTTTTACTGTAAAAAAATATAATAAAAATATTAAATAAATTACCCTTATCTGTGATTTAACCTAACTCCTAAGGCACACCAATACTGAGGCTCAACGGACCTCATAATCTTACGTCCAATCATTACATAACTCTAAAAATATTCCATAGAATATTTCAAAATGTTATCAATACTTTTACCCTTACGTGAAGTGTTTTAAAATAAATCATTTATAAGTTAGTTTTTATTGAAAAATTCCATCTTTCACATAAAAAATTATAAATTATTAACAAAAAGGGTTTTATTATCATTAAAAATTGAGGATCTTATATTTCTCTATATCTATCAACTTTTGACCCATGAGAAGTAACTCTTGCGGTCTTACTCAAACAACTTACACCACTAAGCTCAAACATTAGACTAACTCTCCCACATTTTCTCCTAGATCAATCCATGTTTCCACAAAATTTGGATAAGTGGTACCACATTCCCTCATAGGACCTTCTCACTCTACTCTATAATCAGCACCATAATCTCCTCATAAGATATGTCAAGCTTAATCTCAACGTACTCATAGTTGATGACATGCACATGATTGGGTACGTATCTATGAAGATGAGATACATGAAACATGTCATTCATACCTCAATGATGTGGAGGAATTTACAAATGGTATGCTATTTTCCCAATATTTTTAGTGGTTATAAGGGGCCCAAAAACCGTGCTAATAGATTTTCTTCTCCCTTAGACGTCAATGGCTTAATCGAGGAGTCATACTCAAGAAAACTTGATCACCAACCATGAATCCCAAATGCCTCCTCTGATGATTCGGATATGATATATATTTTCTCTAAGCATTGATCAACCAATTTTGAATCATATGCACTATCTCGAGGGTCTCCTAAATCAAATTAGGCCCCAAAACCACTACCTCACCCACCTCATGCAAAAAAATGGTGATCGACATGGTCTCTTATAAAGAGCCTCATAAGGTACTATTTGAATCAAAGATTGATAACTATTTTTGTATGTGAACACAACCAAGTTTATATGATCATACCCCAATAAATCAAATTCTAGAACACAAGATCTAAGAATATCCTCCAATATGCGTATTGTCTTCTCAGACCGTCCCTCTATCTGAGGATGGCACATTGTGCTCAACCTCAAAAGAGTCCCTTTGGAATTATACAAGATCTACCAAAATCACGATGTAAAGTGTGTGTCTCTTCCTGAAAGAATACTCAAGGGAACTCCATGTAAGAGTATGATCTCAAAGACATAGAGATTTCCCATCTCCTCTACTGTGTGAGTCTCTCTGATCGGTAAGAATTGAGCAGACATTATTAGCTGATCGGTAATCACCCAAACTATGTCACGAATACTTAGGGTCTTGAGTAACCCTATAAAAAATTCTATCTTGATGTTATCCCACTTTTACATGGTCATAATAAGTGGTTGAAGAAAACTACCAGGTCAGTGGTGATCGACCTTCACGCTTTGATAGGTAAGTCATCATAGGACACAACCAACAATGTCCCTCTTCATCCTGGGCCACTAGAATTAGAATCTGAAGACATTATACATCTTGTTCACACTAGGATATACTTCATATCTATAGGTATAGTAATCTCTCATTATATCCTCTCTGATAAAAGTAGGGACAAATAATTTCCCATGTACAAAGATCACATCATCATCATCCATCGACCGTCTAGGTATCTTGTGACCCTCATCCAGCTGCTCCCTCATCATAACACACTATGGGTTAGACTCCCAATGAGTCTTCACCCAGTAAATAGGAGAATATGTAACTAATAAGGTAGTACAAGTCATAGTTCCTTGATTCTTGGAATCATCCAGCCTCCAGTTAGCCAACAAGATCATCAAGCGCCACAACACTTTTGAGGGCCACTCACTAAGTTCCAACTCAGCCCATGTCTTATGGCTTAGATAATGTTCAACGACATTACCATTTCTAGGTGAATAATCCATACCAAAGATAAAAAAATATAATTACTCAAACTAGAACCTCTTTCTCAGGTTTAGGCCCCTCTATGTGAAGATATGTTGAAGGATTTTATAGTCTGTGTAAACAACAAATATCTCATTGAAGAGATTAAATCACCAAAATTTCAGAGTATGGATCACAGATTATAGATCCAATTCATTTGTAGGGTAGTGTTTCTCATGAGGTCATAGATAACGTGACCCATAGGATACCACATTTTCTCTTTGTATCACCACCACTCCAAGGATAACACCTTATGAATCACAATACACTTCATAACCAATCCTAGGCCCAGGGAGTATTAGTAATATAGATTTCATCAACCTACACTTAAACACAAGGAATGATTATTCACACAAGTATTCCCACTATAATTTCACTCCCCTATTTATCTGTGATATAATCGGTGTTTATAGTTGGGAGAAATCCTATATAAACCATTGGTAATATCCTGTTAAACCCAAAAAGCTACTGATCTCAAACAAATTCTGGGGACGTATCCAAGACATGTTTTCCTTAACTTTCTCAGGTTCTATAGATAATCCCATTTAAAAAACTACATATCCTAAGAACCTAAAATCTCAAATCTAGAAGTCACACTTTGACAAATTTTTATATATTAGATGTGTTCAAACCATACTCATGACTATCTCTAGGTTCCTAGCATGCTGCTCCGGTGTCAACGAGTAGATGAGGATGCCTTTATTGAACACCCCGATGAATGATTTCAAGTATGGGAGGAAGATCTTATTCATGATATCCAGAAAAACTATTATCATGTTCTTCAGCTTGAATGACAACACCAAGTACTCATGCAGTCCATACCTTCTTTGAAATGTCATCTTCTAAATGTCCTCCTCTCTAACTTTCAACTGGTGATAGATTGATCAAAGATCAATCTTAGAGAACCATAAGGCTCCTCATAATTGATATAAGATATAATAAATCCTAGGAAAAGGATAATGGTTATTCACTATCACCTTATTCAACTTTTGGTAATCGGTGCAATGTCGAAGACTACCATCTGTATTCTTGGTGAACAACACAGGCACAACCCATGGTGAAGTAATCGACCTAATAAGGCCCTTTTACTCTAATTCATCAATATACACCTTGAAAACCCTCAGTTAAGTTGGATCCATATGATATAGGGGTATTACAATGGGATCCACACCAAGCATGATCTTAATATCAGCTTAACATGCCAATCCTTCAGAGTCTCTACTTGGTCAAAGACTCTCACAAAGATTTCAATGCATTATTCAACATCCTGAGGCCTTCCAGTGCCCTGGAAGGATGAAAAATGATGGATTTGAAGTGAGGGAATATTTGAAAATAGTTCTAAACTCCTATTACTAGGATAAGAACTAAGAGAAATACTTCTTATTAAAGTGGCCTTATTGCCTAAACTACATAGCAAGTGAAAAATAATGCTCAACTGAGTTATCCTACACATAAAATGGTAATGTAGAAACCTCCTCACTTGTGGGAGTTTTGAAAACTATTTCCCAAGTAGTCCTATAAGAGTCTTTTGATGTGAAAAGTTTTGTAACGCAAAGGAACCATATTGAAAAAGAGAGTTGTTAGGATAAACCCTAATTAGTCTATGGGATCACACAAGGTTCCCCTATGAGTCTACCCCCAACCCAAGGTATACCCCTTTTAGCACTAACCCTGGTCTCCATCTATATAAGTTATTCAAAATCATCATATATACACTATAAGAAAAATCTATATCTTTGATGAGTTATTTGTGATGAAATAGAGATATCATCAGAAATAACCATAAATCTTGTGGCATTTGCGATGGTTCACAGGACCCATCACAAATTATTTTGGCAAGACTAGATGCCGTTCCATGGGAATGATTATTTATGATGGGCCATCATAAATAACTGAGAATGTTTTTTGACAAAAATCATTATCTATAACTATTAATCTTTTTGTGAATATTAATAGTGTTATATTATATAGTCTGCTACTATTAATCTTTCTGCGAAGACTAATAGAAAAAGAGATCATTATTTATCGCAAAAAGGTTTTGACAATTATTTTTAGTGATGAAAATTCTATCGGTATTCACCCATATTAAATAAAATTTAATTAAAAACATGGGAGCCCTTTATTCTCCCCTCCTCCCCCGATTTTCTTGTCCCCTTCATTCAGAAAACTCCCATCGCGCAACCCTCAAACGACCCTCCCTCAAAATCATCCATCACACCCAATTTATTATATATTTAGGTTATATTCCCCCAGGTATTGAATCATCTTCTCCCATCCTTAATTATTTTTTTGAATTCTCATTCAATATTATAGAAATTATTTTTTTCAAACCCTAGATCAAAAAATTTACCCATTTTTTATCGTTCATTTGGTGTTTAGGGTTACTGTAAATTTATTCTTCCCTATTTGGGTGTTCACCATCGAATACAACGTTTTGTGGCTCCACATGAGTTGATTATAATTGATTTGAGGTAATTTTCCCAACTTTCAATCTTTTAATTTAATATATTTTTCTATTTGGGTGTTTGTATTTGCTTATTTTGATGTATTTGGCTGCCTCGTTGACTCTCGATGCACATGTGCCTGCAAACATCTCACACACTTCATGTATATATGTATAATCACATATATATATATAATCTTATATATGTATACACGTGATAGAAAAATATTTCAAGTTATATATATATATAAACATTGAATGTTTTTTAAGACTTTTATATATATATATATATATAATTTTTTGTGACATGTGTATTTTTAGTTGCATAAAAATAATTTTTAATTTATTATTTTATGTTATTTTTATAAATATGATTATTGTGGAAATTATTTATAGGGGGTGTCTGATATTTATATACATGATTATTTTTTATATAAATTTATTTAATTGGTAAATTATTAGTATTTCATGAAATATAAATTATAACATTGAATTTATGGAATGATGATGTCATATAATTTTAAAATATGAGGAATAGTAGTGGAGTATTTAATAAATGCTAAATAATTCTAAAAATAATTTAAAAAAAGATTTCAAAAAGAAAAAATAATAATATTACAGGCTTATAAAAATAAATATAAAAGAAATCATAATTTTAGTAAAAATCATGTTAAAATGAAGCATTTAATTCAAACATTGTGAATGTTGTTGATTTTTTTAAATAGATTTCTAAATGGTATTCCTTATTGTGATTATTTTGAAAGTGTGCTTAAGGTGATATAATTTTTGATGAATTATGATAATGCTCAGATTGTGACCATGATGTTAAACCATATTTAATTGTTACATTATAATTGGTTTTATTTTATTTAAAACATGTGAATATAGTTTTGTAAACATTTGTACATATATATATATATATCAACATGTGAATATACATATATAAAACTTTTTAAAAAACTCATACAGTTTTAGATATTTGTATGTATGTATGTATGTATAGTTTTGATATGTATATTCGTTTAAAAACTCTGTAACAATATATTTGATGCATATATATTTAATTAAGAAATCATGTAATATATATATATATATATATATATATATATATATATAACATATGACATAAATAAGAAATGGGTGTTTTATAAAAATTATGAGAAAATCAATTTAAAGAAAAAGTTTGAACAAAACGTTTTTATAAGAAAAACATTTTCTATAAAAAAATATTATAAAAATTTTTTTAATGAAAAAGACAATAACTATTAAAAACAAGTAATATTTATTAAAAACATAGTTATCAATAATTAGTATAAATTTTTTAACACCTTGTAAAAAATATAAAAAATAATAACAATTATTAAAAATTCACAATAATTTGTAAAAATGTATTAATAATTTAAATAATCAGTAATAATCATTATATACAAATAAATAATTAAAATTAGTAATATTTCTTAAAAATTTAGTTATGATTAATAAATAATTATTATTACTTGATAAATGATTGTATCAATAATTAATAATTAAAAAATATTTATAATAATTAATAAAAAATTTGTAATACCATGTAAAAAAATATAAAAAATACTAACAACTATTAAAAATTCACAATCATTTGTAAAAAATGTAATATTAATTAAAATAATTAGTAATAATCTTTAAATAATTTGTAATAATTAATAAATAAATAGTAAATATTTGTAATAATTATAAAATGTTAGTATTAATTACTAAATATTATTAATAATTTGTAAATATTAGTAAATTATGATAATTTGTAATAAATTGTATAAAAAATATATATAATACCAATTATTATTAATATTTATTAAAAATTCAGTTATAATTAATACATAATTATTATTAGTTAATAAATAGTTGTATCTATTAATAATAATTAAAAATATTTGTAATAATTTGTAATGTTTTTGTAATACCCTTTAAAAATATATAAAAATACCAATGACTATTCAAAATTCACAATAATAAGTAAAAATGTAGCATTAATTAAAATAATTAGTAATAATCATTTAATATTTTTTAATAATTAATAAATAATTAGCCAATATTAGTAATAATTAGTAAATGTTAGTATTAATTAATAAATATTAGTAATAATTTGTAAATATTAGAATATTATGATAATTTTTAACAAATTGTAAAAAATATATACAAAATACTAATGATTATTATATATTAGTAATATTTATTAAAAATTTAGTTATAATAAATAAATAATTAGTATTACTTAATAAATAATCCTATCAATTAGTAAAAATTTAAAAAATATTTGTAATAATTAGTAAAAAATAGTAAGAATTTGTGATAAGTAGTCATAATTAGCCATAATTAAAATATAATAATAATTTTTAATTAGTCAAAATAAGTAATAATTATTCTTCTTTATGTTGTTTCTTTAGATAACTGTGGAATTAAGAAGTAGACTTCAGTTTCTATTATGTGATTGTTATTGGATAAATCATCACAAAAATACCAACAAATCTAGTATAAATTCTATCTACATTGAGAGTATTGAAACATTTATATCATTTGCATCATGAAATTCAGAATTTGTTTTTTAATGAAAATTAAATGTACATATAAGAAATGAAATATTAGGAGATTCAAAATGTATGACAATACTGGTCATCAACAACTATGTTTTGGCTTTTAGAAAAATTATATTTTTTGGTATCAATATGGTGAATGAAATTCAATAGAAAATACAATTTTTTGGATTTGGATCTATCATTTCATAATTTAGTTCATGAGCACACTGGGCCATCTATTTAGGAAATACAAAATCACAATAATATTCCAAATCCTGAATCAGAACACTCTTAATTTTACAATTTATTGAAATCTGCTCAGTTGGCCTTATATACAAGATTCTAGATACGAAAACTTGAAGGCGTTACAAAATTTATGATTGTTAAATCAAAATTTTGAATGTCAAATATTTGTTTCAGTCAAATATGTTCTTTGTTTAATTCATTTCTGTCTGATGAAATTACCTTGCCTACAAGTTTCTATGAAAGTAATAGGTTGGTCCATAATTTGGGTATTAGTTATTAGATGATCCATGTATGTTTAAATAACTGAATCTTATATTATAGTGATTCTACTAGGGTTTCTTAGTGATAACTCACCTCTCCGTCTCCATCACGAGGCTCCCACCTATTTTCAGAAGTGACAAAATCATGTTTCTACGTTGATTCTATCAGCGTGATCATCTCTATTTCCTTTATAGTTGGCCCTTAGGGCATCTCAATCCCTTCAATGGCATTGCCTCCCTTCATCAATGGTGTCAGCAACAATGGAATTCCCCCTCATCTACAAAAGTGTTCCCTAATCCTAGCCTCTTGTCCCTACATCAGCGTCTTATGCTTCAAGGTGCTCCTACAATACCCCTGCTTTTCACCTAGTGTTTTATTTATTTATTTTTGTAGTATTTTATTTTTAAGGGGCCCGTGAGTCCGCTTGTTCTCTTATTTTTATTTAACCCCTTTTCCCCATAATTTTATATAAAAAAATGTATTATATTATGGTGATTATGAATCTTTAGTTAATTTTCCAACATGTGGAGAATCAAGGTATATATAGGCACATTAAGGAAAGTTCAGATTTTCTGTGAAACAGTGTAACACCCTGAAAATTATAAAATAATAACATTTTATTCGATAACATGTATGACACACAACACCAAGCATAGAAAGGAATATAAAATCCTGAAAATTTGTAATATATTTATTATTTTAAATAAATTCAATCTATATATAGATTTAAATTCACGCAATACTAAGTTACCCTATGTTTCTTGCAATAATGACTTTATTTGATGACTTGTGTTACACACAAGACCGAGTTTTACTGAATAATATTAATATTATTATTTAAAAGGAAAATTATCTCCTTACTATTAAATTGGAAGTAATGAATAGTATAAACTAACTTATTAAAATAAATGGTTGAATTCATTGGTTACCAATTAATTATAAATGAATATTAAAACCAATTGAATATGAAGGAAATATTTTTATAAAAAACTATTTTTATGCACAAAATGCATTCTATCTTAATAAATTAAATTAATTACTATTAGTATATGGTATTAATGAATTTTATATACTATATATTCAATAAAATGTTCTGAAATTCATCCAAAATATTTTATAGAAATAAGATAAGAATAAATATAATTTTACGCATAAAAAGCTGTATTTTTCTAAAGGCAGTTTTGCCGCCTTTTAATAATGCACTTATTTTAAAACTAAATTTTAACAACTATAAATTTATTTTTAAAAATAAACTTTATTTTTTGAATTTAATTGTCAAAATTATCTCAGGGTATTTTTTTGGTATTTTTTTTGAGAAGTTTCATTTTTTGATGAATAGTAAAAAATACTGAATTTTAATTAAAAACTAACTTTTTGTTTAAATAATTTATCTTATTAAATTATATTTTAAATTTGTTTTAAACTTTAATTAATTAAATCATATATAAATTAATCTGATTTAGGTCTTTTTAATCAGTTTTACATTGAATTTGGATATAAAAACATTTTAAACTTTTGAATATTTTCACTTTAAAAACCCGCATTCTCATCATATCTACGAGATTAATTTTAAATTAATTTTAGGAGTTTATGTGAATTTAATTTTGAAAAATGGATTCCATATTTGGAATCAGATTGATTTATAATGTCTTATAAGTCCAACTTAATTTTTGACCATAATGATTAATGAAAACAATTAAAATTAATCACCATGATTAAGAGAAAAATGAGTTTACTGAGGGACTAAACATTAAAATTAAGGGGGAAATGACCTAGAAACATGTCAAAAACCCATTATATGGGCGTATTTAGACCCTTTAAACATTATTATATATTTTTATGAGTTATTGGGATATTATTCCCTAAAATTGACCTATATAATAATATAAGTGAGGAAAAAGACAAAAAATAATTCATTTTTTTAATTTCTATAATGCTTTGGGATAGGGTAAAATATAAAATATGTTTGATTATGTATATCATTTTGAAATGTAAACTATTTTTTTCATGGTAATTTATTTTAATTTTTTTAAAGATGAATTAATTAATTTAAATGCTTAAGAGACACCAACACAATAATTATTTAGTTAATAATTAACTAAAATAAGTGATACTAAAAATATTAAAAGTGAAGTAAATTGAATGAATTATTGTCTTAAATTGATTTTTTATACAATTAAATCATGTTAAAATTGTTTTAAAATAATATATTTTAATTCTGTAATTGTATTGATATTTTTAAATTCAAATTAAATAAATAATGTCAAAATTGACATTGATGTTGTTTTACGATAAATGATATTTTATTAATTGATTTAAGATTACTAAATACCATATATTATTACAAGTTATTTTTAAATTTTAATAAATATAATATATGGAACACTAATGTTAGAATTTATCTTTTATAATAAACATATTTACCGCTAAATAGTAAAATTTTTGTTTGTGTGATTAGGGTTTAAACAACATTTTTACGCACTACATGTGCTTATGTTAAAGTTAATTTCCAAAACACATGAGATTTTTTATTTTATAAAATTTAAATATCATATTTACAATAAGTTTTTATAAATTTTATAATAATTCTCACTTTATTTTAGTCTTAATTGATAAATTACCCATGTTGGAAAATTTGTTACCTTAATAAAAACCAAAATGATAAAAAAGGGAAACTAAGAAGTTAAGGAAGAAAATGATAATTTTTTTTGTGGTGGAGTTTTTTATAGACCATAATTACCATAAAATCATTTTTCTATCAATTTTGGAGGCACATGAGGTAAGGGATACCTACCAATAGTGAATACTTTTGAGTATTTAAAAGAATTCCACTCCTCAACTATAAAAATAGACTTAATACCCCCCACTTATTCACACATATAAATCCATTTGGATCGACCAGGATCTTCCCAAATCACTACATAAATTTCCTCATCTTATAATTGAAGTATTATTTTGGGGTAAAGTCAAACCTTTCCAGGTTTTAGTACAAACCTAAGGCAGAAACTCAAAGAAGAGGTAATGTTCTTCTAAGAGAATTTTTATATTATTTATTTCTACACCTCCTACAATTATTATTATTCCATGATCATATAATGACATCATTAAATTAAATATACTAATATATTGGTATGTTAAGTTTATGATCTAAAAAATTCAAATACTTCCATCAAATGGGTTATGGAATCGTTGATCATTTGTACGACCGACTACAACCTCATGAACAGATGCCATTAATTTTTCCATTACCACCTTTCAATGTTGTGAATAATGATGGTTTTGAAGTTTATATTTAATATATATTATATATATGATGTTTTTATGCTTTTATAATTATTATATGACACATACCTTCATGGTTTCCATTTTACAAAAATACGATAACGTCGCTCATGTGTACGGAGGACTACCACCTCATGAAGCATTGTGACATATTCACGCTTTAAAAGGAATTTATTAAGGATGTTTTTAATAAAAATATATTATATATATGAAACAATGATACTATAATGATAATATATATATATATATCATTTGATTTTCTTTATTTCAATATGATAAGAAAATGAAAATATCGTTCATGCGTAAGTACGACCTACCATCTCCATGAACGATATATTTATTTCCTATCACTAAATACCATGGATTACTATAAATACATATATATAATTTATATATTATATTTAAATCATGGTTTAAATTCTTGATATTATTAAATAATTATCTAAGTAAGAGGAATAAAAAATAACAAGTCAAAACATACTCAAAAAATAAGAAAATTAACACCCAAGGCAATGAAAACAAATAGATATTATTAATGATCAAGTGATAAGATGTTATAAAATAATAATATATGATATTATAAATATTAATATGGATTTTTGATAAGTTAATAACATGATTAAAACCAATATAAATGATGTTAAATAGCATTTAACCAAAAGGAAGTGTAAGGTAAGGGGATTTCATTTCAATTTACATTCCGATTGTGATTTATTTTTTACTATAAACCAATTTGATTTTATATGGTGTATATAATACCCCTTGAAATTTATTATCATTAATACTAAATTATACATGGTATTTTAGGTTTTACTTTGAATTATTTCATCAAAGGTAATTTTAATTGAAAATTACCAAGTGGTAAAAGTTATTGAACAATATCACTTTCTTTTGTGATTGTTAACTTTCTCTTGAAACAATCACTTTTATGTGATCATTTTTCATTAGAAATTAAACTTAAATTAAATATAAAAATATTTTAATGATTCATATGATTATTTAATAAACCTTATACCATTTTTACATATGGTGTTTACTTTGAAAATTATTTGATTAACTTGGGAAATATTGTTAAATCTGTATCCTTTACTCAATACATATATTTGATAAGGCACATTGTTTATGAATCAAATAGATTATTTGATATATTAGTAATGATTTGTATATGAACTAACGGGTTATGTACTGGTTAATTAAATCCCCTCTATGCATCAGTAGTCTCATGAATCAAATCAATTAGACGAATCAGGTGAGTTTCTACTCGCTGACTTAAATTGACTTGAGGATAGATCTTGGTAGTAACTATCTTGGGGATAGATATTGATAGTTAATACATAGGAAACTATTCATTACAAAATTATTTCTATTCCATGTGATTATTTTATTAGTTATAATATCCACAGTTAAGTTTTAAACTCATGTGATTCTTTATATGGCATTATTTGTTCATCTTTTATTCCTGTCATATTATGCTCAGGTTATTGATTAATTAGCATGTTTTTTTAGTTATTTAAATTTATATACTGATTATTATTAGTTATTAATGATTAATTAAACTATAATTAACCCTTATTAATCATTTTATCTTAGCCTTATTTTGTTTCCTTTCCCCAGGTTATAAAAAGGAGATATTTAAACGAGTTTTCAAGGATAAAGTTTAATAGATTTTGTTATTTATTATGTTTTATTCTATATTCACAACGTGAAATGGGTATAATTTATGTACATGGGTTTAAAAAACTTATAAAATGATTGATTATTCTGGATTTTATTCCTTATAATCATTCCAATGTACTAAAGTAAGTCATCAGCTTCGAGCTTCTGGGGTCAAGGCTTCCATAGTTGGTATTAGGGAAAGTTTAGTAGAAACCTTAGAAACTAGATTTTGGACAACATATATTAGATAAAAAAACCCTATGATATACTCTAAATATAAGTATATAAGAACATACTAAAGTTTTTTAAGGTATATATTATGTGGGTATTCCAAGAAATACAACACTTTATGGACACTACAAGTGGATGTGGCTCTAGAATAGATATACCAAGGGGTAATAACTTCAAAAATGGTATGTTGGGCATGACTTGAGCATAACCTAGTACAAAAAAATGGGCCTTACCATGCACATGGTTTGAAACTCTCATGGGATATGCCTAGGATAATTCAAATTTTCATTACAAACCATTATAAAGGATTTGACGATAATGATACCCCCAAAGAAACCATGATTATGATTATGATATTAGCTATGTATAATTTTTTTAATTTATGTTAAGTGTTGTAGAATAGTTATAATTATACAAATTTATTAATTATATGAGCTAATACAGTATATTCTATTATTTAGAGATGACACCCAGAAGGAATAAAGGTATTAATATTTGTGGCCAATGTAGAGGTATCCCTACTGAGGAAGCCGATATATATGGTATTGAAACTGAGAAAGTTGTGGATACATTAGGGAATCTTAATCAAGTTATGAAAAAAAACCTTTATAGATAGATAAACCTTTTCAATAATAATATTCCTTGATACTGGATCATTTTATACGAATGAGACCCCATCATTTAGTGGGACTACTGATCCAATGACACTTGAGTAATGGATTAAGTCTTTAGAGAATATATTTATGACATTGATATACAGTGAAAAGAAAAAGGTTACACATATAGTATATTGTCTCAATGGAGATACTAGCCAATGGTGGTCATTTATCTAGAATACTTGGGAGGAAGAGGAAATAGAACTCATGTAATAGAAAGCTTTTATAGAGGCATTATTTGAAATATATTTCCATCATGAGTAAAAGAATGATATGAAGATAAATTTCATTAGTTTAAAGAAAAAAGAGGAAGAATGTGATGTGGAGTATGAATATAAATTTACAAGGTTACCTAGGTATTCTATATATTACATAAACAATACAGAATGAAAGATTGACCATTTATTTGAAGGTCTTAAGCTAAGTATCCAAATGGTAATTTGTCGCTTAATATTTTTCTTCATATGAAGAAATATTTTTCTATCATATCAAGATAGAGAAATAATTCTCCAAGTCTTATGGATTCAAATGGAATCAAGAGAAGAAGAGGATAAAAGAGAAAATAAAATATAAAGTGAATAAGTGAAAGAAGTATTTGACCACATTTGATAACTACATAAATAATCACCTTGGGAAATAATTGAAGGGATAGGGGGTTTCTTATAATTGTAGAGAAAAAGGTCACCAGGAAAAATAATGAAAAGGTAAAAAATAAAAAAAATGATATTATGTGTTTCAACTATAAGGAGATGGGGAAATATGTAAATGAATTCCCCAAGCATCAAGGGAATATATCTCAAAAGAAGCTAAGGGGTCAAGGTCAAGCTTATGATATTGATATTATCCAAGTGGAATGATTAATGTGCCTATGTATTTGGATCCTTGGAATTTTTTGTGAAAGTATTTTATAGATGATATTATTTTTATAAGAATTATGAAATACATAAGGACTTTATTGTATTACTATTTATATTAGGATTTGATAGTGTATATTGAATGGTACCAATAACCAAGAAAAATGATTCATTAGTAATTTGAAATTTTGAAAAACACATGATTGAGAGAAAAATCACCCTTAATATGGTCTGGATATTGATATAATAATGTTTGGATAATCAATGATATATATGGATAAATTAATTTGGATAATATTTTCAACCTTTGAACTGATTAATTATTTTTTGAAAAAGTGGTTTATACTATCATTTATGGAGTTTACAACATTTTTTGATTTAAGTAATATATCTAATAACTTTTTTTTTATTTACAGAATAAGTAAGAATTCATATTTTCAATAATATTTTATGTTAATTCAAGTTATTACCTTGTTTCAAGAAAATATATGATGAAGGTATTCACATGTTTAGTATGTGATGGTTTAGAGTTACTTCATATCGTTTAGATTTATTATAAGTTCATTGTTCAAATTTAACGACCTTATAAAGTTTTGGATATTGATATTTTATAAGGGAAATAAGTTTATCCATTTATGAACTGGATTAAGTTTATATTTGGATAATGTTTTATAGATTAATGTATTACATCACCATATGATGCAACCTATGCTAAGAGATGAAGTAAAAATATTTCAATGTGAGAACAAAGGATAATATTATGTTTATAAAATATAAATTTATCAAGTAATTATATTTACTTATATTATTAGGGAGTGAAATAATTCCTCAACTCTAGAAAAAAGGGTCCTAAAGCAAAAAATTTGCCTTATTATCATCATTTTTGATGATATCAATGACCATTTTCACACCTCTAGTTTAAGTATTTGTGGTCATTAACTTTCTACTGAACATGTTATCTATATCCCTCCATTAATATTTTAGTGTTAGTTTTGTCTTATATGTCCATGTTTTTATTTTCCCACCTATGTCCTTGTATCTGGAAACCTAGTTATGTGATTATTCTAGATGACTTTTGTACTTACCTTTCTCTCTTATTAAGAGGATGTTTTATTAACTATTTTTAAATGTGGTTTTTTCAACATTGGTATTTCCAAATTTCAAACCCTATATTTCTAATATCAAGTTTAAATTATAAGGATGCAATTTATTTATGGTGGGGATAATGTAACACCCCCAAAATACTAAAAGAATTACATTTTATTTGATAGTGTGTATGACATGAAACACAAAGCATAGAAAGGAATATAACATCCCAATACTTATGAGAGAATTAATATTTTAAATAAATTAAATCTATTATATATATTTCAATTCATGTAATACTGATTTAACTTGTGTTTCCCATAATAATTACTTTCTTCGATGGATTATGTTGCACAAAACACCGTGTCTTAATGAATATTAATAATATTATTATTTAAAAGGAAAATTATCTCAGAGTCATTAAATTTAAAGTAATGAATAATATTATCTAACTTATGAAATTATATGGTTTAATTAATTAGTTACAAATTAATTATAATTGAATATGAAAACCAATTTAATATAAAGGTTTTTTTTATAAAAAACTATTTTTACGTGCTAAAGGAATTTTATCTTAATAAAATTAATTAATTATTATTATTGTATGGTATTAATTAAATTTATATATTATATATTCATTTAAATTTTAAATTTATACAATATATTTTATAGTCATAATATAAGAACAAATCCAATTTTACACTTAAAAAGTTTTATTTTTCTAAAGGTAGTTTTGTTGCCTTTTAATGGTGCACTTGTTTTAAAACTAAATTTTGAAACTTTTATAAATTTTATTTTAAAAAATAAACTCCATTTTTGAAATAATAATGTAAAAATTAACTTAGGATGATTTTTTTTCATTTTTATGAGAAGTTTCATTCTTTGATAAATTGTGAAAAATACCAGATTTTAATTGAAAACTAACTTTTCATTTAAATAATTTATATTGTTAAATTATATTTTAAATTTGTTTTAAAGTTTAATTTATTCAATTATAAAGAAATAAATATAGTTAATGGAATTGTAATCATTTTCATATTTAATTTTGATATAAAAACATTTCAAACTTTTGAACATTTTCAATTTAAAAACCCAATTTTTTATCACATCTGCCGAATTAATTTGATATTAATTGTATAAAATTATGTGAATTGAATTTGGAAAAATTTATTACATATTTGGAATAATAATTATAATTATAATAAAAAATTACTTTTTTAGCATAATTATTAGTAAAAAAATTAAAATTAATCACGATGATTAAGAGAAAAATGAGTTTATCGAGGGATTAAACTTTAATCTTAATGAGAAAAATGACCTAGAAACATATCCAACACCCATTATCTGGATATATTTCAACACTTGAAGCCTTATTATATATTTTTAGGAGTTATTGGGATACAATTCTTTAAAAATGACCTATATAATAAGTTAAGTGAAGAAATAGACAAAAAAAATCATTTTCTTACTTTTAATTTATATAAGGCTTTTGGATGGGGGAAAGTATAAAATATGTTCGGTTATGAACAATATTTTTAAAAATAAATGAGTTTTTGTATCATGATAATTTATTTTAGTTTTTATAGATGAATTAATTACTTTAAATGCTTAAGAGATGCCAACATAGTAATTATTTAGTTAATAATTAACTAAAATAAACGATACTAAAAATATTAAAAGTGAATTAAATTGAATAAATTATTGTCTTACATTAATTTTTTATATTATTAAATCATTTTACACTGGTTTGAAAATAATAAATTTTAATTATATCATTGAATTGATATTTTTAAATTCAAAGTAAATAAATAATGTCAAAAATGACATTAATGTTGTTTTTTTATAAATACTATTTTATTAAATGATTTAAAATTACTAAAAATCATATATTCATCCAATTTATTTTTAGTTGTTAATAAATATCAAATATGGATCATTAATTTACCAATTTACCTTTTATATGGAACTGAATGACCCCTAAATATCGAAAACCTTGTTAGTACGATTAGGGTTAATGAAGTGTTTTTACGCACTACTTGAGATTTTGTTAAAGTTAAATTCCTACACACATAGGATTTTTTATTTTGTAAAATCTAAATATATTATTTTGAATAATTGGGTATAAATTTTCTAATAATTATCACTTTAATTTATTCTTAAGGGATAAATTATCTAGGTTTGAAAATTAGTTACCTTAATAAAAACCAAAATGGTAAAAAGGGAAACTTAGTAGTTAAGGAATAAAATGACAAAAATGTGTTTATTTTTGTGTTTTGTAGGTATATATCAACCATAATTCTCTTAAAATCCATTATTTTTCAATTTTTGAGTCACATGAGGTAAGGGAGACCTCCCAATAGTGAATACTTTTGAGTATTTACAAGAATGTCACTCTTCCTTTACTATAAAACGCACTCCCCCCTCTTCTTCACACATCTCAAGACATTTTTATTAACCATGATCAACTAAAATTACTACAAAAATTCACTCTCCTTATATTATAAGCCTTATTTTGGTCAGAAATAAAACCTTTCAAGGTTTTTGTGAAAACCTAAGGAGGAAACCCGATGAAGAGGTAATGTTCCTCTAAAAGTGTTTTTATTTTATTTCCTTATCCATATTCTCCAATTATTATTATTAAATTATTATATAATAACATAAATATCTTAAATATACTTAGATGTTTTTGTGTTAAGGTTATTACCAAAAAATTCACACACTTCCATCAAATAGGTTACAAAATCATCGTTCGTTTATATAGCGGACTACCGCTTCGCGAACTAATGTCGTTCATTTTTCCATTACCACCTTTCAAGGTTGAGAATAATGATAGATTTATAGTTTATATATAATATATATTATTTTTATGATGTTTTTATTCTTCTATAATCAGTATATTATATATAACTTCATGCTTTCCATTTTATGGGAATATGATAACGTTGCTTGTTTGTGCGGCGAATTACAGCCCTGCAAAGTGATGTGATGCATTGACGCTTTGCATGGAATTTATTAAGGGTGGGTTTAATAAAAAATGTGATATATATGAAATAATTTTTTTACTAGAATGATAATATATATATATATAATTTAATTTTATTTCTTTTAATATGAAAACAAAATGAAAACACCGTTCATGCGTACGTACGACCTACTATCTCCATGAATGGTGTATTTAATTTAATATCATTAAATATTATGGATTAATATAAATACATATATAATATTTATATATGATATTTATATCATGGTTTACATTCTAGTGATGATTAAATCATGATCAAATTAAGAGGAAAAAAATAACAAGTCAAAACATACTCGAAAAACAAGCCAATTAAAACCCGAAACAATGAATATAATGAGAGATTATTAACGAATGAGTGATAAGATATTATAAAAGAATAATATATGATGTTATAAATATTAATAAGATTATGGTATAAGTTAATAATATTATTAAAACCAATATAAAGTAGGTTAAAGAGTGTTCAATCAAAAGGAAACATAAGGTAAGGAGATTTTGTCTCAATTTACATTCAAATTGAGACTTATTTGTTATTATGAAACAATTCACTTGTATATAGTGTGTATACTACCCCTTGACTTTTATTATCATAAATAATTCATTATTCATAGTATTTTATGTTTTAATTTGAATTATTTCATCAAAGGGGATTTGAATTGAAAATTACCAAGTGGTAAAAGTTATTAAACAATCTCACTTTCTCTTATGATTGTTAACTTTATCTTGAAACAATCACTTTTATGTGATCATTTTTTATTGGAAATTAATTTTTTCTAAAATATACAAATATTTTCATGATTTATATGATTATTTACTAATCTATATACCATTTTTACATATGGTGTTTACTTTTAAAGTTATTTGATTAAATTGGGAAATATTGTTAAATCCATATCCTTTACTGAGTAAAGATAATCGAAAAGGCACATTCTTTATGAATTAAATCAATTATTTGATACATGAGTAATGATTTGGAAATGAAATAATGGGTTGGAGACTAATTGCGGAAAGTACCTCGATGCGTCGATAGTCTCATGAGGCGAATCTGTTGGCCAAATCCGACGGGTTTCTACCCACAAACTTGAAATTTCTTGAGGATAAATCTTGATAGTAACTATATTTAGAATATATCTTGATTTTTCATTTGTATTAAATAATGAATTCCATCATTATTTTTATTCCATGTGATTATTCTATTATTTTGAATATTTATGGTCATTTTTTAAGATCATGTGATTATTTATAGGGAATTATTTGTTCATCTATTATTCCTGTCATATTATACTCAAGTTATTGATTAAATGATTTTTTTTAATTTATTTACCATGAAATATTGATTATGATTATTTATTCATGATTACTAATTCTATAATTAAACATTAGTGATAATTTGAGACCATCTTTATTTTTTTCCTTTCCCTAAGTTATGAAGAAGAGAGTTTTGAATGATTTTTCAAGGATGTAGTTTATTAGATTTTATTATATATTATTTTTTATTCTCTATTCCCCATATAAATGGGTATAATTTATGTATCTGATTTTCCAAAACTACTAAACTGATTGATCATTTGGGATCCGGTTCCTTGTAATTATTCCAATGTAATAAAGTAAGGCATCGACTCCAGGCTTCTGGGGTCAGGTTCTTTACAAATATTTGAGGTATTTTCCAATTACACCATGTTTACAACATCTATTTATGTATTACAATATAGCTATATTGATTAAGTGATATGAATCAAATATTTATATTAGTAAAATCTTAAATCATCCTTGTGATGGTGATTCATGGAAACTTTGATCAGTCTTCCTTTTTTTCAGAACCTCATAACATGTGGTTGAGTCTTTCCAATGATGGTTTTTGTCTATTTGGTTCTTTTGACAGTCAATATTCTTGTTGGACTATTTTCATATATTCATACAACCTACATACATGTATGATGATGAAGGAACCACATATATATATTGTGATATTAATTCTTGGACATATGAAGAAAAATATTGATGTTTATTAGAATCCATTAATTGATAAGTTAATTTCATTTTGAAACATTGGTGTAACAACATATGATATAGTTAAATTTCATAAATTTACATTGAAGGATACCTTTATAGGGAAAATCAATGAGTTTATAGTGTATGGTATATTATTTGGATGGAGTACACATGGTTTAAAATCATGTACGTACTCCATGAATTAGAATAAAGTGTTTATGCTTGTCAATGGAATAAAGTATAGATATTTTTACAATCATCATATATTTATTAGTGCAGATCACCCATTTTTAAGGAATATGAATAATTTTACAAAAGGTAGAATTTAAAGAATAAGGACCTGACCTTAAACATTACATAATCTTGAATTAAATGAATAATTCACATTGAGGATATTTTATGGTTTAGAGTTTTAGAGAATTAGTCCATAACTATTATATCTCAAAAAATTACAAAGTAAACACTTCTACTCAGTTTCCATTTTTTATAATAAAATAAAATCTCTTGAAAAAAAGAGTCATTTCTAGTTCCATGTTTTAGACAATATGACTTTTCCTTGATCCCATCCTCAACCCTATTCATCTTTTAGTCCTATGAAAAACATTTCAAAAAAAAACATGGCACGAGCATAAAAATCTTAGTAAGGGTTATAAAAAAAAGAAAAAAAATCAATTCATCAATACATACATAACATAATCTATTTAACATACCTCATGAATTCATAAGATTTATGAAATACACATATAAATCATAAATCATAAAGGTAAATCGTGGCATACATAACATACTTATGTTTTAGCTTTCACAACTACATATGGAGTTACATTTGGAATAACCATCACAATATATTCCCTAAATATATTAGGAGGAACATTCACATTTACCTCCACCACATTACCCAATTCATTGGAGAGCTATCTTGAGCTCACTCGCCCTAGGTTTATCATAGAAATACCTATATAAGTAACAATTCCCAAGAAGCATAACATATTGATAAAAAATAAAACAAACATAAAGGAAAGATAAAATTTCCACATTTTAATCACAATATATCATTTAAATATATTGAAATAAAAAATCCATTATTAAAACTATTTTCAATACCAATATACGTAAAAGTGTGTATGGTATTTATTTTCGTTTTAAAAACATTATGGCTTGTTTAGGAAGCCATAGATCAAATAATACTCGAAGCGACAGAAAAGGTTATTGTCATCGCTTATGTTAAAACAAACATTATTTTTTTGTCATTTAGTAAAATGACTTGTAGAAAAAGATTCCTTTTGAAATGAAATGAGAAGTAAAATTTTTTTATACACCATATAAAATAAATTCATGTATAAAACCAAATATTCCTCAATAGAAGAAGATTGAGATGAAATCCCTTACCTCATGTCCAACTTGACTCGATCGTTATTTAATTTCATGAATAATAAAATAAAGTTAATTTATAATTTATTAAGATCATTTTTCAATTTTATTACTCCTTTATATCAATTATTACCTTTCTATAACAATTATTTAATTATTTGAGTTCATATCGGACATTTTTTCAATGTTTGGGACTTGAGTTAAAAATAAACTTGTTATAATTATAAATTGTCCATGTGGTCGAAATTAAATTATCTTCATAATGATATTCATGATTTAGATATCATATATATCATATATATCTAGTTTATATATGTATTTATAATAGTAAATAACATTTGGAGTTAAGAAATGAAATGCACCGTTCATGGAGACGGTAAGCCGTACGTACGCATGAATGCTACTTTCATTTCTATTTCATATTTAATGGACTAAAAATATAATGATACATAGGTATATTATAATTATAGTATAATTTCATATACAATTTAATTAACTCCATCCTTTATACATTCTACATATGGCATGAATGATTCATATCACTTTGACGGGGCAGTAGTCCGCACTTCCTCAAATAAAATTATCAGATTTACCCACTATGGAAACCATAAAGGTATTATATAAATGAAAAATACAGAAGAATAGAAAAAATATAAATATAATATGTATGACATATAAATATAGTTCCATATTAATGGTCACCATAAGAGGTGGTTGGAGAAGATTGAACAATCATCGTTTCGTGAGGCAGTAGTTTTCCATCCACAGAAACAATATGTTATTTACCCATTTGATGGAAATGTGTGTAAGTTTTGTTAGAATCCTTCTCATAAAAACAACATAGTATATTGAGTATATAGGTTCTTTTATAAAATAAAGGAATAAAAAGAGTTTATTGGTTTGGATAAGTAAAATAAAACAAAAGAACTTAAGAGAAGACGTTACCTTTAAATCGGGTATCTCCCTTTGGTTTGAACCAAAAGGTTTAATTGAATTGCCTTATACCTAGGAGAAGGCTTATAGAATGATTATAGGGATGTAGGGAGATTAATTGAGTAGATGTTGGATGAGCTAAGGGGCTTGAGAAGTGTGAGTAATGGGTTTGAAGTGAGGTCATTTTATAATGGGGAGGAGGGGCTCTTTTGAAAAGTTTAAAAATATTATTTTATTATATAATGATTTTTGGTTTCTAAAGATTCAAAAATTATTAAAGTCAAAGATAATATGACTTATGTTCGTAATAAAATCATCCCATAAAAATTGTATGGGTTTTGTAAATTTTTTAAATCTTAATAATCTTATTTATTTAAACCATTCATTAATGAGGTAAACACTGCATCATTATTGTGTCATAAACAATTTTATTTATTTGATGTCTAAAAATTATAAAAAAACTATCATGATGTAGGAAATATTTTTAGATTTAAAATGAATATTTATATTTTAAGAGATAAATTATATAACCCCATGTAAAAATTGATTTACTAAAAGATATATGTTTATGACATTTTTGTCTTTACTTTAAATTAATTAATATAAAGTGTCATTATCACTCCCAAGTGGCTTCATGGGGTCCCAAAATGGACCCAAGGATTCCCATGGTCGGAAATATATCAACTAATAGGATTATGACACATTTTAGGGTAATTTAATATTATTTTAATAATATTTTGTTATCCTTATTTACCAGATTTACCCTTTAACCATCATAAATAAAATATTTATTCAAATAAATATTCATAATGTCTAAAAATAAAAGTTACCTATTTAAAAAATTAGGAAATCCTGATTCCAAATATAGAATCCATTTTTCCAAATTCAAAACACATAAGTGGCAAAAATTAATTTAAAATTAATTCCCGTTGTCAAAACAAAAAGCGTGTTTTTAAGAAATAATAACTATCAAAAGATTGACACATATTTATGTCCAATTTCAAAGTGAAATTACTTCCAATGTCCAACATTGGATTAAATAGTAAAAAAATAATGTAATTACACTTTAAAACCAATTATAAAGATAATATAACCTTAAAAATAAATAATATTAAAAGGTAGTTTGTAATTAAAATGTAGTATTTTTCACTATTCATTAAGAAATGAATTTTATTAGAAAAATATGAAAAATATACCCCAAAGTAAATTTTGATGTCCCTATTCTAAAGAATAATTTTATTTTTTCAAATAGAACATATAAAAGTGACCAAAACTATATTTAAATAGGGTTCTCCATCAAAAGGCGGTAAATCGACCTTTTAATGAATATTAGAGTATTTATGCTTAAAATCAGATTCTTTCTTATTTTAAGACAATAAAATTTATTGGATAAATGTAAAAACATTTAACAAGCATTTATATTTATATTGTAGTTAGTTATTTCCATTCCCACCAATACAACGACTAGGCATTAAATACCATTTAAAATAATATTATATTATTATTTTTTTAGTATGACCCAACGTTGTGTGCAACATAAGATTTCCAAGAAACCAGTTGTTGCGTATCGGGCACGCCATCGAACATAGAATCCCCTTTAAAGTAAAATTAATATTTAATTAAAAAATATTAATAAATATGAAAATGTTATATTCTTTATTTATCTGGGATGTTACATCCTTCCCCCTTTTCGGAATTATGTCCCCGCAATTCTATTCACTATCAAATAAATGGCGGTATTTATCTCTCATAGAATTTTCAGATTTCCACGTTGCCTCTTCTACCATATTGTTTTTCCACAAAACCTTTACCTGATTAATTATCTTATTCCATAACACTTTCTCTATTTGGTTAAGATTTTGGACTGGTTGTTCTTCATAAGAGAGATTCTCTTCCAACTGAACTACCTCTGGGCTCAACATTGAAACATGAAAAATATTGTGTACCTGAGATACACTTGGAGGTAAAAGCACTCTGTACGCAACTGATCCAACTTTTTCTAGGATTTCATAAGGTCCAATGAACCTTAGACTCAACTTTACCTTCTTACCAAAACACATCACACTTTTCCATGTAAAAACATCAAGAAAGACACGATCACCTACCCTAAAAGAAATATCCTTCCTCTGGTTATCTACATAAATTTTTTGCCTGCTCCGAGCTGTTCTCATGTGCTTCTGAATCAACTAAACTTTTTTTCCATCTCTTCTACCAATTCTAGTTGCATCAACTTATTTTCACCTACTTCATCCCGAAAATCTAGATTTCGACACCACTTCTCATGTAATGTCTCAAATGGAGCCATCTGTATACTGGAATGAAAAATGTTATTATATGAAAATTCAAGCAAAGAAAGATATTGGTCCCAACTTCCCTGGTAATCCATCAACCAAGCACGTAACATATCCTCTAAGGTCAGAATTGTTCGTTTTGATTTCCCATCTAATTGAGGATGAAAAGCTATAATAAAATTTAATTTAGTACCCAACGACTTCTAAAGGCTTTTCCAAAAGTTAGAAGTAAACCTAGGACCACGATCAGATACAATAGAGAGGGGAACACCATGAAACCTGACTATCTCTTTAATATACAACCAAGAAAGTTGATCTAGAGAAAAAGCATCTCTAATAGGAAGGAAATGAGAAGATTTAGTCAATCGATCAACAATAACCCATATTGCATTATTAACTCGAGATGTCTTTGGTAATCCCACCACGAAGTCCATGGATATATTTTCCAATTTCCACTATGGCACCAGTAAAGAATAATGCATACATTTCAGAAACTGTGGATCTGCTTTAACCTATTGACAAGTCAAACACTTCACAGTAAAATCAATAATATCTCTTTTCATTCCATCCCTATAGTAATACTCCCTAAGATCTCTGTACATCTTAGTACTTCTAGGATGAACTGAAAACAGAGAACTATGAGCTTCACATAACAACTCATTCTTCAACTATGAATCAAAATTCACACATAATCTCTTCCCAAACCTCAAAACACAATCATTATCAATGTTAAAATCTTGAAACTTACCCTTCTGAACTAACTCTACCTTTTTCTGAAACTCACTATCTTCCTTCTGGGCTTTCTTAATTCTATCTGATAGAGATGATTTCACTGACACCTGAAACAAAGAAGAGGAATTTACTTCACCAACAAACTCTATACAAAATTTCATCAAATAAAAAATCAAAGGATCTCATTCCAAACATAGCATGGTTAATGTAGCATTATTTTTTTGACTCAAAGCATCAACCACTCTATTTACCTTTCCTGGATGGTAATTAATTGTGAAATCATAATCCTTGATTAATTCCAACCATATCCTATATCTCATGTTCAATTATTTCTGAGTGAATATATACTTTAAACTTTTGTAATCTGTATATATTTCACATTTTACTCCATACAGGTAATGCCTCAAAATTTTTTAAAGTATAAACAATAGAATATAATTCTAAATCATGTGTAGAGTAATTTAACTCATGAGATTTCAACTGAAGTGAAGCATAAACAATTACCTGATCATTCTTCATAAGGAAACAACCAAGTATTTTCAATGAAGCCTCACTATAGATAACAAACTCACCATTTCTGGAAGGCAATGCCAAAACTGGATCATTAACTAATCTTCTTTTCAATTCCTGAAAAAAATCATCACATTCTTTTGTCCAAGTGAACTAAACACCTTTTCAAGTTAACTTAGTCATTGGGACAGATAACCATGAAAATTTTTCAACAAACCTCTCATAATATCCTGCCAAACCAAGAAAACTACGAATATTAGTTATATTTGTGGGTATTGGATATCCTCTAATAACTTTTGTTTTAGTAAGATCAACAATTATACCATTTTTTGAAACAATGTGACCAAGGAATGAAATTTTCTTTAACCAAAACTCACACTTGTTGAATTTCCCATACAGTTTCTTTTATTTCAATGTTTTCAAGAAAGCCCTTAAATGAATTTCATGCTCCTCTTTAATTTTAGAATAAACCAAAATATCATCAATGAACACAACCACAAACTTATCCAAGAACTCACAGAAAATTATATTCATAAGATCCATGAATACGAAAGGTTCATTGGATAACCCAAAAGGCATAACTACAAATTCATAATGGACATATCTAGTACGAAATGCGGTTTTCAGAATGTCTGCTTTCTTTACTTTAAATTGATGGTACCCCGACCTCAATTCGATCTTCGAAAAATAATGAGCTCCTTGGATCTGATCAAACAAATCATTGATATGAGGAAAAGGATACTTGTTCTTAATAGTGATGTTATTCAATTCTCTATAATCAATGAAAAGTCTCATTGAGCCATCTTTCTTTTTAACAAACAAGACATGAGAACCCCATGGTGATGTGCTAGGTCAAATGAAACCTTTATCTAATAACTTGTTCAATTACTTCATTAACTCTAAAAGTTAAATTTGAGCCATTTGATAGGGGGTTTTGAAATTTTATTAACATTAGGAACTAAGTCAATAGTAAATTCAACTTCCCGATCAGGTATAATACCAGGGAACTCATCAGGAAAAACATCAAGGTACTCATTTACCACTGGCACATCATTAATCTGAAAAGTTCCTTTATTTTCAACAATATGGGAAAGGTAACACTCATTTCTTTATTTTACTAGTTTCTCAGCTTCCTGATATGTTATCAAAAGTAAGGGTTCATTCTTGTACACAAACTGAAAATATTTCTGAAAAGAAACCTCTTTATCTCTGTATTCAATCTTAGCATGATAAATGGAAAGCCAATCCATACCCAAAATAACGTCAAACTCTACTATTGGAAAAACAATAAGGTTTGTAGGTAGATTATCTCTTCACACAAGGATAAGAAGGTTCTTATGTTTTCTTTTTGTCTAAATATTTACTCCAAGTGTTTTTACCATAATTTTAGGATTCATATCTTGGGATGGAATTCCCAATTTACTTGAAAAATTATCATAAATGAATTAGTGTGTAGACCCTGAATCAAACAACACTTTGGAATAATCTGAACAAACAAACAGTGTACCTGATACTACTTTATTTGATAGCCCAACATCTGCTGAAGTAGTTGTAAAGGATTTCACCACCCTTTTCTACTTGTAGTCTGGCTGCTTTCTCCCAGTTGATTTATTCATTGGAAACTCATTTGCATAATGACCCATTTCATTGCACTTAAAACATTTTACTGACTACAAATCATATTTTGTCTTACCATTACCCTGATTTTTTCCATGCAATTACGAGCCTTATATCCCATTTTACCACATCGGTAGCACTTACCAGAATTCAAAAGACATTACCTAGCTTGCTTTTTACCTCAATTTTCAAAAATTATAAATTTAAGTTTCTTATCATCATCCTTTTTCGAAGAGTTCTTCCCTTTCGTCTTCCACCTTAACCTCTTATTATGTTATTTTTCAAAGAACACCTAATAATTGGAAAACTCCATTTCCACCTTCTTCGAACATTAAACAAGTTTTTCATAACTTCTAAAATCACGATAAGCTAAAGCCCTTCGATACTTTGGAATTAATCCTGAGTAAAAACGGTTGATTTTACTATCAATATATCGCATGAAATTTGGAGCATACGTTTCCAGTTGAGTGAATTTTACTTCATAAGCCACCACTGAGTCATCCTCCTTCCTGAATTCTAGGAATTGTTTTTCCATCCGAGGGAAAACCACCTTAGGAAAATATTTCTTAAGAAACATACCTTTGAATTCATCCCAATAAATAGCATCAATTTCCT
Source organism: Viscum album (assembly GCA_963277665.1). Taxonomy (NCBI): domain Eukaryota; kingdom Viridiplantae; phylum Streptophyta; class Magnoliopsida; order Santalales; family Viscaceae; genus Viscum; species Viscum album. The sequence goes on from OY728127.1 coordinate 1,797,424,242, forward strand.
CACTATCCTTGATATTTTCCACCATCGACCACCACTGATCAGCTTCACCTTCAAAACAGTAAACATGGAGACTAACCTTTTGATGTTCTAAACACCCCACGACATCAAAAATCTTCTCCAATTCTTTAATCCACCCTTCAGCTAGAACATGGTCAAATGAACCTCTGAATGACAGAGGATTTTGTCTAATGAAATTCTCCACGATTGACATGTTTCTCTGTGGTTGATCTGGATGATCTCGTGCATGGATACCACCACCATTTATAGCCTGAGTCAACTGTGCCATCACTAGAACAAACTGTTTAGTTTCGATTCTGATCATCTCAAGTTGCTGATTTGGAAGGTTGTCTTCCTCCTAATTTCATCCCATTATAGCTGCCTAATTTCCTCTGTGGAAAACCATTCTGAACACAGAAATATCTTAGGCAAATAAACATGGTAATTTGTAACTTCTATATCATTTCAATCATAACTTAAACTAAAAATAATTTATGGATATTAATTAGACAATATCCTAACTCCTAAAGTTGATTAAACTGACCTCTGATACCAACTCTAAGGACCCAACCTTAAACATTACATAATCTTGAATTAAATGAATAATTCACATTGAGGATCTTTTCAGGTTTAGAGTTTTAGAGAATTAGGCCATAACTATTACATCTCAAAAAATTACCAAGTAGACACTTCTACTCAGTTTCTATTTTTTTCATAAAATAAAAAATCTTGAGAAAAAAGAGACATGTCTAGTTCCATGTTTTAGATAGCATGACTTTTCCTTGATCCCATCCTTGACCCTATTCATATTTATGTCTTGTAAAAAACATTTAAAAAAACTTGGGATGGGCATAAAAATCTCATTAAGGGTTATAAAACAGAGAAAGAAAACATGAGTTCATCAATACATACATAACATAAGCTCTTTAACATAGCTCATGAAATCATAAAATTTATGAAATACACATAGAAATCGTAAATCATAAAGTTAACTTGTGGCATACATAACATACTTACGTTGTAGCTTTCACAGGTACGTAGGGAGTTACATTTGGAATACCCATCAAAGTATATTCCATAAATATCTTAGGAGAAACATTCATGTTTACCTCCATCACATTACCCAATGCATTGGAGAGCTATCTTGGGCTCACCCGCCCAAGGTTTATCACGGAACCACCCATATACATAACAATGCTCAAGAACCACAACATATTCATAACACATAAAAAAACATAAAGGAAAGATAATATTTACACATTTCAATCACAATATATCATTTAAATCTATTGACATAACAAATCCATTATCAAAACTATTTTCAATACCAATATATGTAAAATAGTATATGGTATTTATTTTCCATTTAAAAACAATACGGCTTGTTAAGGAAGCCATAAATCAAATAATACTCGCGGCGGCAGAAAAGGTTGTTGTCACCGCTTCCGTTAAAACAAATATTATTTTTTGTTGTTTAGTAAAATTACTCGTAGAAAAATATTCCTTTTTAATTAAAATGAGAAGTCAAATGTTTTTATACACTGTATAAAAGAAAGGCGTGTATAAAACAAAATATGCCTCAATGAAAGGAGATTGAGATGAAGTCCCTTACCTCGTGTACGACTTAACTCGACCATTTTTTAATTTCCTGAATAATAAACTAAAGTTAATTTATATTTTATTAAAAACATTTTTATAGTTTATTATTCCTTTTATATCAATTTTTACCTTGCTATAACAATTAGTTAATTATTTGAGTTCATATCGAACATTTTTTCGATGTTCAGAACTTGAGTTAAAAATGAACTTATTATAATTATAAATTGTCCATGTGGTAGAAATTACATTATCTCTAGAATTATATTCATGATTTATATATCATATATATCCGGTTTATATATGTATTTATAATAGTACATAACATTTGGATATAATAAATGAAATGCACCGTTCATGGAGATGGTAAGTCGTACGTATGCATGAACACTACTTTAATTTATATTTCATATTTAATGGAATAAAAACATAATGATACATAGGTATATTATAATTACAGTATAATATCATATATAATTTCATTAATTCCATCCTTTATACATTCCACGTATGGCATGAATGATTCATATCAGTTTGAGGGGGCTGTAGTCCGCACTTCCTCAAATGAAATTATCGTATTTACCCACTATGGAAACCGTAAAGGTATTATATAAATGAAAAATACAGAAGAATAGAAAAAATATAAGTATAATATATATATGTGATATAAATACAATTCCATGTTAATGTTCACCATAAGAGGTGGTTGGAGAAGATTGAACAATCATTGTTTCGTGAGGTAGTAGTTTTCCGTCCACAGAAACAGTATGTTCTTTACCCATTAGATGGAGGTGTGTGTAAGTGCAATTATAATAATTCTCATAAAAACAAACTAGTATATTTAGGATATTGTTTTTTTATAAAATAAAGTATTAAAAAGAGTTTATTGGTTTGGATAAGTAAAATAAAACAAAAGAACTTTAGAGTAGATGTTACCTTTAAATCGGGTATCTCCCTTTGGTTTGAACCTAAAGTTTTAATTTAATTGACTTATACCTAGGGGAAGTCTTCTAGGAGGAGTATATGGATGTAGGGAGATTAATTTTGTAGATTTTTGATGAGCTAAGGGTCTTTATAAGTGTGAGGAATGGGTTATAAGTGAGGGCTTTTTATAATGGGGAGGAGGGACTCTTTAGGAAAGTTTAAAAATATTATTTTATTATATAATAATTTTTAGTTTATAAAGGTCCTAAAATTATTAAAGTCAAAGATAATATGACTAATGTTCGAAATAAAATCATCCAATAAGAATGGGATAGGTTTTGGATATTTTTTTAATCTCTATAATCTTATTTATTTAAATCATTCATTAATGAGGTAAACACTGCCTCATTATTGTGTCATAAATAATTTTATTTATTTGATGTGTAAAAATTATAAAAAAATAATGATGTGGGAAATATTTTTATATTTAAAATGAATATTTATAGTCTAATATACAACTTATATTACCCCATGTAAAAATTGATTTACTAAAAGATATTTGTTTATGTCATTTTTGCCTTTACTTTAAATTAATTAATATAAAGAGTCATTATCACTCCCAAGTGTCTCCATGGGGTCCCAAAATAGACCCAAGGATGACTATGGTATAAAATGTATCAACTAATAGTATTAGGACACATGTTAGGGTAATTTAATATTATAATAATAATATTTTGTTACCCTTATTTACCAGATTTGGCCTTTAACCATGGTAAATAAAATATTTACTGAAGTAAATATTCATAATGTATAAAAATAAAAGTTACATATTTACATAATTTGAAACTCTAGATTCCAAATATGGAATCCATTTTTTCAAATTCAAGACCTATAAGTGGATGAAATTAACTTAAAATTAATTCCCGTTGTCAAAACAAAAAGCATGTTTTTAAGAAATAATAACTTTCAAAAGATTGACACTTATTTATGTCCAATTTCAAAGTGAAATTACTTCCAATGACCAAAATTGGATTTAATATTAAAAAAATAATATAATTACACTTTAAAACCAACTAAAAAGGTAATATAACCTTATAAATAAATTATATTGAAATGCAGTTTTGAATTAAAATACAGTATTTTCACTATTCATTAAGAAATGAATTTTATCAGAAAAATACCAAAAATATACCCAAAGTAAATTTTGATGTAACTATTATAAAGAAGAATTTTATTTTTTCAAATAGAACATATAAAAGTGACCAAAATTATATTTAAATAGGGTTCGCCATCAAAAGGTGGTAAATCGTCATTTTAATGAATATTCAAGTATTTATACTTAAAATCATATTCTTTATTATTTTAAGCCTCTAAAATTTATTAGATGAATGTAAAATCATTTAAAAAATGTATATTCATATTTTAGCTAGTTCTTTCCATTCTCACCAATACAACAACAAGGCGTTAACAACCATTTAAAATAACATTATATTATTATTTTTTTAGTATGACCCAACGTTGTGTGCAACGTAATATTTCAAAGAAGCCTGTTGTTTCATATTAGGTATGCCATCGAACATAGAATCCCCTTTAAATAAAAATTAATATTTAATTCACAAACATTAATAAATATGAAAATGTTATATTCATTATTTACCTGGGATGTTACAAAAAGAGATGAACCTCCAACAATTCTCTTAGGCATTCAATTAAAATCTATTGTTTTTGAATTACCTCCTACTACTTTTGGACAAAATATAAATGAATAAAAAATAATTTAATTTGGGAGAGATCATAATTGGATAAAAAAGGTATTTTTTTGAACTCACCATATTGGTTTGATTTTTTGGTTCAACATATTTTAGATGTAATGCATATTGAGAATTTTTTTTTGATAAAATATTTTATACCATGTTGGGAACACCTATTAAGAACAAACATAATATAAATGCATTATTGGATCTTACCCCAATTTGCATGCATTTTAAATTTGATTTATTTAAAGATGAAATATAACAAAATTTAATGAATCAAAAAGTATTTTATGCACTTCATAAAGGAATTAACTTATTATTCTATCAATGGATTAGAGATTTTAGTTTAGTACATAGTTATGCTTCCACTTTGTCTTGTTGCATCATACATGGGACTATTAATAGATTAAAAAGTCATGACTACCACTTATTTGTCTTAAAGAGATGATGAATTCTTCAATATGGGATTTGTTGATAGAAATATCATTTTTATTCTGAGATATTTTTATGGAAACATAAAAATATGATGCATTTAGTATGCTATAAAAGGATGTTATTTTAACTTTATGTAAATTAGAGAAAATATTCCCACTAACCTTTTTTGAATCAATGTAACATTTAATATTACATTTGTTGTATGAATCTAAATGTGGAGGGCCAGTATAATTATGATGGATGTACCCATTTTAGAGATGTATGAAAAAATTAATGAAAGTATATAACAAAGTATTGGTTGAAAGGTCAATTACAAAAGTGTACTTTTAGAAGGAAATCTGAATTTTATGAACTTATTTTTTTTCTGTCTAAATACCCTTAAAAACATAATCACATGGGTCACAATAAGGAAAATTTTTATGATGTAACAGATGATCAATTTTCTGTTTTCAATCATCCCAAGATTAGTTTTAGTGGTTACCATGAATGATGGCTTTTAGATGAAGAACTGCACAAAGATTATACATATGATCTACTCAATTTTGAATAAATGAAATAATTTTTTGAAGTAAGTTCTACATTGTTTTATAATTAATAAATTTATTTTCATTATTTTCTTTTTAGACTATATGATAACCATATCGAAAAACAATTTATACAAGTTAACCCTGCTAATATTTAATAAGATCTCTAATAGAATTTTTCATATTGGTTTTAAATATTGGTAAGTTAAGTTGTTTCAGATGAAACCTTAAATTAATTTTGTAATGATATTTATTATTAATATTTTTTATAGGAAACATAATATAAAAGTAAAATTAATAGTCAATTATGCGGGCTAAAAAAACCTCCATCGAAATTGGTAAAATATTATGATGGGTATGTAGTTAATTAATTTCTTTTTATATTGCGAATAAAAGAAATCAATGAATAATTGTGTTTTTTTGAAAGGATCACATCATAAAAAAAGTGAAGTTGATTTTAATGGTATATTGGATGAAATAATTGAGTTATATTATCTAGGACCAAATTATGTAACAATGTTTAAATTTCATTGGTTTGATACTGATCGTAGGTTGTGAGTTCATCCATGACATAAAGTTTTTTACATTAAATATAATAGTCTTCTTACCTCAAATGAACCATTTATGTTGGAACATTAGACACAACAAGTTTATTATGAAAATTAATACGTTGTTTTGAGAGATTTAAATGACTAGTGGAGTGTAATAAAAATGAAATCTCATGATAATTAGTTTCTTTAATTTGAAAATGTTTATGTGGAAATTATATTGATATTTCTCAAGAAACATCCTCAAATATCTTATTTGATGAGATATAAATATTGATGATGAAATTCCCCAGTTGAGGGCCAATGATGTTGATAATGTTGATGAAGTGATAAGGGGTGATGAAACTAAATGTCGCATGAAATTTTTCGATGATGAAGATGAAGATGAAGAAATTACATTGATGAAGATGAAGATGAATTTGAAGAATGATATATTAGTTTTTATATTTAATATATTTATTAACAATTATTTATAGGTAATATTGTTTTTTTAGATGAATGGAGATATTTTGATGATCTATTTTTCCCTCATTGATTCTAGTATTTATTAGTTTTTTATACTTTATATCTATATTAAAAATTATTTAAAGGTAAGAATATTATATTATGAATTTTAATTATTATTTTTTATTTTATATCAATATTAAAAATTATTTATTTCTAAAATTATTATATTATGATATTTATTTTTTGGTAATTATTATATTCTAGTATTTATTCGCCTTTTATATTTGATATATGTATTAAAAAATATTTTTATGTAAAATTATTTAATTTTGGTATTTGTTATTTTTTTATATTTCTTATATGTATTAAAAAAAATGTAGGTAAGATTATTTTTTTAGGTGGATGAAGATGCTCTTGATGATCGATTTAATTATCTTGTTGATGCTAGAATTCCTGATGATGAGCCCAATTCATCTGACTTGGAGGATGCTGCTCTAACATTGTCTATTAGGGGAGTGCATGAACTTTCTAGATTGATGATTATAGACCTTGTTCTAGAAATATATCCATCTATTTATTTTGATCATCATTTATAGAGGTATGTTCAATTGTTTAAGGTATTTATTTTACGTTAAGTTTTTTGTATTAATTTTGGTAATAATATTCTGATATATATATATATATATATATATATTTTCATTTATCTATTGGTAAGGATGGTGAGATTATAAGAAATTATTTTTCTATGCCATGGGTGTCATGGGATATGGTTCTCATTGCTGTCCAAAAGCCAATGTTTATCACTAGATTGTACATTAATAAATAATATATTTTATTTTAAATTTATTAAATTAGTAACATTTTTCTTTTAATTTTCTTGAAGATTTTATGGTCTCCAATTTATGATATCATGAGAGCTCCTATCTAAGAGGCATGAGAAATATTTATACATGAACATTTTCATTAATTTTTAAAAAACATATGAAAGAGAGACCTGAATAAAGATTCTATTACTTTTTTCAACCAGTATTTCTTCTCTCATAAGCCTGACTTTATCTCAGCTCAGGTATGGGATGGATTTTACTCTAACTAGATAGGAGAGACTTTTAAAAGGAGGTCATCATTTGGACGTCAAAATTGAGGGAGGAAGGAGGTCACACATAGGGTTGAGAGTATCACATTTATCATAAATGGATGGAATATGGTAAGAAATATTATTTATTAATGCATATATACTTTAAATGTAGATTTTTTATTGTATTATTCAGGCCACTACTAACCCCTGTATTACGGAGTTCAAAGTTTACAAGAAGATGTATAATGATCCCCATATGGGACAACTTGTTTGTGACATTGTGGTTAATATTTTTTTAAATTTTTTTGATATATATTTTATTATCATTTTAATTTATAATTATATCATAAGAAAATATACGAGGCTTTGAATTTTTTTTCACAAGAGAGTCAAGATGAAAGCGGAACAGATTCCCCTTACTAGTTAGGTTTTTATGAGAGGGCATGGATACAATAAAATTTGCATAGTGTTGAAAAAGGTTGGGTGGCTAGTATTAGTTCACGATTGACACCTACTAGTTATTATGGAACTTTGGCGATGTCATCATTCATCTAAAATGGATATCATACAGATCCATCATCATCATAATCTGATGTAAAATATGAAGAGAGGTTGTGAGCTCAGGATGAGACATACAACAAATGTATAGAAAGCTGGGGGAGAAGCATGAGCAGCAACACCTTAGACTTGAGAAGATGTTGAATTATATGCGATGGCTTGCACATGGTGTTAGTATAGAGTCCCCTACCTGATCCTTTAGGTGATCCTCCTCCCCTTAATATGAGTTGACTATCATTGTGATCTTATTATGAATGTTATGTATTTTTATTTGGTAAACAAATTATGTGTGAAATGGTGTAATAATGTTATGCTTGTTTTTTGTATATGTATTTTGTATATATTTTTAATTTTTTTAATTTTTTAATATATAAATAATTTTTATGGATCCTGTGATCTGTCACAAATATTTTTTTAAATAATCTTCTAAATTATTTTTGAAAGAACCCCATTCCACTGAAAATAATTTTTTAGAATAAATTTCAAGATTATTTGCGATGGTGATGGATTTCCATAATAATAAGAAAATATTTTTGATGGACCATCACAAATAATCTATTTGAGATGCCTTTATTCATGAGGGTTTTTTTACATTGGATTACCACCACAAATTACTTTTAATGACAGGAATCCATCCCAAAAGCACTAAAATATATTTGGGATATACTAACACAAAAACATGATCACTTGAAATAATTAATGCCAATAAAGATATATCAAAATAATAATCCAACATAGATATATCACACAAGGAAAACTATCCGAAACAAATGGCACACGTCAAATCATTTAATTAAAGAACTACCATGTAACATAATAAAAAGTATATATATATGGACTGTGAACCTACATGCCAAGTCATGATGCATGAAAACACCCAAAATATCATAAATCACATACCAACGTCATGTTAATAGCCCGAGTTGAAGTTAATCAACAGTAACCACAAAAAACAATTTCCCCCACTTTATGGAAATTTAGAGGCCCTCTATGTAGTGCTAGCTAGGCACTATCATAGTTACCCTTCTCAAGTTTCAAGTATCCTATATCCCATACATCCTATCCCATCCCAAGGAAAGTATAATCACAATTTAGTGAATCATGATTCTGTGATACCATTTTGCAACACCCCGACCCGAACCACCTCGTCCAAGTTGGCGGGTCACATAAGCTCATGCACACCTCCGCTTATGCAAGAGGCTTCCGAATAGTAGAGGGAATTTGATTCCATTAGTGGGGAGACTATACCATCAATATCATATCATAGTATCAATAACAAACAATAAAAAATATAATAAATAAATATAGTATACATTTAGAAACTAAGTAAATGGCATAAATACCATAAAAATAAATCAACTCCCAATGTGGAAAGCCTGAACAGTGTAAAGAAGTAGGAAATAAATAAATAGGAAACACTGTGGGGGTCCTCCAAAGTCCATCCCAGCCTTCGACCTTCTCAATGCTCCTATACTTGACCATCCACCAGATGGACCTTTCCCTTCACTAGATCCTTCATGAAATCTACAACCACACTAAAATACCCAAGTAAGGCATGTGTATAAGATTCAGTAAGACACCACCTATGTGCCCTTAACCTGATGTTCTCAAGTATAAAAGGTGTATTATATAATGAAAATAAAATTTTAATGACCATAAAAATACTATCCAAAACCGAGCCATCATGTGTTAACCAACAGCCATACACCCCCCGATTGTTCCTGCTTCGGCTCCTTGCAAGATGGATAATCATAGTACATAATAATAAGAAAGGACCAGTACTAAGATTGAAATACATCTATCAATAATTTTAAGGCATCGATTCAGATTAGGCTCCAAGGCCTTTATATCCCAACTCTATCATAGGTCAGGCCCTAAGGTCACCATGCCCCTCAGGTCAGTCCCCTAGGTCGTCAAACCCCATTGATTCCTTGGGTTAGGCCCCAAGGCTAAAGTTCACCTTTTTTCTTGCCCCTAGTCCATTATTACCATAATGTGATGCCTTGGGTTTGACCCCAAGGATATCATGACCCGTACCCTATGCTCAAGTCTCTCATCTTCATCGTTGTAAGCCGCACACACTCCCCCTCTACAAGATGCACATCACATGATGGTCCACCTGTCTCAAGTACCAAACAAAAATTCCAAGGCAATGGTGTCACACATCATAGGGTATTTATACATGTAAGGGATAATATATCATCTTGAGAAATAAAGTATTAATGCATAATAATATGTAATCATAATAAAAAATGGAAGCAAACTACTTCAATAATACTCAAGGAATCAAAAATCATAGTAGGTCTCATGGTTTACAAACACACACACATGCAATCACAATCAAGAAAAATCATCAGCTATGACAACCCAATAATCATATAATGGAAACATGTTTAAATTAGGGTCCGAGAGAGTAAGAAACTTCCAACCTCAATGTCGTTGATATCAACGAAAAGAATAAACCACTCTTTGTGGTTCAAAATTTGGAGTGGAAAATTTAACAATCTAGAATAAATCTTCATGTTCCTTATTATCGTAGTCATTGAAACATCAACACTTGAATGTTTCCAAGGGTTCTTAGAATTAAATACATCTATTTTATTTCAAAAATAAATAAAATATCACACATAATAATAATTTCTCTCACCTGGATGATGTTAAAATTATTGTTTTTGTGAACACATGTGCTATAAATATTCTCCCCAAGAATAATTATAAAACCACATTCAATAATTTATATATCTAAATTAATTATAGAATATATGTGGTATTACTTATAATTATTCTTTAATAAAATCATATAATTATATTTGAAAATTGCATAATTATCCTCTAATAAATTTATTTCCTTATCACATGATAATTACATTATAATTATCCTTTGATAATTTGTATAATTATATTATAATAATTTTCCTTGAAAATTATTCTTCATAATTATATAATTTTCTTTTGATAAATTTATTTATAAATTATCATTGAGAATTATTAATTATTATCTTCTAATAATCTCAGGCAATTATTATTTGATAATTAATAATAATTATCATTTGATAATTATTAATAATTATATTTTTATAAATTTTAAATATTTATCTTTTGATAAATTTTTATAGATTATATTTTAATAATTGATGGAATTATCATTTGATAATTTCACCAAAATTATCCTTTATAATTCAATGTAATTATCATTTAATAATTTATTTTAATTTCCATTTATAATTTTAGAATTATCCTTGATAATTAGGTTTTTATGATTTTATTTAATTTCATCCATTTTTTTCAAAATTGAGAGAGGGAGAAAAAATGGAATAAATTAAATAAAAAAATAAAATAAAAACCATAACCTATAGGAATTTTTGCACAGCTCCTACACAGGGAAAGAGGAAGAACATCATTCCTCCATGCCTAGAACTATGAAAGGGTACTACCATAGAGTTAATCAATCACTCCCAATGGATTTTTGGGGTCACTCTAACTCAAAAGTGTCGATAAATGGTGAAAATTGAGTTGTTAGACTATTTAGAACCCTAAAACAAGCATACCTTCCTATGAAACCAAAACACCCAATATAATCTTCTTTTTCATCCAAATCATGATAGTGGAGTCATTAATTTAACTTCATTAAGTCATTGATGAATTAAACAATAAAAAATGAGTTGAATTAGAGGTTTTTCGGATCAAGCCTACATGAAAATGGTTGCTCTCTACGTTGAATAAGATCAAATTAAATAACAACAAAGTTAATATTTTTAAAAAATAAATAATAATAAAATAATTATGGGTAAAAAATTAGCCCTGTGATGTAACTAAACACTCTACACACATAAATTTTATGTTACACCTAGGGTAAAAGCTGTATTTTTGACTTAATTATGGTATAATATTTACCATAAAGACACCATTCGGGAGATGCTTAATATTTTTCCCTAAAAAATTATAAAAAATATATTAAATAAATTACCCTCACATGTGATTTATCCAAACACCCAATGCTCACAAATGTTATGTTATTCTATTGGTAAATATAATATTCCTTATATAATGAAGGTATCATATTTCCAATCCAAGACACCCCTTGAGAGATATTCCCTTATTTCTAAAAAATTGCACATGCATGATATAATATATTTTTATAATATCAATACCGAGGCACAAAGGGAATCTTAATATCACACTAAGTTCATGGATAACTTAGAAAATATTCCATATAAAATTCCAAAGTTTTGACAAGAATTTTACCATTATGTAAATTCACTTAAAAATAAATCATTTATAAAATATTTTTATTGAAAAATTACACTCATCACATAAAAAACTCATAAATTATTAAAATATAGGGTTTATTGTTATAAAAAATTGAGGATATTGCACCTTATGTTTCAATTTTTTTTATAAATTACAGTCTTACCTTGAGTCCTTTCTTATTTTGAAACTTCCTTATAACCTTAAGAAACTAGAGGTACATCCTTGTAGATCCTTGAGTGAACCTTGATTGGTTTTTACCCCTTTAATTTTAGAGATCAGCCTCTTCATAATCCATGGTGATTTATCTTATATTCTTTTTTAGTTTTATTATTTTCCTTTCTTCTTGGAGAGGCTAACGAAATGGTTTAGATTCAGTTTTGTTAGGCTTGGGTCATGGTTTTATTAGAGGCTATTGTTCTCTAGGTTTTTGAGGTTTTCCCCCATGTGTTATTTAACTAGTGATCATCATCCTCACTTTATAATTCACCATGACTATATATCTTAGGTTGAGGTAGGTTATTTGAGGCATTTCCCTTATATTTATGTACAATTATAGAATTACCATGCTTTTGGTTTCTTTGGGTGGATGGTAAGGATTAAAATAGTGAATATAATAAATGGATGAAAGGAAATTGAAGGGAATAAGGTGATTAAAATGTTTTTATATGATCATATGGTACTATTTATGATTAATTGATTTTTTGAAATTACTTTCATGTGTTTTTTGTTGTTATAAGATGTGTAAAATTTCTATAATAGAATTTATAGAATTACCTTTATAAAAGGATAAAAATTTAAATATAGTAATTAAATTTTTGTTTAAAAATATATAATTATAGTAATGATGTCTATGATTAAAATGACCAATTCATATAAATAAATGTTGTCACAGTGTAATTTATTACTATGATTTTATATTGGTTTAATGTGGTTCACTACAGTGCTTGATATTGTTTTCTATTACATGTATGTTGATATATCTTTCTGCTTCATAGTTGGTTAAATAAAATAAATATGGTAATAATTTTTTTATGTGGAAACCTAGAAATAATAGTGAAGGTGTTCAAATGTGAAATTATAATTTGAAATTAAAGATCATGTGGTGAGTGGTTTCATTTAATTAATGTGGAAATAGGTGAAAATAGGTTCTATGATTTTTATTTTGGAAATACATGGTGGTTGGTGGCATTAGTTCATGTGGTGTTTGATGATATAATTATATGGTTGTTGTGAGGTTGCGTTGAAATTTCTTACTAGAATAGATCTAGTTAGTAATATAGAATGTCGTAATAGAAAGTGGGATGAAATCTAATAATAAATGGTTGTTAATAAACTATTAATTTATGGAATAAATGATTTTTATTTGATATAAATGTGGGTGATTGTTAATGAATGATTCACATTAAATAAGGTCAGATTAATAACATAATAAATATAATATGGTTGATAAAATGGTAAGAATGGAAATTGATTATGATATTTTTAAAGGTGAAATTGTGAATTTTGTTATGGTTGTTTAATGTGAATATGTGGGGATGATTTGTGTTGTTGAGATGACAACGATTCTGTGGTTTTAGTAGTGGTAGTGAGGTAAATGTGATAGGTATTAGAAGTAATGTTTTGTATGAACCTTTGGGTTAAGATTAGAGTGTCTGGATATGATATATATATATATATATATATGATGTATTTATCTAATGATTTATCAGGCACCCCACCTGAGTTGGATGACCTCACCGACACCAAAATGATTTGAGTTTTGGGTGTTTTCCCCAACATTAAAGTTGTTGTGGGAATGGATGATCGGTGAGTCCCTATTCCCTATCCTCCCTTTAGATGTAGTATCAACTACCATGTCTTAAAGTTACAAAAAACGGGATGTGATGGAAAACATATATATTGAAAATAATATGATATGATGACACATGGTGAGGGTTGTGCTTGGTTAGAATAGGGTACTAATTTGATGTTCTTCATGTTTATGACCCACTACTATTTTGTGGTTATGTGGTTTGATATGATGATACATGGATGGGGTTATACATCATAGGAGGATGGTGTAAGGTTGATTCACTTCTTGTTCATGAGGCCCTACTATGATGGAAATGTGATATGAGGTTGGGATATAAATCTATAATGATAATGGTGTGTCTATGGTTTGTGGTTATATGAATATGTGGATATATAAGATAAGAAAGCGCAAGAAGTTTGTTATTGGGGTGTGAGAGTGAAAAACTAGTGGGGGAGTGGTACTTGGTTACCTTATTGATATACCATTTTGATAATATTTTATTATATTTGATGTGATATTTGGTGAGTAATCCTTGCTGATGTCAGGTGATAGTTGACCTAATATAAGTGCATGTTGTCTCTACTATTTGTTCACTAGCATTAGTGTGATACTTAAAAATTTTCAAGGGAGGTATTGAGGAGGATACTACCGAGTATATATGTATTCTCACCCATTATACATAATACATTTTTAGGGTTTTAGGAGATATTTAGGGATTAGGAAAAACATTACTGGCTCAAGGATTAGAAATGCTGTCGGGGGTCACTATTGTAGGATTTTTATTTAGGTATTTTATATGGGAGACTTTTATTTTTTATGAAATTACATGAATTGTTGAATACTAGTTTCATTTTATATTATAGAGTTTATTGATGGTTTATTTTATATATTCTTGTGATTTATGTGGACAATGCCTCCCATTTTTTGGTTTTTCACCCTCAGCGTTAGTCTCCAACCCGTGTCATATTAGAGGTGATATTTTGGGGCCAGACTCATCTTCACTACAATCCCATGAGAGTATGGTCATGAAAAAGTGGTATCAAAGCTATGTATGAGAGTAGGATAGAGATTGTAGTCAGGCACTTGTGGAGATTTCATGGGGTTGGTAGGGAAACAACGTTAACCAAAACCTAGTATATGATGTAGCAAGGGATACTAAATAGGAAATAGGTGATTATCCCCCATATGATTAAACATAAGAAATCTAAAATTAAAAACACCATATATTCGGTAATGATGATTTCTGGGTAGATCCCTAGGATAGGTACATATATTATGTTTGTTTTCACTTTTTGATGAATTTGAGATACTTTAGGAAATATCAATGAAGCTAATTAAATGATCATAAGTAAAATTATATTTTTCATAATTATGGATTTATTTCACCTGAGTGACCTATGTTTAGGTTTAGGGATATGAAGTAGGTTTTTAGAGTTCTCATTATTGTTTCTTAAGTTGTCTCAAGATGTTTATGGCGTAGTTTTGCATTATGTTCCAAGTAAATTATTGATTGCATTAATTTGTGTATATGACTTTGTATATATTGTTATTTTTTTATTTTAGGTTCTTATATCATTTAAAGGAGTATATATTTAGTATTAACTTGAAACCTCAAGAAGTAAAGACTTTCACCTAAAGTAAATGGCTAATGAAAACCTTGGAAATGTGAAGATCAATCTTATACTTCTGAAATTTTTGAATGTTTTTTGGTTCCCTCTGGTTAGCTTATAATATTTTAGTAATATAAAGGGCCTTTGGACTAGATAAAATGAACTGTTTCAACCACATGTTTTACAAAACACATTATGTGTTAACCTATATTTTTTAGTTTGAAGTTGAATATATTGATATTGGTTTCAAAAAAACATATTATGACTACATAAGTCAAACTAAATATAAAATTAAAGCATATAATCTTTCCATTCTTGAGATATGTGAATTATTAAAGGAATCATGTTTAATATAGAATGTTAGTCATCATTTCTAGTATATCTTAAATTTCTTAGGTTTACTATAGGAAAGCATGTTAAACTTTTAATGTGGAAATGGACGAACTATAAATATCTTGTTATGCATGATAAGTTAAATTGGATAAGTTATTTATTAATTGAGTTAATTTAATTAGTAATTAGATATTTTCATAAATTTTTGTTTTATATTTGTGCATTCTAATTTTGAGAACTTTTCCCATGACGGTTAATAATGTGTACGGTGATGTTTAGTAATATTTATGTAACTTTTTAAAACAATGATGTGATTTTTTGTTAATATGTTTTCTTAAATAAATGTTAAATTTTCCTTTTATTAATTTTGTATTGTTTTTGAAAGTCTTCTACCAAAATGGATTAGAGTGTTTTGTAAATTTTTTTTATGGTACCTTGTTTTAAAAGAAATATTTAAGAGTCTTTCATTTTCCTAAAACTGTTATTTTGTTTTAAGGTTCTTCTAAGGAATTATTTAAGTGGTTAAATTTAGGAAAAGTTATTTTTTTCCTTGGTGGGTATTGTTGAGTTCCTTTCTTTAACTTGAAATTTTGTTCTCATTATGTGGTAGAAATGATTGGTTGGGAGTAGTTGGTGGTTTGTTTGATTACCCAATGGTTTGATGGATTGTGGTATGGGAATGAAGAGGCATTCATGTTATTGAAGGAAAATGTGGTGTTGATTTGTTAGGAAGAAGATATTTCTTCATGATGGATGAATTGGTTTAGTGAGTCATAGGTGGAAAAGATAATATGACTATTATGGAGAGTCTATGTACTATTGGTGTGTGATTTTATTTATTGAACTAAATTTACCTATTTTTATGTTTGGTTTTAATACATGCAGTCAACACATTAATAGCGTGTTGTGATCAGGAAGTAGAATAAGGAATCCTAGGATACCATGCTATTTGGATTTTAATTTCAAAAAGTGTCAAATTTATTTTGTGGAGTGTTAGGAATTGAGTTTGAGGAGTGGTTCCAAGAATTTGAAGTTACCTTTGAATTGACTAGGAATCCATCTCAATTTTGAGCTGCCATAATTGTGGGTTTGATCTAAAAGGTAGATTGAGAGTGGTGGAAAGTAAATCATGGTCTACTAGAAGAGGTTTATTGGGAAGAGTTTTTTACCTCACTCCAAGATAAGTTTGTTCCCTAGGTGAAAAAATAACATATGAAGGAAGTCTTGTACTTATAGTGAGGGGAATACAGTGCACAACCTGTCGAAGATCCCTTATGTGCATTGACAGTCCAGTTTCTAGGCCACTTAGTTGATGAAGACATAAAAGCCTGAAATTTAAAGTCTTCCTTGAGAATAGAGATTTGATAGGGGGTGGAGAGTTTTTGGTTAAGGAATTTGGAAGAGTTTAGGTTTCATGATGAGGTGATTGAGAGGGGTTTACTTTGGGTTGTCGAGGAGTTTTAAGATAGTGCCTCAAGCTATGGGTATTTCAACAAGTCAAAATAGAGTGTGTTGTGGTATTATAGATCTAGAGTGAAAATTATAGCCCTGATATTGAGTAGATAATTGTTTCCTATGTCTAACGAGTTGATCTATTTCCATTTTAATGTTGTAGGTCA
Organism: Viscum album; assembly: GCA_963277665.1. Taxonomy (NCBI): domain Eukaryota; kingdom Viridiplantae; phylum Streptophyta; class Magnoliopsida; order Santalales; family Viscaceae; genus Viscum; species Viscum album. Next base: position 1,797,441,705 of record OY728127.1, read on the forward strand.
TCGATAGTATGAGTTACTCATGATTCATGGTGTTAATTAGCTTAGGGAAGGTGTTGATGTTTTTGGTAGGATGGTCGGATTCTAGTGAGTATATAGTTAGGATTAAGTGAATGGGTTTGAGAATTTAAGAGTGTTTATGTCCCGAGTTAGTGACCTTATTACTTTGATAAAATATCTTTGAATAATATTTAGTGTTCTAGTTAAAAATTATCTTGCATGATTTCATTTTATTCCTCTTAAACTAGTTTTAAAACTTTATGTTTGTTTTGTTTTAAAAGGATATTTGATTCAAAATTAGCTCAATTAAAAATAATAAGAGAAATAGTTTTTGTTTTACTATATAAACATTAATGATTTGGTAAATGTGTGAAGGATTTTGGAGGTTAAAAATATATTCCTGAGTGTATGTTGGTGATTATGTGGTAGATTCTTTCCCTTTATTCTAATTATTTCTAGAAATAAGTAGGTTATTCCTTGAGTGGTCTACTTCTTCTTGAGTTTAGGGAGTAACATCTTTAAATGGAATCATATTTCTGGGGAGGTATCTTACCTAATAGTTATGTTTTAAGAATTAGTTTCCCCAAGATTTTTTTGACGTTGAAATGGGTTGTTCTATGATTCTATGATTTAGTCTATCATTTATTAAGTCTCATTGTGTATTGTTAGTAGTGATTTCTATGTTTGAGAGGTTTCTCTTGGGGAGTTTTTCATATGGTAGTAGTTTTTATCTTGGGCTTGGTTTTGATTCTCAAGGACAAGAATCATTTTAAAGGTAATATAATGACCGAGAATTGGTTCAACCATTACTTTACATCTTTTGGGTATTGGAGTTATTAGGGGTAATAATAGATAAATAAATATATTATTGAAGCTTAGATTTTAGTTTTAAGGAGGGTGTCATGACATGGACTTTAGTGTCACAACATCAAGATTTGACTGGGATAATGGGTGTTTCACAGTCATGGGTGTCACACTATAAAGGTTTGAGTAAAAACAAGAGGTTTTATATTGCGGTGTGAGGATCTATCAAGGCATGGGGGAATTTCTTGTGAGAGTTAAAAAATAGGCTATTTTGGATTAAAATTTTATTTATAGTGTGATCAATGTTAGTCACAATATGAAGTGTTTTGGGGAGGATTTTGGAAAAGGGGGAATCCATATGTTTGAGGGGGGATCTTATATTTCAATCAACTATATTACTTATTGAATTTGTTGTTTTTTGGTCAAAATGTGAAGGGTGATGGTTGTGGGATGAAATGGTATTGGTATATAACAACCTTAGCCTTTTACACATATTATTACATTATTTTAAGCATAATTAACCATCAAATACGAACCAAGGATTGTAAAGTCCTATGTCTTTTAATGATTAAAGAAATACTTATAAATCCTGAAACCAAAACAAAACATATATTTTTTAATCTGTATAATTAGATCATAAATTCCTTTGAGATCTTATATCTGAATAGGATAACCTATGGAATACATGAACAAAGGGATTATCTAAAAAGCCCAATAATGGAATAAAAATTTGAATAAAACATAGAACATGAGTTATAAAACATAACATGATGACATAAAAAAGAATGGAACATGTATAAACATATAGAATCATAACATGTAGAACATGAGATCATGTAATCATGGAAACTTAAGAATGTTTCATCAACTTACCACATGACACAAACATGATTCAAGGATAATTTTTGAAACTATGTCACATTGTGGAAAAAACCTCAAAAAGGAATTAAGATTACTCCCTTTCCCAACATGATGTCTCATGAGACCAAAAATTACCCAAGGAATTGGAGCAGTATTTGGGAATACCTATAATAACATGATCATGCATATGTGTGTCAAATGAAAAATCAAATATAATGGATAAAAATAAGGGTTACCGATGGAAAAAATGGGTGTCATAATCATGTCATAAAGTATAAACAAGGGAATATCATAATGGTGTCCATGAAAGATTGGTTTTAAGTAATACATGGACATTAATAATTGAAAATAGGCATAAATAATGATAAATGATGTCAAACTAAAGTGAATATAGGTAAAAATAGTGTTTTCGAAACATTAGAAATGAGCCACTTTGGTTTGGTTTAAGGGTAAATATAAAATATTCATTAAAGAAGACAAAATTATAATTGTTTTCATAAAATTAGAAGTTAAAATGATAGTTTTTCTGGATAGAAATATTGATTTTAGAAAAATATTGTTGGCTTAAAATAGATTTTGGAGTGTACTTGAAAATGGGTAATAAGTTGGGAAGTTCACATTATTTCCTTTATATGTTTTTACAAGACTGATGGAAAAGTACATAGTGAAATTCTCCAATTTTCATGTGGGTATAAGAAATGGTTTCATTATCCCTTTGGAATTATGTCGCTCTTCTTTAAATTATTTACATACCAAACACCCTGAGATATACTCTGTGATATCCTTTTTTATATTTTCCCAACATAATTGTTCTCAAAGATCCTGGTACATATTAGTACTTCTAATATTAATGTAAAAATATGAGCTATGTGAATTATCTTGTAGATCCTTCTTTATCTCATGTGAATAAGGAACACAAAGCCTTGTTTGAAACTGAATCACACCATCATCATCGATATGGAATTGTTGTAGATTACCTTCCTTTAATGCTTTCATCTTCTTTTATAGCTCTAGATTATCCCATTGTGCTTCCCTGATCATCTCATGGATAGATTTTTGGGAGATAATTTGGGAAATATTGGATGTATTCCTTTCCATTATGATTTCCAAATCCATCCTTTACATATCCATGAATATGGGGTCTTTCTAAATCCACATCATGGATAAGCCACAATTTTCTTTTCTACTGAGAGCATCATAAAAATTGTTTTCCTTTAACAGATGGTATTTAATATAGAAATCATTGTCCTTGATTAGCCCTAACCATCTTCTTTGATGCATGTTGAGTTCCTTATGCGAGAAAAAATACCTTATACTCTTATGATCAGTTTATATGGCACACTTCTCACCATAGAGGTAGTGCAACTAGATTCTCAAGGAAAAAATCATAGCTAGTAGCTCTAAATCATGCATCAAGTAGTTCTTCTCATCAACTATAGTGAGGTTTAAGCTATCATTTTATCATTTTTCATGAGTATAGAGCCCAAAAATTTATTTAAAGCATCAATGTATATCACAAAACCTTATCTAGTTTTTTATTGTGTGAGTAAAGGTGAAGTGATTAAATTATTATTGAGATCTTTGAATCATTCCTCACATTCTTTTATCCAGATATATTTTACCCGTTTTCGTGTTGAGTTAGTTATCAGGATAGAAAATCATGAGAAATTCCTCACAAAAAATCAATAGTACCAAGATAAGACAAGAAAACTATGGATCTCCATTACAAATATTGAACTGGGACAATATTTGATTTCCTTTGTCTTGGAAGGGTCTATAGATATTCCTTTTCTAGTGATAACATGACCAAATAATTATACTTACTTAATCCATAACCCACATTGTAAAGACCCGTAAAATTCAAGGGAAATTTTTTCTTAATTTTCTTTAGAATTTTACAAGAGCGCGGTTTCTGACGGCACCTGATTCCGAGGCCCGGAGTGCCGGAATCAATTTCCGAAGTTTGGCCCGGGTACGTTCAGTGAACGAACGAGCGGGAATTCCTAACTTTTGATCCGGTGCTCGGAATTGAAATCCGAGGGCACCAATGAACTCGCAGCGCCAATATTCGCTTAAAGAGACCTTTTCGGAAGTTGCGTTTGTTGCGGGTTGAAAGTTAGTTTTTGGGTTTTAGGTTTAAGTTAAATAAAATTTTGTGAAGAACAAATTTTATTTTAACTTGTTAAATCCTACCAAAGGGAGTTGGAAGTGGGACCCCCATCCACTTAACCTCCCTTGGGAGGATTAAGTGTGGTGGGGCCCACATGAAGCTCCCAACCTTTCATCTTCTCCCAACTCCCTTAACCCCCACTTTAAATGACTTGAGATATTTAATTTTTGGAGTTAATCTTTTTGAAATTAAAAACTTTGAAATTCTCTTGTTAGGTTTGTAAATAAAATAAGCTCTTATTTTATTTTGTTGGGTTAGAACACTTTGGTCATCTTGAGAGCTTTTGGGAGTTTTTCTTCTTCTTCTTCAACTCAGACGAAGAACACGAAGAACGCTCAACTTGACGAAGAACGCTCAAGTTCCGACGAAGAACGCCGCTCCGCTCTTCTTCGTCTTCCGTGTCAACAAGAGGGAATGCCGCTTCTTCCTCGGACAACCTTCGTCGGCGTACAAGGTTTCGCCAACGACGTGCCTCTTCGGACGCACCTCTTCGTCATCGAATTTGACGAACGACGACCGCGACGCCCGACCTCCGCGACGTCGTCTTTCGCGGAACGTAGACAAATCTTCGAACCTTATACCAAGGTAGGGGTTGTTAATTATTGTTAATTTATTTTATTCTTGATCGTGGATCTAGCATGTCTAACGTGAGGCAATTGAATATTTTAAAGTTGTGTTATTATTTAACGTGAGGGGGCCGGACCGCATGAACACGGCCGAACCCCCTCTATCGTTCTTGTTAATTTGCTTTGTGGATGAATCAAGGTGGCGTGGTGCTGTCGCACCACGCGGTTAATCGCCCAATCAAGAACGCAACGCCGTCGCACACACACCATGGAAGAAACATCTTGAACGCGACGTCGTCGCGCCGCGTTGAAAGAAATCAAGGCACGGCAGAGGGGCGCGGTGCCGTCGCACCGCGCCGGACGACGAACACCGCGGTCGGTTCTGGGCCGCGGCGGAAGAGAAGACCGGCGGCCGGGCCGCCGGCGTCGGAAGCCGAAGAGGGGACCGGATTTTCCGGTCCCGTTGGAGAAAACCGTCCGGCCAGCTGGCCGGCCGGATGGCATTAAACCGGGGGAATTAATCCCCCGGCCAGCACACAAAACCCCCCCTCATTATGAGGGGGGCGGTTTCCATGAAGGGGGGGGGGGGGGCAGCAGCCCCCCGGTTTTTCTCGAAGCCGGCCCCCACGTGGGGGCCGTTTTTTTCTTCAAAGGGCGCGGCAATTAGCCGCGCCGCTGCCTCCAAGAAAGCGGGGGCTTTGCCCCCCGCATGCCGCCTCCGTGCGCGCCGCCAGGCCGCCGAGCCGCCGCGCCACCGCCAGGCCGCCGCGCCGCCGCGCCGCCAGCCGGTCGGGCCGGGTCGGACCCGGGTCGGGTCGACCCGGACCCGGACCCCCCGTTTCGAATCAGATTTGGTCTTTTGGCCATAACTTGAGCCTCGGACCTCCGATTGACGAACCGTCTGCGGAAACGCGATCCTTGGATCGAGACGGTCGTTTTGGTATATCGCACTCAAGGTTTCAGATTACTTTGAGTTCGTCCGGGTTGGTTCGTTCACGAAACCAACCGGGCCTTCGGAGCGGAAACGCTTATATCTTGAGCTACGGACGTCCGATTGACGTACCGTCAGCTTTGTTGTGTTCCTCTTAGTGAGACGGATCTTTTGGCATACTCCGCCCGAGGTTTGGACTCAGGTGGAGTACGGTCGGGTTGGTTTTGCCTTAAAAACCAACCGGGCCCCGGGGACGAAAATGCCAATAACTCTCAGACCGGGCATCCGATCGACGCGCCGTCTGTTGCGTTGAGTTCCTATTGACGATACAGAACTTTTGGATACATCAACTCTGGACTTTGTGTCAGTTGATGTATCAGCCTCTCGGCTCGTGGAGCGGACCCTCCGAACGAGCTTGCTGTGTGCGGGAACCCTAGAGCTGGCTGCGACTGCTACTACGGCTACTACTGCTATTGTGACTGCGACGACGACAGTACAGAGATCCTATGTGGATTCGACGACGACGACTACAGCACTTAGCGATCCTACGTGGATCAGTGCTACAGGTCCTATGTGGGCCCGATCCTGTGTGGGTCCGATCCTGTGTGGGTCCTTGCGCTCAGCGGTCCTGTGTGAACCAGCGCCTACAGGTCCTGTGTGGGCCCGATCCTGTGTGGGTCTTTGCGGGGGTTAGTTACCTATCGATCCTTCGTGGGTCCGACGACTTAGATGGATCATAGATCATCTTTATCGTCCTTAAAGAAGTATACCTGTGTGAGCTGAATCCTGTTGCTTTCCTGTGTGGATTGTGTTGTGCAATCCTGTGTGGATTACGTTTTGCTTTCCTGTGTGGAATACATTTACTTTCCTGTGTGGACTGAGTTGTACTTGGGCTCGGAGGTTAGAGCGTATTTGAAGTTGATGACTTAGGTATATGTATGGGCATATACCTAAGCAGTATCGGTTGTTACTTCGTGATTGTACCTTTCTTCGTGGTTTATCCTTTGTGGATTTGAGAGACCTTCAGGGGTCTCGGGGTCCCTACTGAGTATCTTATACTCACCCCTGCACGGGCTTTTCCCGCACTACGTTGTGTTGGTTGCAGACGACGGACAACGTTGACCTTAGCTGAGGCTTGCAGAGCGGGACGGTACCCAGAGGTGGACCACTGGGCGGGACGTGCACGGAGCGGACGGTGGGACCTGTGGAGCAGAGGAGCTATCTGTACCCACCCTTCAGGTGGGATTTCCAGTGGACAGCTCGGTGTAGCGGCATTTACTTTTCAGTTGCTGTTTTCCCTTTCGAGTTGTACTTTACTTTATGTTTGGGTTTGTATACTGGCCCATTTACTTTTCCGCACTTTCAGTTGTACTCTGCTTTTGTTTAGTGTTTACTTTCCGCTTGCTTACTCTGTGGTGTTTGTTTACTTTTCAAAGGCAATGCCTTCCCTTTTTACCGGGATTTACGCCTTGGTGCTAGTCGCCAGCCCCTGGCCTATGGAAGGCGGGCATGGGGTAGTCACGGCACGGACCCCGAGGGCGGGTCGTGACAAATTGGTATCAGAGGAGTTCGGTTCTACCGCGAACTCTGATCTTTTCTATGTGAAGCAATAATGTTTAGCGTATTGAGTGTGGTTATCAGTCCAGGGAGTCCAGTTTTGGTGCGGCGGCCGACGTATCCGTACACCAGGACCCTGACTTCTGATTTCCGACTTAATGCACGAAAACATTGATTGTGTGTGTGTTTCAAAGTTTTCTTTGTGATTACTTATATCAGCTCACCAGGTATACTGTTCTGACCGTGGCGCACCTGTTTCCTTTTCAGGATGGCCCCACGACGACAGCCAACTAGGGTTCCGAGAGTCGAGCGTGATGACAGCCCACCGAGCGACGAGGCCTCGGTGCAGGGCCCTTTGTCAGCAGTGGCACCGGCGGTAGCTCTACCCGCCGAGCCCCCGATGCTTCCAGCAGCAGCCGCTGATGATGCACGTCGCCTCAGCGCACTGCATGAGTTTCAGCGCCAGTGACTGCCCAGGTTTCGCGGGGAGACAGATCCCCAGGCAGCAGAGGACTGGCTGGAGGCAGTGGTTCGAGTGTTTAGGCTAGTGAGGACACCAGCAGACCTCATGGTGATCCTCGCTGCGAGCCTACTACACGCAGCAGCAGGACGATGGTGGAGCCTGATGCTCCAGGTGCACGATGATGCATCTCTACTTTGGATGGACTTTGAGAGCCTCTTCCGCTCGGATTTCGTCCCAGCCACCCTTCGTGCGGTGCGTATCCAGGAGCTTCTACAGCTGCGGCAGGGCAGCATGACGGTCGCTCAGTACTCGGAGAGATTTACTGATCTCTCACGCTACTCGACCGACATGGTACGAGACCCATTCTTCCGGGCCCGGACCTTCGAGCAGGGTTTGAGACACGAGATCAGGGCATCGCTGATCTCCCTCAGCATACCGACTCAGACATGAGTACTGGAGCGGGCCCTTCTGATTGAGAGCTTCCTTGCTGAGTCTACACCAGCACAGAGACCCACCGCAGGGCGGCACGTGGCAGAGTCATCTGCAGAAGGCAGTCGACGGATGACTCAGGGGTCCAGACAGACCAGACCTTCGGGCAGACGACCTCAGGACACTGGCTCAGCAGTGCGGGGCACACAGCGCGAAGCCAGTCTTTCGAGAGGCAGACAGTGCTACTCGTGTGGCGGGTAGGGCCACATGGCTCGTGACTGCCCGACCCGCCGTGCCGAGGAGCAGCAGACGATTGAGGGACCACCGAGGCAGAGGCAGAGGGTCGACCGTGGCGGTCCGCAGGGAGGAGGCGGACGAGGCAGAGGAGCTAGACGAGCAGCCGGTGGTGGGAGACACTTTGAGGCTCTGCCACCACCACCACCAGGAGGTCCACCCTGACCACAGGGAGCTGGCGGGCAGTGACAGGCACAGCTCCAGGCAGCAGAGGCCTACGACCACGGCGCACCCGAGATGATTCGAGGTACTATCTGTGTCTATTCCACCCTTTCTGCAGTTCTTATAGACACAGGAGCGAGTCACTCTTTCATAGCCGCTGCCCTTGTTCGGAGATCGGAGATTCCGAAAGAGCCGTTGGCTCGATCCTTACGGCTAGAGACTCCTACGGGAGCAGACTCGACGATTACGCACTGGTGCCGGCAGTGTGAGATTACTCTAGGAGGCGAGAGCTTCGGCTGGGATCTTCTTGTAGCAGCGTCGAGGCCTTACAACGTCATCTTGGGCATGGATTGGCTATCTACGGTCCATGCACAGATTGACTGTTTTAGGCGCAAGGTGCGATGTGTACGCACCGACGGGAGCAGGTTCACCTTCACCGGTGAGAAGGGAGCCTTAGAAGCACAGGATGGACTTCCGCGGAGGAGAGGACATCCCATTACTCATCAGTTAGCTAGCCTCATCCTTGGCGCAGTTGACGTGCGGAGTCCTGGTTTTCCTGCAGTGGTGGATCAGTTTGCGGACGTTTTTCCCGACGATGTTCCAGGGCTACCTCCTCGCAGAGAGGTAGACTTTTATATTGACTTGTACCCCGGGACAGCCCCGATATCCACTCCAGCATATCGGATGGCCCCGCCGAGCTTCGAGAGCTACGGGTACAGTTGGAGGACTTACAGGGCAAGGGGTTCATCCGACCCAGTGTTTCACCCTGGGCTTCCCCGATATTGTTCGCCAAGAAGGCGGACGGGAGCTTGCGACTTTGTGTTGACTATCGTCGCCTGAACCAGGTGACAGTGAGGAACAAGTATCCGCTACCGAGGATTGATGACCTCTTTGATCAACTCAAGGGAGCACGGTGGTTCTCGAAGATAGACCTCAGGTCAGGCTATCATCAGCTCAGAGTCAGAGACGAGGATGTGCAGAAGACGGATTTCAGATGTCGGTATGGCCACTATGAGTTCTTGGTTATGCCTTTCGGTGTAACCAATGCTCCAGCAGTGTTCATGGCTCTCATGAACAGGATCTTTCAGCCATACCTCGATCGGTTTATCGTGGTCTTCATCGACGACATTCTGATTTACTCTACGACAGAGGAGGAGCACGCCTATCACTTGCGAGTTGTTCTTGACACACTCCGAGAGCACCAGCTTTATGGTAAGCTCTCGAAGTGCCAGTTCTGGATACGTGAGGTCCACTTCTTGGGACACGTTATCTCTGAGGCAGGAGTTGCAGTGGATCCCGCGAAGATTGAGGCTGTGTTAGCATGGGAGCCACCCAGGAGCGTGTCTGAGGTTCGGAGTTTCTTGGGACTAGCTGGATACTATCGGAGATTCGTGCCAAATTTCTCTAGAGTTGCGGCATCACTCACAGCTTTGACGAAGAAGGGGAAACCCTTCGTGTGGTCAGACAGATGTCAGCAGAGCTTCCAGGAGCTGAGACAGAGATTGACTAGCGCACCTATCTTGAGGTTGCCTGAGGAGGGAGTAGGGCACGTAGTCTACTGCGATGCATCAGGGACCGGACTCGGATGTGTTCTGATGCAGGAGCGGGCAGTGATCGCCTATGGATCACGTCAGTTGAGGCCGCATGAGCAGAACTACGCTACCCATGACCTGGAGTTAGCAGCAGTGGTCTTCGCTCTGAAGACATGGCGACACTATCTGATGGGCGAGCGCTTTACAGTCTTTTCCGATCTTCAGAGTCTCAGGTATATCTTCTCGCAGAAGGACCTGAACCTGAGACAGCGGCGATGACTCGAGTTCCTCCAGGACTATGACTTTGAGATAGTCTATACTCTTGGGAAGGGGAACGTAGTAGCCGATGCCCTCAGCAGGAGGACGGGCATTCAGCTACTTGAGGAGGCGACGGAGCAGCTAGCCTCTTTGCAGATATCCTTCGTGGATAGAGATGGAGCAGCCTTCTTTCAGTCTCTCACAGTCACTCCTCCACTACTGCAGCGGGTCAGGGAGGCACAGCGTGAGGACGCTGACTGTGAGACACGGCGTGCACAGATATCCTCGAGACAGGCACCTGATGGTTTCTCCCTTGGAGCAGAGCACGACATCCTTTTTAGAGGACGTACCATGGTACCAGTCGCTTTGCGAGAGGAGGTGCTGAGAGAGTTTCACACTTCTCTTTTGGCGGTACATCCTGGAGTGGCGAAGATGTACCAGGGCCTCAGACGACAGCACTGGTGGCCGGGCATGAAGAAGGCAGTAGCAGAGTTCGTTTCTCGATGCCTTACCTGCCAGCAGGTGAAGGCAGAGCATCAGGTACCAGCAGGCTTGGTACAGCCCTTGGAGGTTCCGGAGTGGAAGTGGGACGGCTTATCTATGGATTTCGTGACTGGACTTCCACGCACTTCCAGAGGTCACGACTCCATCTGGGTGATTGTTGACCGACTCACCAAGTCGGCACACTTCTTACCCATCAGAGAGCAGGGCTCAGTAGAGAGCTTGGGACGTCTCTACGTTCAGGAGATTGTGCGGCTCCACGGCGTGCCATCATCTATCGTCTCCGATCGAGATGCCCGCTTTACTTCCCGGCTTTGGAAGGGGTTACAGGAGGCGTTCGGGACGCAGCTACGTCTGAGCACAGCCTTTCACCCTCAGACGGATGGTCAGACGGAGAGGACCATTCAGACTCTCGAGGACATGCTCCGCGCATGTGTCCTCGACTTTGGTCGTAGCTGGGAGGACCACCTACCCTTGGTGGAGTTTGCGTACAACAACAGCTACCACTCCACCATCGGGATGGCACCGTACGATGCGTTGTACGGCCGACCTTGTAGATCTCCTTTGTGCTGGACAGACCCTGGAGAGTCAGCACTGGTGGGACCGGAGATGGTCCAGGCCACGACAGAGAAGGTCCAGGTCATCCAGGAGCGGATGAGGACAGCTCAGAGCCGGCAGAAGTCATATGCTGACAGGAGACGGAGGCCACTAGAGTTCGAGGATGGCGACCACGTCTTCTTGCGGGTCTCACCTCGACGTGGTATTCGGAGATTTGGCCGAGGCGGCAAGTTATCTCCGCGCTTCATCGGGCCCTTCCAGGTCCTCAGCAGGGTTGGTGAGGTGGCTTATCGCCTGTCTCTACCACCTCAGTTGCACCGAGTACACGACGTCTTCCACGTGTCTCAGCTGAGGAGATACGTGCACGACCCGACACACGTCATTGACCATGGGGAGCTTGATGTTGACGATGGGGCGACTTTCACGGAGGTTCCAGTAGAGATAGAGGATCGACAGGAGCGGGTCCTGCGTGGGCGATCGATTCCTCTTGTGCGCATCAGATGGCAGCACGGGAATCTCCAGGAGAGCACTTGGGAGCGGGAGGCTCAGATGCGTGCTCAGTACCCTCATTTGTTTCCCTAGTTTTTGATGTATCTTTACGGGGACGTAAAGCCCTGAGGTGGGATTAATGTAAAGACCCGTAAAATTCAAGGGAATTTTTTTCTTAATTTTCTTTAGAATTTTACAAGAGCGCGGTTTCTGACGGCACCTGATTCCGAGGCCCGGAGTGCCGGAATCAATTTCCGAAGTTTGGCTCGGGTACGTTCAGTGAACAAACGAGCGGGAATTCCTAACTTTTGATCCGGTGCTCGAAATTGAAATCCGAGGGCACCGATGAACTCGCAGTGCCGATATTCGCTTAAAGAGACCTTTTCGGAAGTTGCGTTTGTTGCGGGATGAAAGTTAGTTTTTGGGTTTTAGGTTTAAGTTAAATAAAATTTTGTGAAGAACAAATTTTATTTTAACTTGTTAAATCCTACCAAAGGGAGTTGGAAGTGGGACCCACATCCACTTAACCTCCCTTGGGAGGATTAAGTGTGGTGGGGCCCACACGAAGCTCCCAAACTTTCATCTTCTCCCAACTCCCTTAACCCCCACTTTAAATGACTTGAGATATTTAATTTTTGGAGTTAATCTTTTTGAAATTCAAACCTTTGAAATTCTCTTGTTAGGTTTGTAAATAAAATAAGCTCTTATTTTATTTTGTTGGGTTAGAACACTTTGGTCATCTTGAGAGCTTTTGGGAGTTTTTCTTCTTCTTCTTCAACTCAGACGAAGAACACGAAGAACGCTCAACTTGACGAAGAACGCTCAAGTTCCAACGAAGAACGCCGCTCCGCTCTTCTTCGTCTTCCGTGTCAACAAGAGGGAACGCCGCTTCTTCCTCGGACAACCTTCTTCGGCGTACAAGGTTTCGCCAACGACGTGCCTCTTCGGACGCACCTCTTCGTCATCGAATTTGACGAACGACGACCGCGACGCCCGACCTCCGCGACGTCGTCTTCCGCGGAACGTAGACAAATCTTCGAACCTTATACCAAGGTAGGGGTTGTTGATTATTGTTAATTTATTTTATTCTTGATCGTGGATCTAGCATGTCTAACGTTAGGCAATTGAATATTTTAAAGTTGTGTTATTATTTAACGTGAGGGGGCCGAACCACATGAACACGGCCGAACCCCCTCCATCGTTCTTGTTTAATTGCTTTGTGGATGAATCAAGGTGGCGTGGTGCCGTCGCACCACGCGGTTAATCGCCCAATCAAGAACGCAATGCCGTCGCGCGCGCACCATGGAAGAAACATCTTGAACGCGATGTCGTCGCGCCGCGTTGAAAGAAATCAAGGCACGGCAGAGGGGCGCGGTGCCGTCGCACCGCGCCGGACGACGAACACCGCGGCCGGTTCCGGGCCGCGGCGGAAGAGAAGACCGGCGGCCGGGCCGCCGGCGTCGGAAGCCGAAGAGGGGACCGGATTTTCCGGTCCCGTTGGAGAAAACCGGCCGGCCAGCTGGCCGGCCGGATGGCATTAAACCGGGGGAATTAATCCCCCGGCCAGCACACAAAAACCCCCCTCATTATGAGGGGGGCGGTTTCCATGAAGGGGGGGGGGGGGGCAGCAGCCCCCCGATTTTTCTCCAAGCCGGCCCCCACGTGGGGGCCGTTTTTTCTGCAAAGGGCGCGGCAATTAGCCGCGCTGTCGCCTCCAAGAAAGCGGGGGCTTTGCCCCCCGCATGCCGCCTCCGTGCGCGCCGCCAGGCCGCTGAGCCGCCGCGCCACCGCCGGGCCGCCGCGCCACCGCCGGGCCGCCGCGCCACCGCCGGGCCGCCGCGCCACCGCCGGGCCGCCGCGCCACCGCCGGGCCGCAGCGCCACCGCCGGGCCGCCGCGCCGCCAGCCGGTCGGGCCGGGTCGGACCCGGTTCGGGCCGACCCAGGGGGGGTCGGGCCGGGTCGACCCGGACCCGGACCCCCCCGTTTCGAATCAGATTCGGTCTTTTGGCCATAACACGAGACTCGGACCTCCGATTGACGAAACGTTTGCGGAAACGCGATCCTTGGATCGAGACGGTCGTTTCGGTATATCGCACTCAAGGTTTCGGATTACTTTGAGTTCGGCCGGGTTGGTTCGTTCACGAAACCAACCGGGCCTTCGGAGCGGAAACGCTTATATCTCGAGCTACGGATGTCTGATTGACGTACCGTCAGCTTTGTTGTGTTCCTCTCAGTGAGACGGATCTTTTGGCATACTCCGCCCGAGGTTTGGACGCAGGTGGAGTACGGTCGGGTTGGTTTTGCCTTAAAAACCAACCGGGCCCCGGGGACGAAAATGCCAATAACTCTCAGACCGGGCGTCCGATCGACGCGCCGTCTGTTGTGTTGAGTTCCTGTTGACGATACGGAACTTTTGGATACATAAACTCTGGACTTTGTGTCAGTTGATGTATCAGCCTCTCGGCTCATGGAGCGGACCCTCCGAACGAGCTTGCTGTGTGCGGGAACCCTAGAGCTGGCTGCGACTGCTACTACTGCTACTGTGACTGCGACGACGACAGTACAGAGATCCTGTGTGGATTCGACGACGACGACTACAGCACTCAGCGATCCTACGTGGATCAGTGCTACTGGTCCTATGTGGGCCCGATCCTGTGTGGGTCCGATCCTGTGTGGGTCCTTGCGCTCAGCGGTTCTGTGTGAACCAGCGCCTACAGGTCCTGTGTGGGCCCGATCCTGTGTGGGTCTTTGCGGGGGTTAGTTACCTATCGATCCTACGTGGGTCCGACGACTTAGATGGACCATAGATCATCTTTATCATCCTTGAAGAAGTATACCTGTGTGAGCTGAATCCTGTTGCTTTCCTGTGTGGATTGTGTTGTGCAATCCTGTGTGGATTACGTTTTGCTTTCCTGTGTGGAATACGTTTACTTTCCTGTGTGGACTGAGTTGTACTTGGGCTCGGAGGTTAGAGCGTATTTGAAGTTGATGACTTAGGTATATGTATGGGCATATACCTAAGCAGTATCGGTTGTTACTTCGTGATTGTACATTTCTTCGTGGTTTATCCTTTGTGGATTTGAGATACCTTCAGGGGTCTCGGGGTCCCTACTGAGTAGCTTATACTCACCCCTGCACGGGCTTTGCCCGCACTACATTGTGTTGGTTGCAGACGACGGACAACGTTGACCTTAGATGAGGCTTGCAGAGCGGGACGGTACCCGGAGGTGGACCACTGGGCGGGTCGTGCACGGAGCGGACGGCGGGACCTGTGGAGCAGAGGAGCTATCTGTACCCACCCTTCAGGTGAGATTTCCAGTGGACAGCTCGGTGTAGCGGCATTTACTTTTCAGTTGCTGTTTTCCCTTTCGAGTTGTATTTTACTTTCAGTTTGGGTTTGTATACTGGCCCATTTACTTTTCCGCACTTTCAGTTGTACTCTGCTTTTGTTTAGTGTTTACTTTCCGCTTGCTTACTCTGTGGTGTTTGTTTACTTTTCAAAGGCAATGCCTTCCCTTTTTACCGGGATTTACGCCTTGGTGCTAGTCACCAGCCCCTGGCCTATGGAAGGCGGGCTTGGGGTAGTCACGGCACGGACCCCGAGGGCGGGTCGTGACACACATTTACTAAACATTGCATAATGTTTTTCCCTTCATAAAGTCTTTATCCCAGTATTCAAATTCTCCTCATATTCCTCCTTTATCTTATAGTATATTAGAATATCGTCTATAAATACTACAATAAATTTGATGAGGTAATATCTAAGGACTCTATTCATTATGCTTTTGAATATTTCTAGGGAATTAGTGTGTCTAATGGGTATCACTATGAAATCTTAGTTTCCATACCTTGTTCGAAAGTTAGTCTTGGGAATATCTTCCTTCCTCACCTTTAATTGGTGATATCCTGACCAAAGGATCACCTTAAAGAAATAATTATCCCCACATAGAGATGATCAAACAAGTCATATATCTATGGAAGGGGATACTTTTTCTTTATCATGATTTTTTGAGATCATGATAATTAATGCAGAGGTTCATTGATATATCTTTATTCTTGATGAAGAGGACTGATACACCCCACAATAAAGCACTCAGGAATATAAAACCCTTGTATAGATTGTTTTGTAATTGCTTATTTAGTTCTTCTAACTCAATGGTGTCCATTCTTTAAGTTTTCTTCGATATACATAGATATCCAAGAATAATTTTAAATGGGTACACAACCTCTTGGTCAGAAGGAAGACCGGACAATTCTTCGGGGAACACATCAGTGTAGCCTCTCACAATGGGCATGTCTTAGAGCATGATTCTCTCCGTTGTATCAATAATTTGATCTAGGTATGCTTTATCATAAGGCAATAATATCCATAGTTGAGATGATGATTTATAAGGATATTCATCCTCATCCTTACACTTATATAAAATTAGAGGATGTCTCAAGATGTGATGAGTGACCTCCCTTTTCTGATAGTTGATATTGGATTTGTATACAAATAGCTAATCTATTCCCAATATAGAATCAAAATCCACCAAAGTAATTAAGAAAATATTTTCTAGGAGGTTTAGTCCACAAAAATTAACTGGGGAGGTGTTTTATACTTTGTATGAAATAATTTCCCCATTCTCTATTCTCACAGATAACTCAACCTCCATATTTTGAGGTGGTGTTTGAATATTTCTACAAAACTTTCAAGATATTAAAGAATGCATACAACTATAATCAAATTATATATTCTTTATTCTTGAATGAATAACCAGCATACCTGTAACCACATCCTTTTCAAGATTCACGTCAGTAGTAGTGATAGTATATTACCTTTCTTATTATCTTAGAGATTGTTGTTATTGATTTCCACTAACAACCCTTGGATTAGTGCATTGGCTCACATAATTACCATGTTACTTGCTGTTGAAACACTACACTACATACTGAGTGTTGATTTTAACCTTACTTTATTCTTTTACATTTGTAGGATTCTTCATATTACTTCAATAATTATTTTCTTGATGCCCCTCTATTCCACATTTGAAAAATCTCAAGATTCCCTTTAGGCAGTTCCAATGATTCTTATTCCCACACTTTTGACATTTTGTATGTTGGGTTTTCTTTTCTTCATGGTATTTATCTATTGATACTACCATATTAAACTCCATTTTCCTCTTTTTTATCTCCATTCCCATGAGACCACTGAGAGTATCCTCTCTAAATCTCAACCTTAATGGCACAACGAACAATCATTTCATAGCTGTAAAAGTATTGAATTACCAATTCTTTTTATAGATTTGGATTTAGTCCACTAAAGAATCAATCTACCATACATTCAGTGTTCATGACCAAGATATAGGAATATCTTGCAATCCTTGTAATTTTTTCCTCTTATTCCCCAATAGACTTATTTTTCTTTTTTATTTAGTTTGAGGCACACAATTTCCATCTCAAGATAGATAATTTAATGAAAATATTTATTGAAAAATATTTTCTTGAACGATTCCTAATCCATGGAATCAATTTCCTCCTTGGAATTTGTGTTTTTGATTAGTGTCAACCACTGATTAGATTCTCCATCAAAACGATAGACCTCGAGAACGACTTTATCTTCATCTAATCACTAGAGGATAGATAATATCTATTCAATGGAGTTATTACATTATTATACAATGAGGGTATCAGAATATCCACTAAATATATGAGGAATTTTTCACACAAAGGATTCTACCTAAAATTTATCTTTCTTAATAGAAGTAGGGCGTTCCACATTATTCAAGTTATTATTCATAACTTGATCCAGTTTTTGTTTCACTTTCATGAAGTTTTGAGCTCCTTTTCACATCAGATTTGGAATTTCATTAGAGAAATCTTCACATTGCCTATCATATTGATTGCTGTAATGGGTTATTCTATTTCCATAAATTAACTATAAAAAAGAAGGCACAATTATGGGGCTCGAATACTTAGCTAATAATCATATAAAAATGAAACATTGAACATAGAATGATAAAGTTTTAAATGAAAATTATATCTTTATTTGTGATTCCATAAGTTTCAAAATAGGTTATCCATGGTGGTAGAATTATCCCTAGGATTTTTACTAAATTTATCTAGTCTTAATGTACAAAAATAACTAGATTGTGATCTAATACCAACTATAGTGACCCTATCCTTTTACAAATATTATTACATGATTTAAAGAATAATTGACCGTTAAATACAAACCAATGATCATAAAGTATAGTGTATTTGTAATATTAGGTACACAATTTGAAAGCATGAAACCAAAATAAAAACATCTTTTATTTAATCTTCATAATGATCTCCTAACTTACCTTGATATCTTACTTCTGCATAGTATAACCTGGGGAATACATGAACAAAGGGATGAGATAAGAAGTCGAGTAAGGGAATAAACATTGGAATAAAGCACATAACATGGGTTAGAAGTCATAACATGATGACATAAAAAGGCATGGATCATTTATAAACATTTAGAATCATAAAATATATAACATGGGACATGTATTCAGGTAATCATAGTAATTTTTCAGAAGCATACAATGCAACATATAAATGAGTCAAGTCCAACTTCCAAGACTATATCACATGTTGGACGAAGTCCTATAAAGGAATTGGGTTAATCCCAATCACAACATGATTTCTCATGAGGATAAACATTACTCAATGAATTGGATCACTATCTAGGTGCACCCATAATAACATCTTCATGCATATGCGTGCCACATGAAATATCAAACATAAGGGATAAACATAAGGGCCACCCATGGAAAGAAATGTGTAACATAATCATGTCATAAAAAATAACCAAGATAATATCATAATGGTGTCCATTAAATAATGGATTTAAATCATAAATTGAAATTAATAATGTAAAATAGGCATATATAATGAAAAATGATGTCTAAATGAAGTGAAAACATGTAAAAAGAGTGTATAATAAACTTTAGAAATGAGACACTTTGGTGTGGTTTGAAAGAAAATATAAGGCCCCAGCCTTAAACCTTACTTAATCTTGAGTTATTACAAGATTACACATTGAGGATCTTTTCTGGTTTAGAGTTTTAGAGAATTAGATCATAAATCTTTCATTACATTCCACATATAAACAAAGTGGTTAAATAAAGATAGTATTCTTCATTCCCATCAGTGGAAGCATATTTAAAATAAAACATGGATTCATTCTTGACACTTCCTTGAGACTATCATCATATCATGTACCTTTCCCTTGACCTGTGAAAAACATTTCAAAAAACTTGGGATGAGCATAAAAAGCTTAGTAAGGGATATAAAAATATGGAAAGGAAACCTGGGTATATATATACATAAGGATGAGATCATA
Source organism: Viscum album (assembly GCA_963277665.1). Taxonomy (NCBI): domain Eukaryota; kingdom Viridiplantae; phylum Streptophyta; class Magnoliopsida; order Santalales; family Viscaceae; genus Viscum; species Viscum album. Next base: position 1,797,460,632 of record OY728127.1, read on the forward strand.
CTTTACCCATAAAACATAAGCACTTTAACATACCTCATAAAATCATGAATAAATCATATAAATCATAAGACATAAAGGTAACTTGAGGCATTTATAACATTCTTACGTAGGGAGTAACCCTCTTGGTTACATTTGGAATACCCATCACAGTATATTCCCTAAAATCTCTTCGGAGAAACCTTAACGTTTCACTCCTTTGCGTTACCCAATGCATTGGAGAGCTATATCGGGCTCACCCGCCCTTAGTTTATCACAGAACCACCCGTCTTCATAATAATGCCCAAGAACCATAACATAATCGTATCACATAAAACATGTATAAAGGAAACATAACATTTCCACATTTCAATCACAAGATATCAATACAATACAAAAAACATTGTGAAAACCATTTTCAATACCAAAATAAAAGAAAAGTAAAACATGGTATTTATTTTTCTTTTAAAAAGAAGGTATGGCTTGTAGAGGAAACCGAAACTCAAATAATGGTTATGACGGTGGAGAAGTCATTGTCGCTGCATACGTACAACAAAAAAATTCCCTTTTGTCATTTAGTAAACACTTTGTATAAAAAATATTCCTTTTGAATAAACGTAAAAGTCAAAGGGGTTTATACACCGTATAAAAGAAAGTTGTGTATAAAACAAAATATGCCTCAATGAAAGGAGATTGAGACGAAGTCCCATACCTCGTATCCGACTTGACCCGACCATCCTTTAATCTCCTGAATAATAAACTTGAGTTAATCTCTACTTTCTTATGAAACTTTTTAAAGTTAATTATTCCTTTTATACCATGTTATGAACATCATGTAATCATTTAAGTTAATAATGTTCATTTTGTCGGTATTTGGTTCTTAAGTCAAAAATAGACTTCTTACACTTACATGTTGTTAATTTGGTCAAAGGTTCATTATATCCAGAATTATATTAATGATTTTGATAACATATATATCATATATATTCATCATATACATGTATTTATAATATTACATCACATTTATAGGTAAGAAATTAAATGCACCGTTCATGGAGACGGTAAGCCGTACGTACGCATGAACGCTACTTCCATTTCTATTTCGTATTTTCTGGAATGGAATCATAATGATATAAGAGTATATTATAATTACAGTATAATAATATATATAATATCATTAACTTTATCCTTTACACATCCCACATATGGTATTAACGAATCAAATCACTTTCAGGGGGCGGTAGTCCGCACTTCCTAAAATGAAGATATCGTGTTTAACCATAATGGAAACCATAAAGGTATGACCAAAATGAAAAAAACAGAAGATTAAGGAAAACATAAACATATCATATATAATATATAAAAATAGTGACATCATAATGGCCACCTTTGAAGGTGTTAAATGAGTATTGAACAATCATCGTTTCGAGAGGTAGAATTTCTCCATCCACAGAAACCGTATGTTCTCTAACCATTTGATGTAGTTGTGTGAGATTGTAGCTCAAATAAATCTTATAACAACATCCTAGTATATTTAAGATACTGGTGTTGTTACAAAATAAGTAAATAAAAAGAGTTTAGGGGGTTGGAGAAGCAAAATAAAACAAATGAACATGAGAGAATGAATTACCTTTAAAAGTGTAACTCCTTTTGATTTGAGCCTAAAGGCTTCATTTGAAAGGATTATGCCAAAAGGGAATCCTCTAGGATGAGTAGAGAGATTTGGAGAGAGTAAATGGACAGGGGTTGGCCGAGACAAAGGCTTGAGGAGTGTGTGAAATGAGGTAGAGGTGGGGGCCTTTTATAAGAGGAGAGGAGGGGCACTTTTGGAAAGTAAAGAAATATTACTTTATTTGAAAATGTGTTTCGGTTTTAAAAGGTCCCAAATTGATATAATTCGTGTATAAGGTGATAAGGGTCCTAAATCCACTCATCCAATTGGTTTTGGCCATGTGTAGGTTTTAGAGTTTTCATTATCTTTCCATTTTATTTAAATCGTTAAATAATGAGGTCATCGCTGCATCATCATGATGTCTTAAATAATTTAATTTATTTAAAGTCTAAAAATTATAAAAAAAATACTATGATGTAGGAAATCTTTTTATCTTTAAAATGACTATTTATAATAAAAAATCTGATCTTTATAACCCCATGTAAAAATTGTTTTCGTAAAACATATTATATTTGTGTCATTTTTACTTTTACATTAAATAAAAAGTTATTTATGTCATTTCCCAACCAAAGTGACTCCATGGGGTCCCCAAGTTGACCCATGACTTGTCTTGGTCGGACATGACACAACCAATAAGGTTGGGACATGTGTCTAGGTCATTTCATATTATTAAAGCAATATTTATACCTTAAACTACCCTAATTACCACTAATCGCGATTAAAAACTTAATAAGTTACTATTCACCAAAAAATTATTTTAATCTCATTGAACCACATTTTACTTATTAATGAAAACCATGTATGTAGGATTTTTTAAATTCAAAACACAATGATGACAAAATTTCATTTTAACGGAAAATCAGTTTTTATAAGTACCACTTAGTGGTTTCACTATTCATCAAAAATTGATGTTTTTCAGAAAATTACCAAAAATTCACCCTAAGATATATTTGATATTACAAATTCAAAAATGAAGTCTATTTTAAAAAATTCAAAACATATAAGTCACATTAATTAATTTAATAATTAATTCCCGTTGTCAGAGCAAATAGCGTGTTTTTATGAAACAATAAGTATCAAAAGATTGACACCAGTTTAAGTCTAATTTCAAAGTGAAATTGATTCCAATGACCACCATTGGATTAAATGGTAAAAATATATTCTAATTTCACTTCAAAACCAATTCAAAACATAATATAATCATATAAATAAATTAGATTAAAAAGCAGTTTTGATGTAAAATGCAGTATTTTTCACTATTCATTAAAAAATGAACATTATCAGAAAAATACCAAAAATTCACACAAAGTAAATTTTGATGTCCCAATCATAAAGAATAAGTTTATTTTGACAAACATAGTTTATAAAATTGTCAAAAGATAGATTTAAAAAGGGTTTTCCATCATAAGGCAGTAAAACAATCTTTTAAGAATATTTGTGTATTCCATGCTTAAGATTGGATTTATTTTCATTTTAAGCCTCTAAAACACTATCTTAATCATTAATAGACATAGATAAAAATATCTATTATTCATTACTTACTTGGGATGTTATAGAAAATATAATTCTTTAAATCATAAAAAAAGCATAATTGTTTTTATAAAAACAAAAGTGGACAAATATTGTTTTTCATGATAAAAGGATTGATTTTATAAAAATATTAATAGATTAAAATCTATTATTGATTGTACATGAAAATGGGTAAGTAGTTGAAAAGTTCCTTTTAACTAGGCTTTCTTATCTGGAGGAATTGAAAAGGGGACCTTATGAAATATGTATTTCCCAATAATATAAAGATTAATGGATCTAGATACATAAGTTTTAAAAATATAAATATAATATAGAATAATTATATTAGAATAATTGAGAATTATATTGGTGTAAAGAGAGAGAAATCATAAGCCAATGGTAATTGGGAGGTTTGGAGAGAATCCCTTACCATATGTCTGAATTTGTTATGCACTTACACTTAATATCACGAGTAATCAAATTAGATCCCTTAATTAATTTATTAAGAACAAATTATACATATATTTTATTTATTATAATTTTATCATGTTCATTTATGGTTATCTCTATGAGTTATATTGTTTAATTTTTTCATTCCAGGAGCATTCATTTCATGATTTTTTGATCGGTTTTCTTGAGTTTAATTATGGGAGTTATTTTACAATGGTAGAAAAAAAATAAAAAACTAGAATGATATGGTATTAATATAATTAAATAATTTTAAATATTTATATATATCTTTTTTATTCCTGATATGATTATGATTCATTTGGTAGAATGTTAATGATAAATGTTTAATTTGTTTTGACGGGTTTTTTGATTATCACAAAATAGTTTTGTTTTATTATTTAATCATATGAATATATATTAGTTAAAAAATAAAAATTTATAATAAAATTTTAATATCTTTCTTAACTTTTAAAATGGTTTTACGACCAGAGATGAAGGTGGCAATGGAAAATGAAAACACGTCGTCCACAAAGGCGCTGAATCGACACATCAAAAATTATGTTTTCATTTTTAGAATAAAAGGATAAGTGAAGAGTATTAATGATGTATATTAAATTAAAATATTATAATTATAGCATATATATTATACTAGATTAATTTTCCTATCTTTTATATGGTATGTGAGGGATGTATAGGAAATGAAAATAAATTAAAAGAGAAAGAAGAAGGATTTTACCTCTTGAATGTCATCTCCTTGAGAACCTCCTTAACACACTTGATTTTGATATTTTGGTGATAACATATATACTATGATGTGTGGAATAGGTTTTGGAGATTAATTGGATAGAATATAATAAATCTAAAAATCTTATAAGTTGTTATGAGAAGAGGTGGTGATAGGTGATATTTATAGTGGGAGGAGAGGGGTGTTTTTGATTATTTTATTCATTTGTTTATTATTTTGGATTAAGAATATAAATAGTGTTTATGATTGAAAATAAGTAAATTAATTAGAGAATTTTAGTTTGATATAATGAGAACTTACATCATCCAATACTAAACCATGACTCAAAAATTCATTTATTTATTTATAATGTTAAATACAGTAAATTACCGTATTTGATTATTCACAAAAAATTCAACTATCTTTGATAAATCCCAAAAATTCACCCCAACTATTTTCAACCATGTATATTTAAAAAATGGACTCCATTTTATGAAAATAAATTTCTAAATATGATAAATTTAATTTTTAATTAAAATCATCATTTATTCGAAAAATACTTATTCTTAATATTATAACCAATTTTATGACACTTTGAAAAATTAATTAAGGAGTCATAAAATCGTATTATAATCATAAGACAATAAAATATTAATTTATTAATCTATTTTATGAATATAAATTTTCTCATTATACTAATTATAAAATTGTAAATAAATATTTACGTTTTGCAAAAATTCCAACACTTAATTTATCATTTTTAAATCATTTATTTACTTATTCCATGATATAAATATATCATAATTTCATTTATAAGATACCTAATTTTTTTTTATACTTTCATAGGTAAGGTTACTATTCTATTATATGGATTACTATTCCTAATGGTCATATTACTATTCCAATGGTTAGGTTTATATTCCATCGGTATATGTTCGTTAATTTCTATGAATACCATTTATTTATTTCATAATTTATGATAATAATGTTTTTATTAGGTTCTCTATGTGATGTATGTGTTTTATACTATATAACATAATTATATGAAGGGAAAATCCATTGATAAAATTTTAGGTCGTTACTTGGGGAGTTTGATTAAGTTCCTAACGAGAATCCATCGCAACGTGGACACAAATTCCATGGAATAAAGACTTGAAGGATTGATTTCAAGGTTTTTCCTTTTGAAGTTCTATCATTCCATGGTGATTTAGTTTCACCATGGATTTGTTCTAGAATAACAAATAGAAACATGACCACATTTTTTGCAACATGAACCTTCCTCAATTATATCAGATTAAGATAATTAAATAATATTTAAATGGGGAAGGTAGAGCATATCGTGATGTGGATTTATAATATTTATTTGATATAGACCCATTAAAGAATGACTATAAACTCTTACTCTATGACATCTTATATATCCAGTATTATTAAAAATTTAGGCCATGCCTCAAATCCATCCTTATTTTCTTGAATTCTCTTGAACCCTAGGAGACTACAGGTGTATCCTTCGAGATCATTGAGCTAAAATTTATTGGTTTTGTACCTTGATCAACCTATTTATAAACCAGTGTGATTTATATTCTATTCTTACTAGTTTTATCCCTTTCCTTTCTTATTGGAGAGGCTTTGGAAGTGGTTTAGATTCAATTTTGTTATCCTGGGGTCATATTTTTAATTGAGGTTGTTGTGCTATAATTTGTTTAGGGTTTCCCTCATGTGTTATTAGTATTTTTATCATATCACTATCTTTGTTCCATGCTGTGTTTGTAAAGTTCAGTTGAGCTTGGGGATTTGATACTTATCTCTTAAATTTATGTGAAATTATTGAATTTTGATACTTTTATTTTATTTGGTTGGATATAAAGGATTAATAAAATGAAGATAACAAAATTGATAAGGAAAATTTATGGGAATTGGGAGATTCACATGTTTTTATATGAATCTATGATACTATTTATTATTGATGGATTATTTTACATTTTTGATGAGTATTGGTTTACTGATATGAAATGTGTAAAATATCTATAATTAAAATGATATAATCACCTCCATAAAAGGATAATAATTTAAATATAGTAATGGAATAGTTGTTTAAAAATATATAATTCTATTAATGATGTTAATTCTATCCATATTCAATTCATATAAATAAGGGTGGTTAAAGGGTGATTGCTTGTTGTGATTAGGTATTGGTTAGATGTGGTTCATTTTTTTTGATGTTTTTATTATTTAATGTATGGTTGATTTAGGTATTAAAATATGATAAAATTAGAATATAATAATTATATTCTTTTCACCTTCATAATTGGTTAAATCTGTTAAAGATGGTAAAATAATGTTCACATGGAACTCTAGAAATTTTGGTGAAAATGTTCAGGTGTGGAATTTTGATTTTAAATGAATGAATAAATTGGTGAGTGGTTTCATGTGATTGATATGGAAAAATTTGAATAGGGGTTATCTCATTTATAGTTTTGAAATGTGTGGTGGATGTTAGAATTGGTTAGTGTGGTAGTTTATGAGAAGGTTGTACGATAATTTAGAGGTTGAGTTGTAGTTTCTTGGTGGAATGAATCTGGTTGGTAATAAAAAAATTTGGTAGTGGGATGGAATCTAATAAGAAGTGTCTATTAATGAAATGTTAATGTTTTGAATGAATGGTTATTGGATAAGATAAAAATTGGCGTTGGTTAATTATTGACTCAACTTAAATAGGGATAAATAAATGATATAATGAATGTAATGTGGCTAAAAAATGGAATGTCTAAAACGTGTAATGGTCTAGAAATTACAAGACTGTTCTTTATATTTGGATATTGGATGGTTTTTAATGGTGAGACATGTGTTTTTTCCTTCTCGATGATCACCATACCATGGTGATGGGATTGGTAATGGTTATGGTGAGCACCATTTTGGGGTTGTGGGCATGGAGAGTGAGTATTTTGGAGGTTGGTAGTGAAGACCAACCGATTTTGGTGTTTAAGAACACCAAAGGGTATGAAACATATATGGTGGTCTCTAATTGAGGATTTTAGCTACTGATTAGGTTTTTCTGGGTTGGTCATGGTGGAGTCTTGGGTGTAGTGAGCCAACTATGTGATGATTAGTGCCCCATGGGGAGTGAAACACCTAGATTAGTAGTGGTAGTTAGTATTTTGGTTAGAGAATTGTCCTATGTGAAATAGGGAGGTGTGAAATAACCATAAGAAAGAGAATTTTATTTGTAAAGTTTTTCTAAGGAAAACAAACACCCTTGAAATTCCTCGAGAAATAGGCGTGGAGGTTTGATTATGAGGAAACACTAAGTTACATGAGGAGGAAAGAAAAATGGTGAGTGGGGAATAATAACACCATGGTAATTGGTGTGGGGAGATGAAATATTAAATAGATCACCCCTTCCCTAAGGTCTACGGTGGTCAACTGGGTGGATGAAAAAAAATCCTCCACGCTGTGGAGCATGGTGTCATTCTGGTAAAATATTTTAATGTGGTTTTTTAAAATGTTCATGATGTATGAATGGGCATTCCATTTAAAAAGGCATGAAATCTAGAAAAGATGTCGACCAGAGGCATAATAGTGCAGTGGGAGGTCACCACATTATAGAGGATACAATTTATGATTCCTTTATAAATTGTGGGTATGACAATTCTTGGTTCAATTTTTACTATCTTACTTAAAACCCAGATGACCCTAGTTTCTCTTCTTACTATCTAGTAGCTTCTCATAATGCTTTAATCCCCCATGTTTCATTGTGATCAAAATATCTTGGGTAAATGTACCTTGTGTTTATCATCTCCCCACCTCCCTAGTCCTTTTTTATTTCCATAGGATTAATTTAGTAATTTTATTTATTTTTTGGTTCTATGTTTGAGAATTTATTAATATTGGTTTAGTGTGTTTTGATTATAATGTGGTATCATTTGAGTTTGATGGTGGTTGATCCTCGATTCTCCTATTTTTATGTGGGGATTTCTTGAAGCTTCGAATAATGTCATGGGATTCAAGAACCATCCTTTCTTCTATGTAAACTATGGTATTAGCATGATTCTGTTTTCTTTAGGTGAGTATTATAGATTTTTTTATAATTATAATAAACTATACCTAAATAAAATAAATGGATTGAGATGGATCACATATATTTTCTTGTTTTCTTTGTTATTTACATTGTACTCGATGATTGTTGTTTCAATTGATAAAATCATTGATGTTATCAATACTTGTGTGTCACTATTGTAATTATGTTGAGATTGACCTTAATAAAAGGATAATAAAATAACTATTCTTATAAACTTGATGTGTAGAAAAAGGGAATTGGTATGAAATAAAATTTTATATAAGGAATAATGGAAAGTGTTGTATTCTAAAATATGTTGTTGTGTGCTATTGAATTACATTTTTGTTAATGTGATTTTATGCTTAATGTGGTGGTATTATGGGGTGGTTTTTAAGGATTGTTTTTGAAAAAAATAATGTATTGGGTTGGATTTTTTGGGGTAGCGGGGCTACATGGTTAGAATGAGATACATTGTGGGATAGTTTTTCATTTGTCAGATGATGTTGTTTGAATAATTAGTGTGGGTTATGTAGTGAGTGCTATGAAAGATGGCTTGGGTGGCATAGAGTGATGCATTTTAGGTCATGGATTGTGAAAATGGGCTACAAATAAATTTACAATTTTTGAAAGAGAGAATGATTGGGTTATTTTGGGTGATTAATTGGTTGGTTATTGTGGATTTTCTTATAGTTTCCCAAAAGTAGTAGAATGTGATAATTTCAAATGATTAAATGGTAGTGTGTAATAGATGGAATTAATGTGGGAGATGGAAGGAATAATTTTTTCATTAATTATTGGATCTAATTTCTTAGTGAATATAATTTTATTGGAAAATGATAAATTTATAAATGTAACATTGGTAGGATTAACTAATTTTTTTTGTAAATGCATGTGGTGGCTGTTTTTGTGTGAGGAAGTTAGTTGGTTTTTGGTGTCATAGTTAGTGGAGGTGTTGGTAGTGTGGTGATGATGGAGTGCGGTGATGGTGTTGTTTTGGTGTAAGCATTCTAGGATATTATTAGTATGTGTTTTCCGATGAAATAGTGGTTGGGGAGATAGCAAATGACTGGCTACTCCCTCTTCTACTCTCTCCCCTCCCTGTGTAACATGAGTTGTGATAGATCTAGGTAGGTATGATCATACTACCATAGTATTTGGTGCATCAAAATACCCTATGGGTTATTAGTGTGATGATAGGTAGACGATGCACTGGAAAACCATATGGGGTATAGATGAGGAGGTACAAGTTCACTGGAAGACCCTATCGGGTATTGAAATGAGGATCTGGGATTGGTGTATTGGATGATCTTGTAGGGTATTAATGGGATGTGATATGGTGATATTTATGTGAGGATATATAGTGGGGATATTTCATGGTTGGAGGAGGGCTTGAGTTTTATGTACATTATGTTCATTTTACCCTAGTAGAACAGATATGTGGTGGATGGATGAGAACGTGAGATGTGTAAGTGGATATGGATTGATGAGGATTATATGGTTGTGGTATGAGGTATTGCTATGATATGAGATATGGTGTATTGTGGCATGAAGGAATAATGGATTGAGAGAACAAGACAATTAACATTGGGGCATGAGAGGGACAAACCAGAGGGTAATAGGTTTTTGGGTACTTATTTATTATATATTTGATGAAATTTTAATATGCTTGGATGTGATATTTGGTAAGAGAGCCTTGGTGAGGCTGAGTGGTGTTGACCTGATAAATGATGGTTGATTCTGATTTTTGTTCACGGATGCATTAGTTTGACCCTTCCTTGTTTTCATGAGTGATGTTGAGTATTATCCTAATAAGTATATTTTTTATTCTCACCCATATATATATATATATATATATATATATATATATAATTTTTCAGGTTTCAAGGGTGAGTTTGGCGACTAATCTAGGAAATATAAAATGGAGATTTAGATTGGTTATGGAGTTATTTCCAAGGAATTTATTTGGTATTCTATCTTGTAATTTTTATATGTCTAATATTTTCATATATTATGGTAACATTGTGGTTATTTTATATATATAATGGTGTTTATTTGTGGTTTCTTTCTTTATTAATGGATTATATGAGGGAAATTCCTCCCATTTATATGTTCAATACCCTTGATGCTAGTTTCCCACCCAAGTATTATTGAAGGTAGGCATTTTGGGTCACTCCCAACTTCACTACAGGCCCAAAAGGGTTTCCCAATTGGGAAGATTCATGATAGAGTGGTTTCAAGGCTTTTGGTTGAGTGATAGGATGACGAATGAAGTTAGGAACTAGTGAGGATTGAATTTGTTGGTAGGGAAACAATACCAGCTGAACTTAGTTCATGATGTATACTAGGAACATTGGCCAGGACATGGGATTTTTGGGCCCCCATGAACTGATGCAAGGAATCTGAGTTTACTAAACAACTAAGTGAAATAGTGCTTCTTAGAGGGTGAATACCTAGGATAGGTACATTCATTATGATTGTTTGTGATTGTGTTTTAAATGGGATGATTTTGTAAAAATAAATGAATCTAATTAAATTAATTGAATGAGTTTTCGAATATTAAGAATAATAGTTTGGTACCTTGTTTGTAGAGATCCCATATGTTTTTCATCCGTGCATGGTTCAGGTTGGTGGGGTTTAGCTGGATAACCTTGTTAGTTGTAGGAGGGTTAACCCGACTAAGGGAGATGATCTTTATAGGATGATATTGTTTGAATTATGGAACCAAGGGATGACTAAGTATGAGGTTATTTTCTATCATATGGAGATATGGGACTAGATGTAGGAGCTTTAGATATATTTCAGTTTGATCTAAGTTTGGTAAGAGTATTGGGTTTCATTGTCCATTAGTCAGATTCGTGGAGTATCACAGTAATGGTAAATCTTGTTTCTTAGGGTGTGGAAGGGAGAAGATGTTTTTGGTGATGATTTTCAGTGGTAGATCTATGCTGAGTTTCAATTATCGATGATGGGGGTGGTGAAGAGGAATGATCTTCTCTCCCTTTATCATGGGATCCTGAGTGTGTAGGGGTTCAAGATCAAATTTAAATATATCCCTCAATTGTCCCCCAATCTATTTCTAGATGAGGAGTCTATAGACCAATGTTTGAATGAGGTGTTGTGCCTGGTGATTTAATATATGGTCACCCATTTATGTTTCTTATATACTTGGGAGTGTATAAAAAGGATGATGTGATAGAAAGTATGTATGCTCAGATGGGATCATCTCAAGAGGGGATCTATCATGGTTCCTCAAGGTGCAAGGCTGTTGGTGGTTGATCACAAGTGTTGGGTAGTAGAAGTTTTTGTCAGCTGGGAGTTGGCCTTAGTAGTTTTCATCCTCATGTTTCACTAGGGACATAAGTTCCCATGCACCTACTTGGGGGTCTAGACTCGTGTAGTTTGCTTATGGTAGGTAGGGTCATCAGTGATTTTAGTACCCGACCAACTTTAGGAATCAACATGGAATATACATTTAGGTTCCTTATATACTCCAAAAAATTAGTTGTCTTATAGTCCATATGAATATCAAGGATAATAGGTTTATGTTCTTAGGAGAGATGGATCTAGTGTAGAATATCTTCATGATGTCCCCCACCCTCAAGGACATTCAGCTAAGCCTGACCACAAAGTTTTTCATCTTCAATGAGGGAGACGATCCAAAAATAGAGAGTTCATGTTGTGGATGTTCCAGAACTAGAGGGGATAAATACCATCCAAGGCACCATTTTAATGTATTTTACATTGTCTTATGCATTGTTTGATTCTAGAGTGTCATACTCCTTTGTTTCACCCACCTTGGTCTATTCCTTGAGACACAAGGTGGATAGAATTCATGTTCCCCTAGGGTTAACTACACTATTTTGCAGGTTAGATGAGTATACTTGATGCATTATAGAGTTATGAGCTGATGCTGAGGTATGATCAATCATCTGTTGATCTATTTATTCTTCAGATACAACTATACAATGTTATCATCAGCATCAAATAGTTGTACTATGTGTACACAATTATTGATTTATTCTAGAGGATAACTGTGTTTTGAGATGAGGAGGGCCAACGTGTAATGTTAAATGGAAATAATGAGCATCAAATAGTCTATAGATGTTTAAAGTTGTTGTCTCCTTAGATAAAATATTTGTTATTAGGTTTAGTATAGGAGAAGTTGGTGGATTTATCAAGAGTTATTGAGTAGTTTTTGGATGTTTTTCTTGAGGAAGTTGTGACTTTATCCCCTCATAGTGATATTGAGTTTGGGATCCAGTTTCAGCTCAGTGCCTCTATGATTTCGAAGCCACCTTAATGGATGTCACATTTATAGCTATTGGAGCTAAGGATTTAGATTGAAAACCTAATGTTGAAGGGTTTTATTTATCCTAGTGTGTCATCATGGGGTGCTCCAATGTTATTATCTAATAAGGTGGTGGTGGTATACAATTGTGTATAGGCTACTACTGGTTGAATCAATTGATGGTCAATAACTATTACCCTTTTTTTAGGATTAAAAATATTTTCATCTAGTTAAATGGATTCAACTAGTTTTTGAATATCTATATGTAGTTTGGATATCCTCATATGTAAGTTAGGGAGGAGGACATCTCAAATGTCACTTTTAGGTGTCGGTATAGGCAGTTCAAGTTCATGATCATGTCATTCAGTGTCCCGAATACCCCGACCATGATCATGAAACTCATGATCTCTGTGTTCTATGAGTTCATGGACCATTTTTTGGCCATTTTCATCAACACATAATCATGTACTCAAGGTTATAAGAGAAGTATTATAATCAGATCAGGGACATTATATATGTCATTCTCAACCATAACCTTTATGGGAAGATATATAAGTGAATGTTTTGGATGTGGGATGTTCACTTCCTGACACATGTAGTTTATAAATATGGAGTGGTAGTTGATATTTTGAATATTGAGGTAGTTATTTCTTAGGTATCACCCAAGAACAATGTCTAGGTATATAGTTTCCCCATTACTTTAGGCTATTATCAAAGGTTCATGTTTGAATTATCTCAGATCATAAACTTATTAATAACCTTGACCATAAAGGACTAGTCTTTTTTATAAACTGATTAATGTCATATAACTTTCGATTACCTGATGAAGAGTTTTTTTATTGATTTTGTTCACCAACCATAAGAGGAGGGAGTTGGGTTTGAGGTGTTCCATGTCACATCACATCTTGGTTTGGGTTGTGTATTGATGCAATATGGGGAACTGATATAATATAGGTTTAGTCAATTATTTCCCAAGGAGTATAACTATGAAACACTTGATCTTTAGTTGGTAATAATAGTTTTTTCTCTAAATTTGTGGTAAAAATACATCATCAGTGAGATTTTATGGATTTCATATATCAAAAGATCCTAGGGTATTTTTTCTCTCAGTGGTAGCTTAATATATGAAAATAGAGGTGGATGAAGTATCTCTAGGGCTATATTTTTTATATCTCATATACCCTAGGAAAGGGGAATGTAGTTATAGTTGCACTATGTTGGAAGCCACAAGGAAATATTATTTTAGACTCTGAAGATGTTCAGAGAGGGATGAAGAAGCTTGTAGTGATTCTTCTTGATGAAAAAGAGGCTAGAGGCAGAGGTTATCGATTTTAGATATTATTGAAATCATCCTTGATGCATCTGATGGAGTATTCTTATTGGAGAGACTTAGAGGTAGATGTCATACGAGACGATTTCATCCATGATGATGCTACAAAGGAATGGTCAGTGGATGAACAACTTAAAATGATGTTTCAGGGAAGGTTTTTCATCCTATCAGTAGTTCACAAGGTGGTTCTTTATGAGTTTTAATGACCTAAAATTTTATAAATGAAATTAAATATTTGAATGAATAAATTCCTTATCAAGTGATCTAGTTATATAAAACACATGCACTAATTTGGTTATTTTGGATAGTTATTATAAAGACCCCGACCCCAGTATCCCAAAGTCAGTGCCTTACTTCATTACATTAGTATAATAAACAAGAAATTCATAACATGAAGAACCGAATAGTTTAGTAATTTTGGAAAATATTATACTAACATAAGTTTTACATTACATCGTGAAATGAAATAAAATATATAAACTCCTTTGAAAACATCAAAAAACTCCTAGATTATCTTTGTATGTCATTCATAATATACATATTCACATCTGGGGGAAAAATAAAACATAAAAAGGGGTGAGATTAGATTATTTTTAAGGTCTAGTAATATAGAGGAATCTATCATAAATAAACATAACCAATAAGGCATGGTGAATAACTAAAACACATTCCATTAAAAAATAATCTTGAGAATAATATGGAAGGAATAAAAACTAAATGAATAATTCCAGATAAATAATAACATGAGAATGAAACTTAACCATGTATATTATACTAGTTGAATAATAACATGGATTATAAATTTCTAATATCAAAACGAGGTAATTCATAATGCTGGATATCATAAACATACCATCAAGGCTTCATCCAAGACATTATACATAAATGTGTAAAAACCCGGTCTAGTTTGACTTATGAGACTTACCAATGAATCAAAAGGATATAGAGGGCCCCTCCCATCACTTAATAAGTCCAATTAATTCCTTTTATGAAAAGGGTGAAACATAATAAACATTTACATTAATATTGAAACTATCATATGAAATGAAAATAATATCCCCAATCAGTAATCATAATCCTAAACTATCCAGAGTAATATGGAGAATGGTATCAAGATAATAATCATAAACCATTCAATAAATTATGGTAGATTTTAAAATAAGTAATAAATCTCAATTAATCATAAGACTCAAAATATGGTGTTTAAATTGATGAAAAATACTATAATAATATCATTGATAAATTCTTGAGAGAAATACCCCTTTACTTTGGAAAGAAGAGTTCTTTTGAAAATTATTAGTATTTGTCATAAAAATAAGATTTTAAATATGCATATCCCAAAAATAAAATGTAATGAAATTTTATTTGAGGAATAATGTTCTTAAATGAATTTTTAAACTTAAGTTAAATCATTTAAAAAGAGTATTTAAGAAACATTATAAATGATCCACTTCAATGGAGTTTAAGGAAAAATATAAAAGTGACTCTAAAGAGGAAAATGGAATAATTTCTTGCATAAAAATAGAAATTAACTAATATAGTTTTTATGGTAAAAATATTGATTTTATAAAAAATATTATGTTACTAGAACATATTATGGAATGTACTTGAAAATGGGTAAGAAATTGTGAAGTTTCCTTTAATCGAGCATGCTTATCAGGAGGAATTGAAAAAAGAACCTTATGAAACATGTGTTTCCACAAAAAAGAAATATCAACTGATCTCGATACATGATTTCTGAATATATGAATATAATTTTTAAGAATTGTATAAAAATAATGAAGAATTACATTGGGGTAAAGAGAGAGAAAGTGCATCCCGAATGAAAAATGGCGGTTCAAGAAAAAACCCTTACCTTATATCTGAAAACATTCTACTCTTGTATATAACATCATGGATAATGAAAATAGGTTCATTAATAATTTTATGAAGAAAATATTAAACGATTATTTTATTTTTTATAATTTTATTAAGTTAATTTATGGCCTTTTTGATGAGTTATAAGATTCAACTTTGTCATTCTAGAGTGTTTGTTTTCTTAGTTTTCAGGATTGGTTAACTTGTATACATGTACAAAAGTTCTTATAAAATGGGATTAATTATCCAGAATTAAAATTATATGTTATTAATTAACTTCTATAATATTTAATGGTTTTATATATCATTTTTTTCTTGGTATTATTATGATTAATTAGAAAAATATTAATATTGAACGTTAGATTATTTTGGTGAATTTTTTATTATTAGGAACTATTTTTTAATTAATATTATGTATATATAATGCTTATAGAAAATTATATGAATTATAATATGTATAATAAAATAATATTTAACCATTATAATGGTTTTATGACCAGTATTGAAGTCGTTAATGGAAAATGAAAACACATTTTCCATGATGGCGATAAATCAGCACATCACAAACCATATTTTCATTTTTTTAATAAAAGAGATAGGAGAAGGGGATTGATGATGGGTTCTCCATTAAAATAAAATAAATCTATATTATATATAAGATAATGGAGTTATCATAATTTTTTGGATCGAGTATGTGAGGGTAGGATAATAAAATTAATGAAATTGAAAATAAAATAAAGGAAAACGAAAGGGGATTTTACCTTTTGAATATCTTCTCCTTTAGAACCTTATTTAGGTTCTTGGGATTCGTATTGTGATGTGACCAAAGTCTCATGGACATGGGGAAGATACTTGGGAAGAGTATTGGGTAGAAATTTGATAATATTCAAGGCTTAAGAGGTGTGAGGAGAAGAGGTGTTGAGGGGGGCATTTATAGTGGAGGAGAGGGATTTTGTTTTTGTTTTTTTATTTAGTTTGTTATTTTTGATCAAGATGAGAAATAGTGATGATTCTATGACTAAATACAGAAAATAGATAAGTATAGATGGATATTATGGTTCCTACATTAGTTATTACTCAAGGAATAGTGTATTTAGCTTATAGTATATGTACCATAAATTACCATATTTTACTATTCAAAAAAATTTCAACTATTTTAGAAAAACTTAAAAAATCAACCCTAAACATTTTTTGATGTTTAGAATTCAAAAATGAACTCCATTTTATAAAAATAATTTTATAAATGTGATAAATTTAATTTTAAATTAAAATCATCATTTATTTGAAAAATACCGATTTTAAAATTATATCTGGTTTTATAACACTTTGAAAAATTAATTAAGGTCACATAAAATTATCTTATAATCATAAGAAAATAAAATATTAATTTATGAGTCTATTTTATGAGTCTATTTTTTATTTTAAATCATTATATTAATTATAAAATTTTAATTAAATATTTATGACTTAATAAAATACAAACACTTAATTTATCATTTTTAAAACATTTATTTACTTATTACATGATATAAATATACCATACTTTTATTTATAAGATACCTATATTTTATTTATACTTTTATGGGTGAATTTACTATTCTATTGTCCAAGTTAATATTCTTAATGGCCACATTAATATTCCCACAGTCATATTAAATAATGTATTATGGTTTTAAACTCAATGTTGCAGGAAGAATAAACAACGAAGATGCTAGATTTTAAAAGAGACATACCATAAGATCTCTGGGTGTTAAATTCTCCCCTCCTACAAAAATTTCATCCTAAAAATTTCTAAAATGTCAGCTAATCAAAATATTTTTGTAGTTCTTCATCATAAATTACTCCAGTCCCCACATCACCTCCTCAATTTTATGATTTTCCAAAGTACCTTTACCGGTCAAGTCATCCAATTCCTCAGAACCTACTCTCTAGTGTCCAGAATCTAGATAGGATCTTCACAATATGATAGATTAGGTTCCAAATATATTTATACATAAGTGATGACATGTGTTGGGTCTGGCATGTAACTTCTTAATAAAGAGACGTGTAACACATTATGTACTTTAGAAAGTCTGGGTGGTATTGCCAAATTATAATCCAAAACTCTAATTATCTCTATGATTTCAAAATAACCAATGTACCTAGGTATTAGATTACATTTATTTCC
This sequence comes from Viscum album, assembly GCA_963277665.1. NCBI lineage: Eukaryota > Viridiplantae > Streptophyta > Magnoliopsida > Santalales > Viscaceae > Viscum > Viscum album. The sequence continues at coordinate 1,797,478,662 of OY728127.1, forward strand.
AAATATTAAAACACCCTTTCATTTATATACTTTTAAGAAGACATGATCTTCTTCTTAAAATTACAAATACTTCCTTCGGTTATTAGCATAGATGGTTTTCTTACTTTGATCTAATTTGATACATGTTTGAATAGTCTTTACCTTTTCTGTTGTTTCCTCCACAAGTTATGGGTCTAAAATATTCCGTTCACCAACTTCATCCCAATAAGTTGGCGCATGAAATCTATTTCCATACATTGATTCATATGGTTCCATTTGAATAATTTAATGGAAAATATTATTATAGGAAAACTCTTCAAAAGGTAAATAGTGATGTCACATTCCTTAAAGGTAAAGTGAGAATGATATCAACATTTATTCTAATGTTTGAATGATCCTTTTAGACTACCCATAAGTTTGATGGTGATAATCTATACTCAAATGAAGTTGAGTATCTAAATCTTTCTAAATACTTTTCTAGAATTTTTATTTAAATCATGGATCAAAATCATAAAAAATAGAAATATGTGCTCCATGAATTCTTAACTTCATTAATATAGAGTCGTGAAAGGTTATCCAGTATAAAATCCTCCCTTATAGTAAGGAAATGTGAATATTTGGAAAGTAAATTAAAATTTAACCATATTTCATCATTATTTATTTTAGTTTTTGGTAATACAGTGAAAAAATCCATAGTTATGTCATTCTATTTCTATGTAGGTGTAGGAAGAAGTTTCATAAATCCTTTTGGATGTTGTCTTTAATCCTTCACATATTTACAGACTAAATATCTTGATACATAAATAAGCAATTAACCACTTCATATTATCCCACAAGAAATGTTCATTCAAATCTTTATACATCTTAGTGCTACCAGGGTGTATAAATAAATTCATGCTATGATCATCATCCAATAAATCCCTTTTTCGCTCAGGTATAGAGGGAACACAAATCCTCTTCCCAAATTTTAGAATTCCATCCTTATACATGAATTTTGTAAACTTCCCATCATTCAAAAATTTAATTTTCCTTTAAAAATTCTCATTATCAGTTTTAGAAATTTCAATCCTTTCCAATAAAGATGATTGGGAAACCAATTGAAAAATTAATGATGTTTCACCTTCCTTGATAATTCCCATATCCATAATTTCTGGATCCATGCACATTGGGTCATTTTCAATACTCATCTTGTTCATAACACTATGATCCTTCCTAATAAATTCATATTCTAACTTATTCTCCTTCCCTGGGTGGTAGTATATTGAATAATCATAATTATTGAGTAGCTCAAGACATTAGATTTTCCTCCTACTGAGTTCTTTCTGTGAGAATATATTTCAAACTCTTGTGATCTATATATATCTCTCATTTTCACCATTAATATAGTGTCTCGATATATTTAGGTAAATTATTATAAAAGCTAACTCAAGATAATGGGTTGGATAGTTCTTTTCATGAGTTTTTAACTACCTTAATTCATGGTAAATAACTCTATCATTATGCATAAGGAAATAACCAAGTCCTTTCTTTTATGTATCACTATAAATAAAAAATCCTATATTTCATAATAGTAGAGTCAAGATCAATGAATTCACTGATCTCCTCTTCAATTCTTCAAACAATTGTTCAAATTATTTTTCCATATTAAATTAACCTTTTTTTGAGTAAGTTTGGATAACAGGTTAGCTAATCATGCAAAAACTTGAACGAAACACTAGTAGTAACCTTCTAAACCAATGAAACTATGTACCTCATTTCTGTTTTTTGGTGTTGGGAATTCTTTTACTACCTTTGTATTCATAGGATAAACTTAAATTCCATTCTTATAGAAAATTTGGCCTATAAAATAAACTATTTGAAGCTTGAATTCACAATTTCTAAACTTCCCATATAACTCTTCTTCTGAGAGTCTCCAAAACAACGCTCAAGTGGTTCTCATGGTCCTAATAGATTTTAGAATATATCAAGATATCATTAATAAATACAACAACAAAATCATCAAGATATTACTTGAACACTCTATTCATTAGATCTATAAAAATAGAGGGTACATTAGTTAGTACAACTAGTATTACTATAAAATCATAATTTCCATACTTGGTTCAAAATGATATCTTTGGAATATCTTCCTTCATCACATGCAATTGATGATTTCCATATTGAAGGTCAATCTTTGAAAAATATTGAGCTCCATGAATTTGATCAAATAAATCATCAATACGAGGTATAAGATACTTGTTCTTTATTATAATAACATTGAATTCTCTATAGTTAATGAAAAACCTCATGGATCCAGCTTTATTCTTTAAAAAGGGAACATGCGATCCCCATGGAGAAACACTAGGGAGAATAAATACCTTATCACTCAATTCCTCTATTTTTTCTTTATCTCTACTAATTCTACTGTGTCCATTCTATAATGAGTCTTTTATATAGGTATTTCACACAGAATTAAATCAATAAAGAATGAAACTTCCCACTCTGGAGGATGTCCAGGTAAATCCTCTAGGAATACATTAATGTATTCTTTCACCGTAGGTACATCTTCAATTTGAAGATTTATTTTCTCATCCAAAGATGATGATTTCTATTCCTCCCCAATAATTTCATTTATAAGATCTTATGGAGGTGGATCTAGATATGACTCAAATGATGAGGTCTTCCCTGTAAATATGAGAAATTATATCGATTCATCATGAATCATAATTTCTTTCTATTTGAAATATTTTTTTAATTATATTTCAAAAACCAATCCATACCAAGGATTATATCATAATCAACCATAGGTATAAGGATACAATCAGAATTTATAGCACATTTTTGTGTCATAATAGGAAATGATCGACACATATTTGTTGCAATATGGTTTCCATTAAGATTATTTACTAACAACTCCCTTGTTAAGATGAAGTGAAAATATATAATTTTTAAAGAAAACTAGTAAGATATAAAGGAATGCAATGATCTAGAATCAAATTAATATTTAGCTAAATTTGATGAGATGATTAAAGTACCTTCCACCACATCATTGGGAACTTCAACCTCATCCGTTGTGACTACATAAGAATAGTGTTATTCCCTTATCCTTTTTTGAGGAAGGATTCCTTGATGATTAAGATAATAATTTTCATAATGTCCCATATCTTTATAATTGTATCATTAAATTTTGGTAGCTTATTTATTTTCCTTGTAATCATAGGCTTCGTGGCCTTTTTCTCCACACTTTAACAAAATACCATCACTAATAGGTACCTTCCATGGTGTTTCTTTTCATATTTATTGTAGGATGTAAAGTTAACTCTTCCCTTATTCCCCTTTTCCTTATTAGCTTTTCCTGAGTGTTTAACATTTCTCTTCTTCTCTTGCTTTCCTTTAAAGTCATAAGACCTAGAGAATTCTTTCTCTATCTTTATAACACATTTGACCATATATTCATATGATGAGAAATTTTTGGAGACCAGTGCCCTTCATAGGAATGGTTTTAACCCATCAAAGAATTGATCAATATTGCCCTTGGGATTTTGTAAATAATCCTTAGCATTCCTTGAAAACATTTTAAAGTTTAATTCATACATGGAAATGTTATCATCCTTTTATTACCTTATATTCAAGAATTTTCTCTCTATATATTCTTGTTTTTCAAGAGGGAAATATTTTTATAATATAATTTCCTTAAAATACCTACCTTTCATATTTGAAATTTCTTTTTCCTAATTTTTGTTTTGAATTAATGATCACCATTGATCTTCATCTTCTGATAGATGATAAATTTCTATGATAACCTTATCCCTCTTATTACTTCCCCAAGAGAGAAATGTATTATCTAAGGAACTTATCCACCGATCATCTAAAAATTGGTTTGTAGTCCCATTTAATGACTGAGGTTGTTGTCACATAAAACAACCTAACATTGTTACACCATGTTGTGGAGCAAGATGCTTTATGTGAGAAAGGTTATTCCTCATAACCTGATTCAGTTGACCCAATATAGTTATATGTTGTTCATCTCTAGTTGTAGCACAAACTCCAACATTATTATATTTCATTAGAGGTAAATCCCTACATGGGATAAAGGCATTGATAAAATTTTTATTCTTTCCACTAGGTGCTATTTATAAACAATGACATACACTAAATTAGATTATTAATAATAATATATAATGTCTAACTAGTAAAACTCAACATAAATTAAAAAACTTATGCATAACTAATCTCATAATCATAAACATGGTTTATTTGGGGACATATTTACTTTTAAATCCTTTATAATGGTTTGTAAAGAAAATGTTAATTACCCTAAGCATATCCCCTAAGAGTTTCAAACTAGGTGTACAGTAAGGCCCATTTTCGTGTACCGGGTTACACCGAGTCAAATCTGATGCACCTTGTCAGAGTTGTTACCCCTAGGCACATCTATGCCAGAACCTCATCCACTTGTAGCATCCAAATATGGATATATTTATAAGAATACCCACATAATCTATATCTTACCAAAATGATATAATGTTTTTATATTCTAACCTTAAAAGTATATCTTTAGGTTATTTTCTATGTTTCCTAGTTTTAAAGGTTTCTAATAAACATTCGATGATACCAACTATAAAGACCCGCACCCTAGTATGCTAGAACTGATGCCTTTATTACATTGGTATAATAAACAAAGAAGTTTCATCCCAAAGGAAAGAATACTTTAGTAGCTTTGGAAAACAACATACAGACATGAGTTTTAAATTACAACTTGAAATGAAATACAACATAGAAACTCCTTTAGAAACATAAAAAAACTATTAGATTATCCCTGCAAGTCATTCATAATAAATATATTTGAGTCATGGAGAAAAATAAAACATAAGAAATGGGTGAGCTTAGAAGATCATTAAGGGTAATTAATATAGTGGAAGATATCATAAATAAACATAAACAATAAGTAATGGTGAATAAATAAAACACATGTCATTAAAACATAATCTTGAGCATAATATGTTAGGAATAAAAAGAGAATAAATAATTCCATATAAATAATCACATGAGAATGAAACTTAACCATGGATATTCTATGAGTAAAATAATCACATGTATTAAAAACTAGTAATATAATAATGAGGGAATGAGTAATTATGGACATCATAAACATATCGTTAAGGCTTCGTCCAAGACACTAGACATAAATGTTCAAAAACCTAGTCTAGTTTGGATCATGAGACCTACTGATGCATCGAGGGGATATAGCGGGACCTGCCCATAATTTACTAATTCCAATTCATTCCACATATGGAATGCGTGAACCATAATCAATATATACATTCATATTGAAACTATTATATGAAATATAAATAATATCCCTAATTAGTAAACATAATCATAAACTTTCCAGAGTAATAGAGTGAATAATATCAAGATAATAATAATAAAATATTCAATAAATTATGTTAGATGGTAATTTAAGAAATAAATCTAAATTAATAATAATATTAAATATATGTTATTGAAATATATGAAAATACTCTAATAAAATCATTGATAAATTCTTGATAGAAATAACATTTTACTTTGGGAAGAAGAGTTCTTTTGGTAAATCATTTGTATTTGTCATAAAAATTGGATTGTAAATATGTATATCCAAAAATGAAAAGTGAATACAATTATATTTGAGTAAGAACATTCATACTTAAATTTGGAAACTGAAGTGAAAACATGTTAAAATAGTGTTCAATAAACTTTAGAAATGTGCCACTTTAGTGCGATTTAAATAAAAATATAAAAGAGTATTTAAAGCAGAAAAAAGCATAATTGTTTTCATAAAACCATAAATGAACTAAAATATTTTTTCATGATAAAAATAGTTATTTTATAAAAATATTATGTGTTTAAAACAGATTATAAAGTGTACTTGAAAATGGTATGGAATTGGGAAGCTCCCTTTAATCGGGCATGCTTATCAGGAGGAATTGAAAAAGGAACCTTATAAAACATGTATTTCCCCAAAAAAGAAAGATGAAATTTTATGGATAATGGGTTTGAAAAACATGAACAAAATATATAATAATTATATAAAATTAATAAATAATTTCATTTTTCTAAAGAGAGAGATAGTGTAACCCAAATGAAAAATGGAGGTTCAAGAAGAAACTCATACCAATTGTCTGAAAGCATTCTTCTCTTGTACATAACATCCTGGATAATAAAATTATATTCATTAATAATTTAATTATGAACCTATTGAACATTTATTTTATTTATTATATTTTTATAAAGTTCATTTATGGCCTTTTTGATGATTTATAATATTTAACTTTGTCTTTTGGGAGTGTTTGTTTCCTTGGTCTTCATGATTGGTTCCCTTATATATATATAGAAGTTCATGTAAAAGGGGATTAATTATATAGAATTAAACTTATAAGTTATTAATGAAATTAAATAATATTCAGTGGTATTGTATATCATTTTGTTTCTTAGTATGAATATTATTCATTAGATAAAACGTTAATGATGAACGTTAGTTTATTTTGGTGAATTTTCAATTATCACGAACTAGTTTTGTTTTATTAATCAATATTAATTATATATACTTGTTACAAAACATTATATGACTTATAATATTTATAATAAAATCTTATTTAACCATAATAATTATTTTATGATCATCATTGAAATCGGTAATGGAAAATGAGAACACATCATCCACGATGTCGGTAAATCGACACATCACATACCATATTTTCATTTTTGAATAAAAGAGAGAGGAGAAGGGGATGTATGGTGGATTTTACATTAAAAAAATAAAATAAAATTATATATAATATAATTGAGTTATCATTAATTTTTTGATATAGTATTTGATGGGAGGACAAGAAAAGAAAAGAAATTGAAAAGAAAATAAAGGAAAACGAAAGAGGATTTTACCTCTTGAATTTCTTCTCCTTGAGAACCACCTTAAGGGGATTTGGATTGGTCTTCTGGTTAGAAAAAAGGATCATGGACGTGAGGAAGATAATTTTGAAGATAATTGGGTAGAAATTGGAAAATATTCAATGATTAAGAGTTGTGAGGAGAAGAGACGGTGAGGGGTGGTACTTATAGTGGAGGAGAGGGGTGTTTTTTGATTATTTTATTAAGTAGTTTATTATTTTGGCTCAAGAAAAGTGATAATAATGATTCCCTGAATAAATAAAATAAATATATAATTGTAGTTCAAGATTATGGTTCTTATATAAGTTATGACTTGAGGTATATTATATTTAACTTATAATGTATGTATATCGTAATGTACTGTATTTTACTATTCACAAAAAATTCAACTATTTTAGAAAATACCAAAAATTCACGCTTACCATTTTTTGACATGTATAATTCTAAAGTGAACTAAATTTTATGAAAATAATTTTCCAAATATGAGAAATTTATTTTAAATTAAAATCATCATTTATTTGAAAAATACTGATTTAAAAATTATAACTAGTTTTATAAAACTTTGAAAAATTAATTAAGGTCTCATAAAATTATATTATAATCATAAGAAAATAAAATAATAATTTATGAGTCTATTTTATAAAAATATATTTTCTTTTAAATCATTACATTAATTATAAAATTGTAATTAAATATTTACGACTTACAAAAATACAAACACTTAATTTGTCAATTTTAAAGCTTTTATTTACTTATTCCATGATGTACTTATACCATATTTTTATTTATATGATACCTAAATTTTATTTATACTTTCATGGGGGATGTTATTATTCTATTTTTCATATTACTATTCCCAATTTTCACATTACTATTCCAACGATCATATTTAATAGTGTATTATGGTTTTAAAGTCGGTGTTGCATGAAGCATAAAATATCGAAGATGCTAAATTTTAAAAGAGACATACTATAAGATCTTGAGGTGTTATAGTTATAGTCTATTGGATTTAAGAGAAAGTTTATAATCATAAAAATTGAAAATATATCCATTATATAGTGACCATTATGATTTTTATATTAAAGTTTATGATAAAATCCAATTTAAAAATACCAAAGAAGTGAGGGCCTCAACCAGTAAGATAATACCCTATGAAGCCCATTTATCATAGATTTTTTAGGAGATAATATCACTGGGATTTTCCCTTGACCAAGACTAATCTAAGATTCAACAACTAAAGTACGAGAAAACCATTTATGGGAGAAATTTAAGCTCATTGAGATCACAACCCAAACTGTGTTTGTTGAACCATCCCATGAAATTCTCACCATCGGGCACCTTGACCTTAAGGAATTCACTACTGTAATAAAGGGATATGTACTTAGCCCTAAACAATATAAATTTTTATATTTTATTTTTAATAAAAAAATGATTATATTTATTCATTTTTAATATTAAATTTTAAATAATTAATTAACGAGTTAGATAAAAATTATATTTTAATACGATGAAACATAAATTGTATTTCAGGGATATATATAATTTCATTAAAGACACTATTTTTGATGAATTTAATAATCTTTGGAATAAATAATATTTTAATAAATTATTTTTATGAAATAAATTTTATGAAATATAAATGGAAATATAATTTTATAAAGTCAAATGTAGTTTTTATAAGGGTAAAAAACTATTATTGTCCAAAAAATTGCAATTTTCAATAAATGGGGGTTTTTGATTTAAAAGTTTAAATTATCATATTTATAGAATAAATTTGATTAAATAAATATTATTTTTTAAATTATCTCATTGAAATTATCCAATGGTGAATTTTTCATAATTTTCCGAGACAATCAATTTTTTAGGTAAAAATTAAATATGTCATAAATACACCATAAGTAATATAACATCATAATAACCCAAACATTATGTAATATATTCTATAAAAGGTATCCATAATTAAAAATTATGTTTCCCATTTAAAATAATACATTTTTAAAGTTTTTTTATTACTTTTATAAACCCTAAATGAAACCTCCAAAACCCATATTATATTTTATGTTTTTAAAATGGATTCTTTATAAACATGACTCAATTACACATCACCAAGGGAATAGTTTTAATGTGTTAGGTTATTAACCTTATAAAATAATAAAATAAATCTTATTTGGTAGAAACAATGGGGGAAAACCAGGGTATGGTTTGTGGTTTTGATTACTTTATGATGTAGAGTCTAAAACATAAGTTTGGAAATTAATAAATAATTATCCCATATTTTTATATATAAACCCAACCAAAATATTATTAAAATTCATTAAATACCATTATATCATGATATTAATATTAATTTACCTCTTAATATTCCTCCCATGGTTCTTCTAAACTCTTAAGAAGCTCCTCCAAAGCATCTAGAAGCATCCGCTTGAGGTTAGGGATCCTATCCCTCTCCTCTTTATTCAAGAATTGTTTTATGTAATGCCTATTTATTTCTAATTGATAAAGTTGGGATACGTTTTCATACATCCCTCTTACTTTTATTATTATTATCAATTAATTATGGACCCCATTTTATCTCATTCACCTATTCTATAAACCTTTATGCACACCCGTTATGCTGTCAAAATTATCCTGTAACTTTCCTTGCCAAACATTTGTGTATTGAATACCCATCTTCATTTTCACTCAAGGGTATTCAAATAGTTTTAACTACCATTAATGTATTTGGGAATTACCTTTATTTAACCCACATTCATTAATTTTGGTGGAAAAATTGATTAAAGACCTACTTATGTTGTATGATCTACGTGTGACAATTATACATGTCCATGACATCAAAGTGGTGTGTGGGCCTGATATTATATTGCACTAGAATGGATTGTTTAATGATTTTATCTCATGAGATTCCATTTATGGTAAAAGGGAGGTTATCCTGAGAGCACTATGTTATGTTGTATTTGAGGCTACCCTTGACTTATGTTTATGATGTCATGTTTTATGTTATTGCCACATTTCTTTATTTCCATTAAGCTATCCTGTAATATCATGACTCATTATTAAAAATTATGAATCTAACACGTATTATGTTACCCTTACATTCCTATTAGATCACATGTACTACTTTAAATCATGCAATTATTTTATTATTCCCTTATTGGGATTTTTATCTCACCCCTTTCTTACGTACATCCCATGGTTATCCCGTACAGTTTTAGAAGTACAATGGAATTTTTGGAGCATGTTAAAGACATTTTAAATACTTTGTTTATATATTTGTTGTAAGTTGTTATAATATGTACCTAATTTCTCAAATACACTATGCTTCTTGATCTTATGTTATTGTATAATGTGTAACTTTATGTAATAAATCATGAATTAAAGTGTATTAAAATATGGGTTGTCATAGTTGGTATTATAGTGTAAGTCTAGTTAATTTTCGGACAAGGATTATAAAACTGTAGTGAAATACTTTGGGATAAGACTATACATAGGAAAAAATACCTTAATTTTTGTTAAGTATAGAGTAAGTGGTTTCCAAGAAAATACTTCCCTCCCATGATACTATAAGTCGATGTGGCTATGAAAAAAAGGTACCTTGGGGTAATAACCCTGAAAGGGGAATATTAACCTAGACTTAACCATCACATGGTGCCCAAAAAATGATCCTTTATATACACATAGTTTGAAATTCCTATAAGATATTCTTTGGTAAATTTACAAGGTCCTTGCAAACCATTCTTAATGGAATAAAAATTTACATAAGATTTTATGTTTTGAAATAGATCATGGATAATATAGATTGAAACCAAGAAATTCATAGGTTAAAGAATATCTATGTAATTTATGAGTTATCCCTTTAATGTTCAAGGTTTATTATTTTTGTCTTTAATAGTTAAAATAATTTCACCCATACTTTTTCCTTTATTTCTAGTTAATGGATGGAAATAAGAGTAACTGAGTCAACAACCAATGTGATGGGAAATGTGAGGATGTCGCAAATGAGATGACCAACCCGATGGGAGAAGGAATCATGAACATCATGAAAATAATTTCTCAAGTGAATCAGGTTTTGAATAGAATTATGAATCAAGAGGAACACACAAATCCAGCAAAGAAAGAGTAAGTTGTAATTGTGACCTTTATATGAAAAAGTACTCTAGATTTTACTGAATAATCTAATACCTTAATCATTGAGTAATGGATAAAATACATTGAAAATATATTCTCCATCCTTAAATGATATGATAATGAGAAGGTCATACTGGATGTTTATCATATGGAGGGAGAAACTGATCAATGGCGGAAGTTGGTCAAAAATATGAAGCCTAAGGAAGAGATAAAAATGATGGAGTGGAAGGAATTCATGAAAATGTTTTTAAAAAAATATTTTCCTCACACTCTTAGAATCAAAATGGAGAGGTATTTATTTATCCTCAAGCAAAAGGATGATGAATCCATTTGGGTGTATAAGGAAAACTTATCAACAATTTCATGATAGGCTTCTTCCTTTTTCGTTTCCCCCAAAAGTAAAGTTTATCATTTATTTGGTGGGTTAAAGTTGAATATACAAAAATTTTAGTCTATTTTAGACTTTGAAAGATATCAGGAAATTTTCCATTGTTCCCTTAAATTTGAAATGGAGATCGAAGAATCTCATGCATCTCTTAGGACTGGAGACAAGAAGTGAGGATTGGATTTTAATTCTAGAAGATCTATGGAAAAATCTCATGGGGGTAAGAAATTTCATCATCCCATGTGTCAAAAGTATGGTAAGAAACATTCTAAAAATTTCTTGAAGAGGAGATGAAAATTATTTAGGTGCGGGAAGGAAGGGAACCTAGCCAGTGACTACCAATGAGAGAAACCCACCAATGTGATAGAAGAAAATAATGCTCCAGTCAACCCCTAGCCTATCATATAATGTTTCAAATTCAAGGAATAGAGACACTATGAGAATAAATTACCTAAGAAAAGGTTTATTGATGATAATCGATTGTGAAAACCTCCAAATCCTCTAGAGTAAGGGTGATCATATTCTATTACAACTTCTGATGTGGATCCTAACAACAAAGTTGTGATAAGTATTCTAGTTATTCACTCAAGGATCGTGAATGTATTATTTGATTTAGGTTCTAGACATTTCTTCATATCACACAAGTTTCGTATAAATATTCAAACACCAGCTCAAAACATGTAAGATGGGTTATTGATGAAGATGACAAAATTATCAATTTTTGCTTCCCAAGTATATAACTCACCCCCTATCTAAATTTGTGTTTTGAATTTCCTTGAAAACCTTGTGATAATTTACTTAGTAGAATTTGATGTTATTCTAGGAATGGATTCATTTTCCTTATATAGATCCAATATAAATTACCAATATAAGGAAATCACCCTCTATATAGAAAATTACCCTCTAATTCTATAAAAGTGAAAAGAGGAGAATGAATATTCTTCGGTACCAATGTAATGACCCAAATTTTATTAATGAAAATAATTTTATTATAATTATGTTATATAATATAAATATAGTAAAATAACATAGATAATACAATAAAAACTTTATAAAATAATAATTAATGAAATAACAGGTATTTTTAGAAATTAAGGAACCTATACTAATAGAATAGTAACTTGACATTTAGAATAGTAATATGACCCTTATGAATAGTAAATTGATAATAGAATTGTAACCTAACCCATGAAAGTATAATTAAAATTTTGGAATCGTATAAATGAAAATATGATATATTTATATCATATTTTAAGTAAATAAATGTTTTAAAATGGTGAATTAATTGTTTGTATTTTTGTAAAATGTAAGTACTGATTTAAAATTTTATAATCAATATAATGACTTAAAATAAAATTTATTTTTCATAAAATAGATTCACAAATTAATATTTTGTAGTATTATGATTATAATGTTATTTTATGATACCTTAGTTAATTTTTGAAAGTGTCAAAAAATTAGTTATAATATTAAAATCATCATTTTTTGAGTAAATGGTGATTTTATTTTAAAATTAAACATCTCTTATTTAGAAAATTATTTTCATAAAATAAATTTAATTTTTTAATTATAAAAGTTGAAAAATAGTTAGGGTGATTATTTGGGATTTTTATAAAATAGTTGAATTTTTGGTGAATAGTAAAATATAGTGATTTATAGTATAAGGTAAATAAATGAATTTTTGATTCATTGTTGATTCATGGATGATGTAAGTGGCCATTGGTTCGAAATCACATGAATTAGTTACTATAGTTAGTCACAAGAATCCACACTATTCATAGTATTAATGAAAAATAATAAACAAATGAATAAATTAATGAGAAAACACCCCTCTCATCCACTATAAACACCACCCTCCCCACCTCTTCTCCTCACACATTCCATGCCTTGATCCTTGTCCAAATTATGACCAATACTCTTACTAATTATCTCCCACACGTCTAGTACCCATTGGTATCAATAAAATACCAAACTAAAGTTCCTCAATGATGTTCTCAAGGAGGAGAATTCAAGAGGTAAAATCCTCTTTCTTTTTCTTTTATTTTCTTTTAATTTAATTTATTTTATTATTTTCTATTATCCTCCACTTATCCAAGTGGAATGAAAACTTTATTATTTAAAATATTATGAAATTTTATTCTTTTAATGGAATAATCCATCATTTTATCTTTCCCCTCCCATTTTTGTTCAAAAAATGAAAACATTGTCTGTGATGTCTTAATTTATCACACTCAAGGATGACGAGTTTTCAATTTCCTTTTCCACCTTAAAGTATGGTCATAAAAAAATTTTATGTTTTAAAAAGATTATAATATATGTATTAATGCCTATGTAATGTTTTGGAACCATTATATATATAATATATTAATTAATTAAACAAAACTAGTTCGTGATGATCAAAAAATGGTAATTAATCTAAAAAATTATCATTAATATTTTTATCTAATGATTAATCCTCACTTATAGAAAAAAATTATATATATAAAAAATTAATTTTATATAAGTTAATTAAAAATATATAATTTCAATTCTGGAAAACTATTCTAATTTTACATGATTTTCCATACATGTATACAAGTAACTGATCAAGAAAACCAAGGAAACGAACGTTCCCGAACAATAAAATTGTATCTTATAACTCATAAAAAACACCATTAATGAAATTAATAAAATAATAATAATTAAAATACATGTATAAAATTTTATGAATTAATTAATTAATGTATTAATTTTATTATTCAGGCCATTAAGTAATTGTGTAGAACTATTTAAGACATAAGGCAATGGATTCTTTCTGAACCTACATTTTTCCATCAAATTACGCTTTCTCTCACTTTACCCTAATGTAAATTGTATTTATTTTTACATAATTACTCTAAAATATGTTTATATTTTCCAAAATCATGTATCTAGATCATTATATCCTTTATTTTCAGGGAAATACTTGTTTTGAAAAGGTTTCTTTCTCAATCCTTTTCGATAAGCAAGCACGATTAAAGGGAACTTCCTTATTTATTATATATTTTTTAGTTCACTACATAATCTATATTAAGTAACCATTATTTTTATAAATTAAATCATTTTATCATTCAAAAATATATTAGTTTTTTTTAGCTTTTATATAAACAATTATGCCTTTTTCGTTTTAAAGAATCTTGAAAATTTTCCCTTAAACCGCACTAAAATGTGTTATTTATAAAGTTTCTTAAACAAAATTTTTCCATGTTTTCACTAAAATTTGAAATAAATTATCTTTTTTTGTGCCTATTTTCTCTTATTAATGTCTATGTATTATTTAAATCCATTCTTTCATGGACACCATTATTATATTCCCTTTTGATATGCCGTTTGACTTGATTATGATACCCAATTCTTTATATGGGTAACCTATATAGTTGTGTTTGATTCCTTATGTATAATTATTTATGTGGAACACATATCAATTAACATGTTATGATGAGTTATACCAGATATATCTCCAATGCATTGGGTATTTTTTTTCTCATGATACATCATGTGCACCAGTCTTGGTGGTTAGTAATGACTTGTTCTCCATGTGAAACGATTTTGGTGGTTAGACTTGACTCATGATCCTCCATGTCCAATTATCCTTGAATCATGATTATGTAGTTTTTTATGTTTCTACCACATTACTATGATTCTATTATTACATGATCCCATGTTCTGTATGCTGTGATTCCAAATGTCTATGCATTTTTATGTCATCATGTTATGTCTTCTAGACCATGTGATATGCTTTATTCTTATTCTTATTCCCTTACTAGCCCTTTTAGCTTATCAAATTATTCATGTATTCCCTAGGTTACCATATGAAGATTCTAGAGCTCAATGGGAGTTAGGATCTCATTATGGAGTTTAAATAAAATTTGTTTTCATTTTTGGTTTCATGTTTTCCATTTTATGTACTTAATCCTCTAAAGACACTAGAATTTATGATCCTTTGTGTGTATTTAATGGTTAATTATGCTTATAATCATGTAATAGTATGTGTAAAAGTCTATGTCCTTTAAAGTTTGTATCAAAGTAAAGGTCTAGATATTTTTAGAGATTAGGAATATTTAACTTTAGTAAGAACCCTAGGGTTAACTCTATCACCGTAGATAACCTGGATTTAAAATAGGGTATCATAAGTTTGTATATCCTTTTCCATTACAATAATATCCTTTTATGTTCAAATTTTAATTTTATTATGATTGTTAAATAATTATTCAGACCCACTAATTTTACTTTATTTTTCTTAGTTAATGGATGGAAAAATAAGAACTCTTGTTAATAATTAATGTGATATGCAACGTGATGACTAACCTAATGAAATGCTAAATATGATGGGAATAGGTAGTCAAAATTTTATGAGAGTACTTTCTCAACTAGCTCAAGTTATGAATAATAAATCAAATCACTGGAAATCACATCCTTCTCCTAAGAGATAGAAAGTTGTGGTCTAATCCTTCATGCATCAAATGCCTCCTTTGTTTGGTGGTTATTCTGATCCCATCCATGTAGAACAATAGATTAACTCCATTGAAAAGATATCCTCTATCCTCCAGTTCTTAGAATAAGAGAAAGTTGTTCTAGTGGTCTATAATTTTGAGGAGGAAACTGATTAATAGTGGACACTGATCATGAACACAAAGTCTAAGGATGAAATTGATTTCATGTATTGGAAGGAATTAAAGAAAATGTTTTTCAACAAATATTTTCCCTAAAACCTCTATATCAATATGGAAAGGGAGTTCCTCAAACTGAAGTAGAGGGAAGACGAGTCTATCGGGGTGTATGAAGAAAACTTAATGAGACTTACATGATATTCCTCTAGCTTTGTCATGAACACCTAAAGTAATATATATCACTTCTTTAGAAGAATAAATCCAAGTATACTAAAATTGTTGGCGATTCAAGACCATGAAAGCTATGATGAGATTTTCTGTTGTGCCCTTAAGGTTTAAATGGACATCATAGACACTCAGTGGTCTTGTGGTCCGGGGGAAAAATGAATAAAATGAAGTTTAATATGGTAGGATAAATAGATAAATACTATTATGGAAAGAAAATCCAACATCTCACATGTCAAAATTATGAGAAGAAGCATCCTGAGAACTGTCTAAAGGTAACCATGAAATGATTCAATTGTGGAAGAATGGGTCATCTGGCTAAAAAATACTAAAGGGATACAAATAATCTCACTAATGTGGAAGAATAAGGGATGGTTCAGATCAATAATCTTCCTATAATGCAGTGTTAAAACTACAAGTAAAATGGAAATTATGAGAACCATTTTCCTAGGACAAGGGTTGTTAGAGGAAATCGATAACAACAATCTACAAGGAAGTAAGGAAGGGAATATGCTATCACTAATGATTATGTGGATCCTAATAATGATGTGGTTATAGGTACACAAGTTATTAATTCAATAATAGAAAATATACAATTTGATTCTGGTTCTACATATTCTTTTCTATTTTTCATGTTTAGAAGAACTGTTCAAACATTGCCTAAAAATATAGAGGTTGAGTTATCTATGAGAATAATAAGTGGGGAAATTATTGAATCTGAAGTATATAACTCCCCCTCAGTTAATGTTTGTGGAATGAACCTCCCAAAATATCTTGCCTTACTTCCTTTTTTAGAGTTTGATTCTATATTGGACAAGGATTGGCTATATTTATACAAAGCCAACATCGACTATCGGGAAAGGGAGATCACTCTTCACATCCTGAGGCATCCTCCAATTTTGTAAAAGTGTAAGGAGGTAGATGATATCCTTTATAATCCTCATCTCAATTATGGATATTTTTTCCTTATGATCAAGCATATATAGCTATTATTATTGATAAACATGAGAGAATAATGCTTGAATACATTCCCATCGTGAGGGATTACACTAATGTATTCCATGAAGAAGTTACTAGTATTCCTACTGATCGATAGGTTGAGTTCTCAATTTAAATTATTCTTGGATCTCTTCATATATTAAATACAACTTATCTAATGGACACCTTTGAGCTGTAAGAACTAAATAAGCAATTAGAGGAGAATATGGAAAAGGGTTTTATACGCCCAAGTGATTCACTATGGGGTACACTAGACCTCTTCGTCAAGATGAAGGATGAATCAATGCATCTATATATTTATTATCATAAGCACAATAAAATCATGATAAAGAAAAACTATCCATATCCATATATAGATGAATTGTTTGATCAATTACATTGTGATAGTTATTTCTCTAAGGTGGATCTTCAGTGAGGATATCACCAATTAAAGGTGAGGAAGGAATATTTTCCCAAAATAGCCTTTCAAATGAGGTATGGACACTATGAGTATATAGTGATTCCATTCAGACTCACTAATCCTCCAAGAATTTTCTTATATTTAATTAATATATTCTTTAGATATTACGTTGAAAAATTTATTTTTGTCTTTATTGATGATATCCTGATATACTACAAGACTAAGGAAGAACATGAGGGACATTTTAATACTACGTTAAAGAATTTAAAAAAGGAAAAAATATAATAAAAGTATAGTAAATGTGAGTTTTGGATAATTTAAGTATCATTCTTGGGGCATGTAATCACTAGTAAAGGGATATCTTTGGGCCTTTCCAAGACAAAGGAAATTGATGAGTGTCCTAGTACAACTTCTGTAATAGAGATCCGTAGTTTCCTCGGTTTAGCTGGATATTATCAACGATTTGTGAAGAAATTATCACAATTTTCAAACCCACTAATAAAGATGACTCTAATGGGAGTTAAGTTTGTCTAGAATAGTGAATGTGAAAACTACTTCAAATAGTTGAAAAAGAGGCTTATCACTACATCAATTATCAAAATACTAATAAGTGGGGAACTCTTTGTGGTGTACAAAAATGATTTAAATAAGAGATTATGTTTTTTAATGATGAAAAATGATAAATTAATAGCTTAATACTCAAGTAAATTGAAAATTAATGAGAAAAAATTCCCCACACATGATCCGGAGTTGGAAGCTGCGATCTTTATGTTGAAAATTTGGAAGAATTATCTCTATGGGGAGAAGTGTGAGATATAGACTAATCAAAAGAGTCTCAAATATATATTCACATAGAAGGAGTTTAATATTGACTAGAAGATATTGTTATATCTCATCATGGATTATGAATACTCAATCCACTACCATCCTCGTAAGGAAAATAAGGTGGATGATGCTCTAAGTATAAAGTATCCCCAATCTTTGTCAATGATGAGAATTGAGAAGGATCCAATATTCTTAGATTTGTAAAGGTTGGACATGTGAATCATTAAGTAAGGAACCTCATTAATCCTTTCAAAAATTATTTCTTGACCATCCCTCATATAGAAAAAAATAATTCTCAAAGAAATGATGTGAAAATTCAGAAAATGGTTAAAGCTTTCATAAAAGGGAAATTCTCAGAGTTCCAAATTGATGAAGAAAGAGTCATGAGATTTGGGTCATGATTATGTGTACCATCCTATATATAGATAAATAAAGAGCCTTTGAATGATATATATAGCTCAACCTTCTTGATTCACCTATGGAGCACAAATATGTATCGAGATCTACAAGAAAAGTTTTGGTGGGACAGTATGAAAAAGGAGATCGCTGAATATATATCAATGTCCCTGGTATGTCGAAAAATTAAGGATAAAAGAAAAAATTATAAAGGGATGATGAAACCATTACCTTTACCAACATGGATATGGTAAAACATCACCATGGAATTTGTCACCTGACTTCTGAAGACATGCATAGGAAATAATGCTATATGGGATTTTACGGATCATCTCACAAAGACAACTGAATTTATCACAATTCAAGAGGACTTCTCACTAGGTCAAATTTCGTGGATATACATAAGAGAAGTGGTAATGATTAATGGATTACCACTATATTTTTTATCCAATCAATATCCAAGAATTATCTTCAAGTTTGGGAAAGCCTCCAACAATCTCTAAAAATTGATTTGAATTTCAGTACAACCTATCATCCTCAAACTGATGTCCAATATGAACGGACTATTTAGACACTAGAAGACATGTTGAGAATGTGTTCTATGGACTTGAAGGTAGGATGAGACCAAAATCTACCTCTAGTTGAGTTCTCCTATAACAAAGTTTTCCACTCAATCATCGAAATGGATTTATATGAAGCCCTTTATGGGAAAAACACAGAATACTGGAATACTAGGATGAAGATAGAGAATGTAACATGCTAGGACCTAAAATGATCAAAGAAATGGTAGAAAAGATGAAAACCATTCAGAAACATATCCAGGCATCCCAAAGTCCAAAAAAGAGTAATATAGAAAATCGTCGATGAGACCTAGAGTTTAAGTTTGAAGACATGGTATTCCTCCACATATCTCTATGTAAGAGGATCATGAGATTTTGGGAGAAGGGAAATATAAGTCCAAGGTACATTGTCCCATTTGAGATTCTTGATAATGTTGGAGCTGTGACCTATCAAATAACACTTCCACTAACCATGTCTCAAGTATATGATGTATTCCATGTATCCCTCTTGAGGAATTACAAACCAGATCTCTCACATGTACTGAATTCAGAGGTGGTATATTTGGAGAATGATCTATCTTATGAGGAGGAGATAGTGAAGATCTCAGATCATAGAGATAAAGTTGTACACAACAATACTACTATCCTAGTCAAAGTACTATGGTGGAACCACAAGAACAAATAGGAAACATGAGAACTATAGGAATCAATGAAGGTGAAGTAACCTCACCTGTTTAGTTTGTTAAATGAAATTTAAAGGGAAAAATTTCATAAGGGGGGAAGAATGTAATGACCCAAAATTTTATCAATGAAAATTACCTTCTTATAATTATGTTATATAGTATAAACCTCATTAAATCCCTTAGATAACACAATAAAAATTTTATAAGTGAATAACGAATAAAATAAGTGGTATTTCTAAAAATTAAGGAACCTTTACCAATGGAACATCAACTTGACCTTTAGAACAATAATACAAATATTATGAATAGTAAACCATGTAATAGAATAGTAACCTCACCCATTAATTTATAAATAAAATTTGGGCATCTTATAAATTAAAATATGGTATATTTATATAATATTTTAAGTAAATAAATATTTTAAAAATGCCAAATTACTTTTTTAGTGTTTTTGTAAAATGTAAATGTTTATTTAAATTTTTATAATTAAAATAATGATTTAAAATAAAATTTATTTTCATAAAATATATTCATAAATTAATATTTTTTTTATTATGATTATAATATATTTTTATGAGACCTTAGTTAATTTTTGAAAGTTTCACAAAGTCAGTTAGAATATTAAAATCTCTATTTTTGGTGTAAATGGTGATTTTATTTAAAAATTAAATATCTCATATTTAGAAAACTATTTTCATAAAAAAGAGTTCATTTTTGAATTCTACATGTATAAAAATGGTTAGGGTTGTTTTTCTGTATTTTTCTAAAATAGTTTAATTTTTGGTGAATAGTGAAATACGATAATTTACAGTATAAGGTAAATAAATGAATTTTTGAGTCATGATTGAATCATGAATGATGTAAGTGGATTTTGGTTATAACTAACATGAATTATTTATAGTATTTAGTCATAATAATACACACTATTCATAGTATAGATGTAGAATAATAAACTAATGAATAAAATTACGAGAAAACACCCCTCTCCCCCACTGTAAATACCTCCCTTCACCACCTATTCTCCTCACACATTCAAAGTTTTTATCCCTCTACAAATTGTGACAAAAAATATTCCCAAGTATCTCCCCCATGTTATGGATACCTTGGTCTCAATAAAATACAAAACTCAAGTGCCTCAAGGATAAAGGAGTAGAATTCAAGAGGCAAAATCCTCTAATTTTATTTTATTTTATTATTCTATCCTCACCTCCCTATATCCAAGTGTAATGTTAACTCTACTATTTCTAATATTATTTAATGTTATTATTTTAATTTAATAATCCATCATCATTTCTTTCCCCACCCTTTTTTGATCTAAAAGTGAAAACATATCCTGTGATGTGTTAATTTATCACACTCAAGGACAATGAGTTTTCAATTTTCATTACCTCCTCCCTGGATGGTTATAAAAAATTTTATGGTTGAATAAGATTTTAATTTATGTATTATAACCTATTTAATGTTATGGAACCATTATATATACATGATATTAATTAATAAAACAAAACTAGTTCATCATGATCAAAAAATGCCAATTAATATAAATGAATATCATTAACGTTTTATCTATTGATTGATCCACATATCTAGAACCAAAGTGATATATAAGAACCTTTAATATTATTTAATTTACATATAATTTCAATTCTGGAAAACTATTCTAATTTTACATGATTTTCCATACATGTATACAAGTAACCGATCATGAAAACCAAGGAAACAGACGCTCCCAAACGATAAAATTATATCTTATAACTCATCAAAAAGGAAATTAATGAACTTAATAAAATTATATTAAATCAAATAAATGTATATATTTTTATGAATTAATTAATTAATTCATTTAATTTTATTATTCATGAAATTATGTACAAGTGTAGAATTGTTTCGGACATATGGTAATAGGTTCTTTCCGAACCTCGATTTTTTCCTTCAGATTATGCTTTATCTATCCTTACCATAATGTAACTCTTATTTGTTTTTATATATTTATTAAAAATTCTATGTATATGTTCCAAAATCATGTATCCATATCATTACATCATTATTTTTCGGTGATATACATGTTTTAAAAAGGTTCCCTTCTCAATCCTTCCCGATAAGCAATCCTGATTAAAGGGAACTTCCTAATTTCTTAGTAATTTTCAAGTCCACTACATAATCTGTTTTAAGACACCATTATTTTTATAAAATCACTCAATTTAACATGAAAAACTATCTTGGTTCATTTATGGTTTTATAAAAACAATTATTCCTTTTATGTTTTAAATATTCTTGAAAACTTTCCTGTAAACCTGCACTAAAATGTTTTGTTTTTAAAGTTTCTTAAATAATATTTTTACATATTTTCACTTTAGTTTGACATCACTTATCATGATCTATGACTAATTTACCTTATTAATTCCCATGTGTGATTTAAATCCATTCTTTCATAGACACCATTATTATATTTCCTTTTGATATCCCTTTTGATATGATTATGATACCCAATTCTTTACATGGGTAACCTGTATGTTTATGTTTGATTCATCATGTATAATTATTTATGTGGAACACATATGAATGAACATGTTATGATGTGTTAGACCATATATCACCCCAATTTATTTGGTAATTTTAGTCTCATGATATATCATATGC
This sequence comes from Viscum album, assembly GCA_963277665.1. Taxonomy (NCBI): domain Eukaryota; kingdom Viridiplantae; phylum Streptophyta; class Magnoliopsida; order Santalales; family Viscaceae; genus Viscum; species Viscum album. Next base: position 1,797,501,416 of record OY728127.1, read on the forward strand.
AACGGACTTGGCGGTTATCCTTGACTCCGCTCTATGTGCAACAGTCTTGGTGGTTTGACTTGACTCATGCTCCTCCATGTGAAATGATCCTAGACTCATGGTTATTTCATGTTTTATGTTTCTGAAACATTAATATGATTCCATGATTCCATGATCCCATGTTCTTTATGTTATTCCTCTGTATGTCTATTTCTTTTTATGTCATTTTGTTATGACTTCTAACCCATATGCTGTGATTTATTCTTATGTTTATTCCCTTAATAGGATTTTAATATAATCCCTTTGTTCATGTATTCCCCATGTTACCCTATACAGATGTTCGATCTCAATGGGATTTATGAGCTCATAATATAGCTTAAATATATATTTTTTTCATTTTGGTTTCATGTTTTTAGTTTTATGTACCTAATCATCTGAAGACACTGGAGTTTACGATACTTGGTTTGTATTTAATGGTTAATTATGATTAAAATCATGTAATAATATGTGTAAAAGGATAGGGCCGTTATAACCAAAATATCAAGTGTGGATATTATTTCCTTTAGAGAAATATTTTCTTTTCCAAATGTTTGAGACTAAAGAAAATATCATCCTTAATGACATTCCCATGATAAGAGAATTTTCTGATGTGTTTCCTAAAGAATTTTATAGTCTTCCTCCCAGTCGTGAGGTTGAGTTCAAAATTGAGATCATACCTAGAAATTTTATAATATCCAAGTCTCCATATATAATGGTAATTTTTTAACTTAAGGAGCTAAAGAAACAATTACAATAGAATATTAATAGAGAGTTTATATGCCCAATTTATTCACCATGGGCTACACCAGTCCTCTACATCAAGATGAATTATAGGTTAATGTGACTCTTCATTGATTGTCGTGAGCTAAACAATATCATGATAAAGAATAAGTATCCTCTTCCATAGATTTATGATATGTTCAATTAACTATATGGATCAAAATACTTCTCTAATATGGATCATCAGTTGGGATATTATCAATAAAGTTAAATAAGGAGGACATCCCCAACACTACTTTTCTTACAAGTCATGGACACTATGAGTTCATAGTGATTTCATTTTAACTCACTAATTCTCTATAAATATTCATGGAATTAATGAATATTGTCTTTAATGATTATGTTGAAAAATTATTGGTAGTCTTTATAGATTATATTCTTATCTACTAAAATAGTATGGAGGAATATGAAGAGAATACTGTACTTAAGATCTTATATAATGAAAAACTATATGAAAAGTGTAGTAAATGTGAGTTTTGATTAGGGAAAGAAACTTTTTGGGACATGTTATCACAAATAAAGGGATATTTGTGGATTCTTAAAAAATATAGGTAATTAATGGATGGCCCATATAAATGCCTATGATAGAAATCCATAATTTAATTGTATTAACCTAGTATTATCACTAATTTATGAGAAACTTCTCATGATTTTCAAGACCACTGAACAATATTATTTGGAAGGGAGTCATTTTTTTCTGGATTGAATGGTTTTAACCTTCATCACTTCTTATCACCCTCATAAATATGGAAAATTTTAAAGGACCATTAAAACTATGAAGTATATCCTGATATAATGGTCAATGGATTTACTAGGATATTGGGATCAATACATTACCCTAGTGGATTTCTCATACAATAAAAGTCTCCATTCTAGAATACAAATTGCACCCTTTGAGGCTTTATATGAGAAGATATGCCAGTCTTCAACATGATAGGATGAAGTTGGATATAAGAAGCTAATGGGACAAGATCTTACCCCAGAGATGATAGATAATGTTAAAACCATTTAGCATCATATGAAATCTGCAAAATGTCTATAGAAAATATATGAATAAAATAATTAATGAGACTCTGAATTTGAGGTTAGAGATAAAGTGTTTTTTCATATATCACCATGGAATAAATTTATGAGGTTTTAGAAGAAGGGAAATCTTAGTCCTAGATATATCGACACCTTTGAGATATTTTATCACATCAAAGTGGGGGCCTATCGACTAGTACTCCCACTTGACCTATCTCAAGAACATTATGTGTTCCTTGTATCTATCTTGAGAAAGTATATACCAGACCACTAGAATTTATCGAATCCATATGTGTTACCATTGAAGAATGATATTTCATATGAGGGGAATACAATGAAGATCATAGATCATAGAGATAAAGTTCTATGAAACAAGATAAATCACATGGTCGAAGTGATATGGTGGAACCAAAAGTTCGAGGAAGCGACCTGGGAACCATAATAGGTGATCAAAAAGAAGCACCCTTACCTATTTTAGTGTATGAAATAAAAATTTAAAGTAAAAATTTCGGAAGGGGGTAAGAATGTAACTACCTAAACTTTTATTAATTAAATTCCCTTTTAAATGAATAAATTCCATATCAAGTAATCTAGTTATGTAATACACATGATCTACTTTGGTTATTTTGGATAGTTATAGTCCAATGGATTTAAAATAACGTTAATAATCATAATAATTGAAAATATTTCCATTGTACTATGACCATTAATATTATTATATTAATGGTTATGATAAAGTCAAATTGATATAGACCAAATAAATGATGGCCTCGACTAGTAGAATCGTACCCTATGAAGCCCATTTATCAGGTATTTTAAAGAAGATAGAATCAGTAGGATTTTACTTTGACCAAGTGTAAGATGATATTCAAAAACTAAATCATGAGATAAATCGTTTACGTGATAATTTGAAGAACATCGATATCACAACACAAACCCTGTTCGTTGAACCACCCCATTAAAATCTCACTATTGCACACCTTAACTTCAAGGTATTCACTTGTATAATAAAGGTATATGTGTCTAGACCCTAACAATATTAATTTTTATATTTTATTTTTGATAAAACAATGATTATATTTATCCCTTTTTATTTTTAATTTTTAAATTTTTAAATAATGAGTTTGATAAAAATTATATTTTGATATGATGAAACACAATTGTATTTTTAGGAAACATATAGTTTCCATCCAGACACTATTTTTAATAAATTTTCTAATTTTTTAAATAAATGATATTTTAATAAAATATTATTACAAATATTTTTTGTTAAATATAAATGATAATATAATTTTACAAAGTCAAATGTAAATTTTTAAGGGTAAAAAAACTATTACTGTTAAAAAACCTATATTTTTCAATAAATTAGGATGTTTTATTTGAAAGTGTAAATTTCTGTATTTAAATAATTATTTTTCTTAAAAAATATTTTTTTTATATTATCACAATAGAATTTTACAATGGTTAATTTTTTATAATTTTATGAGAGAGTCAAATTTTTGGTTGAAAATTAAGTACAATATAAATATTCCGTATGTATTATGACATCATAATGACCCAAAAGTGATTTAATATATCCCATAAATGGTATTAATGAAAACAATATGTTTCCAATTTAAAATAACATGTTTTTGAAGTAATTTTATTAATTTTATAAACCCTTAATGAATCCTCGAAAACCCATTTTATTTTTTAAGGTTTTAAAATCAATTCCTTATAAACATAACTCACTTCCACATCACCTAGGGAATTATTTTAAAATGTTATGTTAGTAGACATATAAAATAATAAATAAACTACTCTATGGTATGGTTTTTTTTTATTAATTTAACTTATAGAGTCCAAAACCTAAGTTTGGAAATTAATAAAGTATCTCCTCTATTTTTCTATATAAACCCAAAAACTCCCATTAATATTCATTAAAAACCATTGTAGCATGAAATTAATTTCAATTTACCTCTATATATTCCTCCCATGGTTAACCCAATATCTTTTGAATCTTCTCCCAAGATTTTACAGGCGTCCTCTAAAGATAATGGATTATCTTCTTATCAACTTTATTCAAGTACATTCTTTTTGTAGTGTCTTTTGATTTACAACTGTTCAAGTTATGATATTTTTCATAAATACCTAATAATATAATTATTATCCCCTAGTAATTATAAACCCATTTTTTCTCATTCATCCTTTCTATAAACCTTTATGTACACCTGTTATACTGCTAAAATTATCCTGTGATTTTCCAGGCCAAGCATTTGTGTAGTTAATACCCATATCCATTTCCACTCAAGGGTATTAACCTTGTTGTACCCACACTTCATTTATTAGGTATTTAAATTTATTTAACCAGTACTGTTTAATCTTGGGGTTAAAATTAATTAAAAACAATGTAATCTTGTATGATCTATGTGGCACAATTGTGTATGTACATGATAATAAAGTGATGGGTGAGATCTGAATTATATAGCCTTCCAATGCACTCAGTATTATTTTAATCTCATTATATTCCATTTATGGTTCAAGTGGTGTTATCCTAATCACACTATAATATGTTTTATTAGTATTTATCCTAGAATTATGTTTATAATTTAATGTTTTATATTGTTTTGACATTGCTATATTACCTTTATATTATCTTGTAATATGATGCCTCATTGTTCATGATCTTGATTATCTCCCCTCTTATGTTACCATGATATACCTCTTGTTTCACTTGTTTTTATTTACCTCATTATATAGTTTTATTATTGACTTATTGGGAATTATAGATGACCCCTTTCTTATAAACATCCCTAGGTTATCCCATGCAGTTTTAGAAGAATGATGGAATTTTAGGAGCATGTTAAAAAAGTTTTCAAAAATGTCATTGTATTTATATTTTATTTTTTTATTCTATGTACATAATTTCCAAAATAAATTGGGTTTCATGATCTTCTTGGATTGTATAATTTGTACCTTTATGTAATAAATCTTGAAATAAAGTGTATTAAAAAATGGGTTGTCATATGAGTTCCACATCATGATAGTGACATTGAATCCTGGTGAAGCTAAGATATATCATGATTTGGGGAGTTAACTACTGTTTCTTAGGAATAAATGTTCTATGTTAGAGTTCATATCCTGGTGTATGGTCTATCAGTAGGTGAAGGCAGAACATCTTGTTCCAGGTGTTTTGTTGTAGCCATTGGATGTCCCTATGTGAAAATGGGAGGATATCCTGATGGATTTAATCACTGGTCTACCATAATACTTGGGTGGATTCAATGCTATCAGGGTGATGATGGATTGGTTTATGAAGTTAGTATAATTTTTGGAGATTAGGTTTTTGACTATTTTAGAGGTTTTAGAGAGGACTTCTTTGAATGAGGTGATGGAACTTCACAAGGTACTAAGTAACATCATTACTTATCAGGATCATAATTTACCTCACGAGTCTAGAGATGATTACAATATGATTTTGGATCCCAGTTTCACCTTAACACTACTTTTCTTGCACATACATATGGGTAGACTAAGCAGACCATAAAAACATTGGATGAAATGTTTTGCTATTATATTCTTAGTTTTGTGCAGATATTGGGTGAGGCATTTTCCCTAGGTTTATTTTTCTTATAATAATTGATTTTACTCTTATATTTCCATAGTCTCTTTTGAGGTGATATGTGATCAACCTTTTCATTGTCCTTATTGCTGGACTGCATTTTTAATTCAATAATCTTTGGTCCACATGTGGTGTAAAACATTATAGATAAGATTCAAATAACCCAAGATTAGTTGAAGGTGGCACATGACCATTATAATTCATAAAAGGATTGGTGGAAAATGCCTATAGAGTTTAAGGTTTATGGACATATTTTCTTATTGGGTTCCCCTAATTATAGGAAATAGAGGTTTAGAATGGGGAGTAATCTCTCTACCCATTTCATTAGTCCACTCGAGGTGTTTCAATGCTTTGGAAACGTGGCATATCAATTTGTTCTTCCTCTATGGTTGGATAGGATCCATGATTTATTTTAGGTGTTTAAACTTTGATGATATATTCATGATAATACTCATGCCATATATTAGGGATATTTAGTTATGATAGACAATGAAACATTAGTAGAATATCTATTTGAGATCGAAGATCATTGGGAGAAGTTTCTACATAAGCAAGACATTCCTCTGGTTTGAGTTTTTTAGAGGTATAGTGATATGGATGACAACACATGGGAACACAAGTCACATATTCACACTCAATATCCCATGTTTTTTTAGATTAGTTTTTCTGGGGTTCTTGAGATTATTGTTGAGATGTTTTTTGAAGTTGTTTATTCCTTGGTTTTGATCAAGTTAGATTTCTTGTTTCTTTTTATATTCCATTTGGTTGAGGGTTTTGTATTTTTTAGAGGTATCTTTTAGGGAGTGACTGGTTATTAGTGTATGAGGTTTTACTTATTGTTTTGGTTCTGATGATCAAGTATTAGAATTTTTGGGTTGTATATAATGTAATAGTCTAGACCTTTCCAACTCATTCCTTTATGCTTTTTCGATGTTAGAGGTGTTAGAAGGTGAGAGTTAAGTTCCATATATCTAGATGATCACCATTCCATGGGGATGGGCATGGGGATGGGCATGTTGAGCCATGTTTTGGGGTGGTGGTCGTGTAGAGTGATATTTTTGGAGGTTAGTAGTGGTGGATAGCCATTTTAGGTTGGTAATGGTAAAATATTTAGTGTATTGAGTCAGTAGTGTAGTTATTGGTGCATCATTGGGAGTGAAAATTATATATTGAATTTAGTGGTTGGAATTTTAGTTGGATAATTCACCTATGTGAAATTGGGAGGTGTAAAACACCCACTGTGATGTGAGTTTTAACTAGAAAGTTTTCCTAAGGGAAGAATCCACCATTTAAATGCCCAGGGTGATGGGTGTGGTGGTTTGGAGTTTAGAAAAATGTTGATTTTAATGAATATGAAGGGGAAAATGAATGTTGGACCACCATATTGTTGTAATTAGCGCAGTGATCTAAAATTGATAAGGGATATCTATTACACCCTAATGATGACCATAATGGTCATTTGGGTGGATAAAATGGTATCCTCCACACTACAGAGAATAGAGTGTTACAGTTAAAAGAATTTAATGTGATTTTTAAAATTTCAATGAGGTATAAAGAGGAATTCTATTTCAAGTGGCATGAAATCTGGATATTATGTTGAATGGAGGCACTACGATGAGGTGGGAGGTCACCGCACTATTGTGAAGTTCATCAGGATGCCTCTATAAATAAAGGGATCAAACTTCCTATGTTGGATTTTTTACTCTTTTCATTTTAATGCTAAATGAACCCAAGACCTCTCCATTCTCTCAAACCCCTTATCTTAAGGGTCTAAACTCACTATTTGTTGAGATCAAACTATCTTGGATCAAGGTTCCATCTTTTACTCATTTTTCTTTATCCCTTTTCCTTTTGTATTTTTAGAGGTTCACTTTGGTGAATTTATTTGGTTCTGGGTTGATATTGGAGCATGGATTGATGGAAGTTGTTTTGGTTAGGTTATGATTTTTCTTTTTCTATTTTTGTAGTGGTTTATCATAGATTCTCCCATTCTTGTGTGGCAATTACCTAAATCTTTAAACCAAGGTAGGGGATTTGATAACTCTCATTTATTATGTGTAAATTATGGGATAATATTTATATTACTTTATTTAGTTTTGGGTTATATAATTTATTAAAAAAGATAATGAACCATCCTTAAAGAAATCGATGGGATTGTGGTGGATTGCATGTGTTTACTTATTTTCTTAATTATTTATGGAATTCTTGACACTCGTTGTTGTAATTTAGGAAAATAATTGATGTTATTGAGACTTGTGTGTCACCTCTTTGATTTTCTTAAGATTCAACTCCATAATAGGTTAATAAATTAAATATAGTTGTAATCTAGTTGTATGAAAAAAGGGAATTGGAATGAAATATTGTTTTATATATGGATGAATGAAAAGTGTTGGATGATAAAATCTATTATTGTATGTTATTGAATTAATTTTTATGACTATTATTGTGTGGTTAGTGTTGGGGATATTACTAAGTGCTTTCTATGACTTGTGTTGGGAAGTGAGGCTATATTAAATGAAATTTTAGGGTATTAGGGCTATGTTGGTTAGTATGAGATGCATTTTGGGAAGGTTTTGTGGTGGTTAGATGTTGTTGGTTTCTCTATTTGAGTGGGTTATGTAGTGGGTGCTGTGAAAGATTCCATGTGTGGTATTTAGTAATGCTGTTGAGTTTATGGATTGTTTAGTGGGGATATGGTTTTATTTCTATGGTTGGAAATATGTAATAAGTGTGTTACTCTGGGCAATGACTTGGTTGTCTACTATGGGATTGTTTGTAATTTCCTGGAAGTAGAAAAATGTGATAATTAGAAAGGATGAAATGGTAATGGGTAATGGATGGAATTAATGTGAGTGATGGATGAAAGTAGTTTTTCATTAAATATGGGATTGAATGGATTAATGAAAATAATTCGGTTGGTATATAGTAAATCTAAAAGTGGAACATAGATAGGGCCAGATAATTTTCTTGTGAATACTTATGGTGGATGTTTTGTGTGGTTTCATAGTTGGAGACAATGATGTTAGTATTGTGATGATGGTGGGTGGTGGTGGTAATGTTTTGGCTTAAACCTACTAATATGTTCTTGTGTGTGGCTACAATGATACTTGTATTTTATTTGTGATTTTGATACGCCCCCAAATGAGTGAGATACCCTTATCAATTCCCAATGTGTGTTGGATATTAAGTGTTTTACATTAACATATGCGTTGATGAGGGAACATATGGTGACTACTCCCTTTTCCCTACTCTCCCTTCTAGGAGTATCATAGGCTGTGATACCTCAAGGATGGTATGATCATACTACTATAGTGTGTGGTGTACTTATAGACCCTATAAGGTATTGGTATAATGATAGATAAATGTTACAAAAGATGATATTTTGAGGTATAGATTAGGAGGTAGAAGTTTTCTAGTAGACCCTTTGGGGTATTGAGGTAAGGATATGGAATAGGTTCACCAGAATACCCTATGGGGTATTGATGGGAAGTGATGAGGTGATGTTGATGTAAGGATATATGGTGGGGGTATTGCATTGTAGGAGGAGGGAATGGGGTTTATATCCTTAATGTTCATAATACCGTACTATAATTGATATGTGGTGGATGGATGAGACATGAGATGTGGTAGTGGATATGGATTGACAATGATGATATGGTTTTGGTATGAGGTATGGTTATGATATGAGTTATTGTGTGATAAAACAAGAATGTATAAGTGATTGGGAGAAAAATACATGTGATGACAAGGTGAGAGAAAGAAATACTAGTGGGGAAGATTTTTCAACATACCTTATTTTCATATCATTTGATATTATTTTAGTATTCTTGGATGTGATATATAGTGAGTGATCCTTTGTGAGGGTTAGTGGTAGTTGACCTAACAGGTGCTTGTTGATTCTACTATTTGTTCACTAATTCATTGGTATGCTTCTTCCAAATTTTCATGAGATATTTTGAGTATGATCCTACAGACTATAAATTTTATTCTCACCCCTATAAATATAAACCATTTTTCAGGTTATCAGGGTGTGTTTGTTGGTTGATCTAGGAAATAAAAGTTAGATCTTAGGGGTTGACTGTGGAGTTGCTTCCTAGGAATTTGTTTGGTATTATATCTTGGGATTCGTATTTATATTATATTTTCATAAATTATGGGATTATTTTGGATCTTAGTTTATTTATATCATTGTGTTTATCGATGAGTTTTTTTTGTATTCTTTTGTTATAGGGGGTTAATGCTTCCCATTTTTTTCTTTAATATAATCTATTCTAGTATCCAACATTGGGCCTTTTAGAGGCAGGCCTCAGGGGTCACTATCATCTTCATTGTAGGACTAGGATGGGTTCCTAGTGGGGGTGGGGTATGAAAAATTGGATAATTATATGTTTAAATGGGAAATATTGAATGTCGATATGGCTATTTGATGTATATAGGTGGGGTTGGTTTGTGTTGTAGAGACGAAATCTATAGCGAGGTTCTAGTATTGTTAGTGTGGTAATTGTGATAAATATTAGTAGTGTTGGTTGGTATGAATATTTTGGTTTTTATTTGAGTGTGTAGCTATGATATATATATATATATATATATATGATTTATTTTTATTATGATTTCTTTTTCACCCCATCCATGTTGGATAACCTTACATACACCCATATATTTTGGGTTCCAAGTCTTTTCCCCAACATCCAGTTTGGTGAGGGAATAAATTTATTACTACTTTTCTTCCTTTATATCCCTTCATATCTATTCTTAGCTATGATGTCCTAGAGTTATGTTTTATGGGATATGATATCCTAAAGTTATTGTTAAAATGACATTATATGATGATATATATACCCCTAAAAATGGCTCAAAATAATGCGCCTCACGTGTTGGAGTTTTTTAAAAATTTCTCAACTGTTTCTCCTTCGGGTGGTGTGGCTCAGGCAGAGGTCTCGTCTCCTCTATTATTCGATCCTGGTGCATTAGCAGGTTCCGCCCCTGCCTGGATCTCGGAGTTATCTGATTCCTCTTAGCCACATCAGCAGGCATCCTTTCACGAGGTCCTGTGTGTCTCATCCTGAATGAAGAACTATTTCCCGGATGTGTGGCCGTTCTCTATGGTGGTCTCCATGGACGGTGCCAGTGTTTCTTTGGAGGTTCCACCAGAGGCCTTTTCCAAGGCGGCTGCCCGTCTATAGTAGACCCTAATAGCTAGTTTTGGGGCGAAGAAACCTTCTCTGTAGGATTTCAAGAATTTGGTGGGTTCGTGGGGTTTGATGGGTCTGGTGAGTCTCTCTGTGATTCATCATCATTCCTATTGTTTGGTGCTAGAGTCGGAGGCATATTTTTTCTCCTCTTGGTGAAAATATATAAGATCTTTCGAGAGATGTAGATTCAGTCTAGCCCCATGGTCAATGGAGGATCACAAGGGGAAATAAATCCCTCAAGCCACGGTCTGGTGGGATCTCTCTGGTATGCCTTTAACTTTCTAAAATGGTTCTTTTTTGAAGGCGATAGGGGACTCTACTGGCAGTTTCTTATGTGTGAACGAATAAAGCCTCTCTTGTGAAGACATCATGGTTCCTAGAATTTGTATTGAATTGGACCTGTCATTGCCACCTCTTGAGAAGGTAGCTTTGATGGTTAGGGATATCGTGGATCGGGTGTAGTACATTTCCATCCCTGTGTTCCCCAGGTACAATTATTCTTGTGGCCTTCATGGTCATTCTAGGTAGTAGTGCAGGAATTAGATTAGGGGTGGTTTTCATAGGGATTGAAGGGTGTTTTTTTGGGGAAATCCAATCCTCTTTGCCTAGGAGGACCAAAGTCTGCCCTCCCGTGTGAGGCTGTTTTCTCATTGGCAGTTGTCAGGGCTCCCTCCATTTCATCAGTCTTCGAATCTCAGGTGGTCCTTCCTCCTGATATTGATGCCTCCCCTTACCGAGACTTGGTATCTTTCAAGGTAGAGGCCTCCCCTCCGATGTTTTATTCCATTGAGGATCATTTGATCTTCCATGGATATGTGTGCTCAGTAGAATGGTTTTAGAAAAGGTTCCTGGATACCCTATCTCCTCTTAGGGAGGTGAGGGCGTTGTGTTCACCTCTACGGATCAACTATTCAGAGGCTATAGTGGAGTTGGCGGCCTTGGGAAGCAGGCCTCAGGTTCCTCTTGTTTGTGAGGATGGTTTATAGGATAAGAACAACATCGTTACAGGGGGGTTTTCAGAGATCTATGATGCGGAGGGGCAGGTTGAGCAGAACACGTCCTTCCTCTCCCCTTGTAAGATGGTGAATGGGAGGACCACAGAGTTTTATGTTCCCAGTTCTCCTCTAGCATCAGCTCCTTATGTTTAGAGTCCAGGAGTGTGCACCTGAGCTCGGTTGAGACACCTTAGGGGAAGAATCTCTCCCCACACCATGATGACCGTCATGCCCGGGGCCAAAGCCGGGCTCCCCTATTTCTAATGTTATCTATTTTAGTTTGGAATTCCCATGGCCTTGGTTCCTGAGTGAAGTCAAACCATATATATTATGAATTTAAGAAACATAAAGTGTGTATCATTGCTGTGATTGAGCACAAACAAAACCTGGAGAAGATCAAGGATTTAAGTCGCAAAGTGTGCTTGCATGGATCCATGCATTCAGATCTGATTAACAAGCATATTTAGATATTTTGGAATAAGGACGTATCGATACATCTGATCGAGGTTGGGGAACAATATCTCACCACAAAAGTGTCGGGGGGGGGGGGGAGTTTATTTTTATCGTTTTTTTATGGTAGCTATGATACTTGGGCTCGCAAAAGTCTGTGGCAGGGGATTGGGATGTTTGAGCTGGAGGACCATCCGTGGTATGTCGTTGGGGATTTTAACTCCATTCTTGACCTTGAGGAGAACAAAGGTAGAGGGTCCATCCTTCATTAGGGAGCTTTGGACTTGACTCTTTTCATGGCGATAAGGGTCTCCTCGACCTCGGTTATTCTGGAGATAGGTATACATGGTGAAACAACCAATCAGGCAGGAGGTTCTGTTGGAGTATGATTGATTACTGCTTGGATAACCATAAGGTGATCATCTATTTTCTAGATGCTAAGGTGAATCATTTAGCCAGAGGTATTTCTGAACATTCTTCTATCTGATGTCTCTATTTCCCAAGCATGATTTCGATGAGTCCTTCAGATTCTGTCAACATTGGTCATAGATCCAAGACTATCAGAGGCTAGTTAACGAACTTTGTGAGGCTCCAATCGAGAGGCATACATGGCTTTCTCTTCATAACCAATTGCAAAGGATGAAGGAAGGGTTATATGAGTTGTCTAGGATGTTATCTCTCCCTGATCACAACTTGGACGCCCTTAAATAGATCATCGAAATTTTAGAATCTGACTTGGAAGGGGAATGGGGAACTTCAGTGTTTGAAGAACTTGCGGGAAAAAAGATGGTTTGGGACTAAGTTTATCTCAAACAGGAATAGATGGCTCGGGGCCGCTCCCGGGTGAGGTGGCTTAAGGAAGGAAATAAAAATACTGCTTATTTCTATGCATGCAATAGAGAGAGAAGGGAACTCACCTCCCCTAAAATACTTCTAAAGGATGGATCCTATACAGATAACTGTGACACGATCAGGAGATTGGTGCTCACTTTGTTCAAGGAGCTTCTTGCTGGCCCCAACCCGAGGATGTCCAGTTGGTATCTGAGGGGTAATGCAGGGTTGTGGGAGATGATTATCACTGTGGTGTCCAACCGGGATAACGAGGTCTTTAAGGAGATTCCTAGTGAAGATGAAATACATACAGCCATGCAGAAGCTCAATTTGGAGAGCGCACCCAACCCATATGATTTTCCTCGTTCTTTTTTCAGAGGGGTTTGGGATGTTGTTAAGCACGACATCATTGGTTCTATTCAGAACTATTTCAGAGGTGGAGTCGACCCTCTGGTTTCTAGTTCTACTACTCTAGTACTCATTACTAAGATCAAGTACCCATCTTCCCTTACACACTAGAGGCCGGTGAGCCTCTGTAACTTCCCCTACAAAATTCTTGCATGCGTACTTAACTAGAGGTTGTCCAATCTTCTCCCGCGGTGGATTTCAGTTGACTAGCACAACTTTGTGAAAGGTCACTTCATCTAGGGAAAAATTTATATTTCTTAGGAGATGGTTAGAGAAATAAATATGAAAACCCATGGATCCAACATGGTAATAAAATTGGATATGATCAAGGCATATGATAGGCCAGAATGGAGTTTCACCAACAGAGTTCTATCAGGTTTTGGGTTTTTGGTCAAGGTAGTGGACCTATTTTTCTGGAGTTTCAGTTCTTCGTGATTGGTTGTCTCATTTAGGGGGAAGAATCATGGTTTCTTAAAGGAAATGAGAGGTCTCTGACAGGGAGACCCACATTCTCCGAGCATTTTTATCCTAGTATAAGACAATATCAGCAGGCTTTTCAATAGATGGATATCCCAAGAGGGCGTTCTCCCTGTCAAGAGGAGGCTGAATATACCTACGGTGTCTCATTTAATGTTCACTGACAACACACTTATTTTCATCAATGGTGGTTGGGGATCAGTTCGTGGGATCAAGGATATTTTGGATGAATAATTCTACTAGAGTAGGTAAGTCATCAACAATTCCTAAAGCAACATCTACATCTCCAATAAAATTTCTCAAAGGCGGGTGTCCTCTCTGTGTAATCTCCTGGACATGCAGCATGGTTACTTTCCAATGGTGTACCTGGGATCTCCTATATAATTAGGTTGTATTCGTATTAAATATTATGATCACATTGTTATCATAATCACTAGTCACATCCTTAACTAGAAAAATCAGTTCATGTCTTTTGGAGGTCAAATTGTGCTGGTGAATAGTGTGTTGTCTGTTATTTCCATCCATGCTTTGGCTTCTTCCAATGTCCCTAAATGTGTGTTCATCGATATTGATAGAATCATATGAAGTTTTTTTTGGGATTCAAAGGATGAAGGTAAGAGACACTGGAATGAATTGGGTAGGATGGCGCGGCCCTTCCAGGATGGCAGGATCAATGTGAAGAGCCTTCAGAGCATGATTCACTGCATGCATAGCAAGCTCACCTGGGAAATTATGGAGGAGTGATCTTTATGGGGAGAGTCCCTAGAGATGCATTGCGGTGGAAGTGAGGAGGTTTCCCATGGTCATGAATCTCCTCTGTGGGAGAAAATCTTTCCCCTGGTCCAGACTATTCAACTGTACTCCCACTGGATTGTTGGCTCAGGAGATCTCCTCTTCTGGCACAGGAACTGGACATGCTCTATTTTAGCTTTCCCCGATTTCCCTACTGCAATGATATCATTTAAAGAAGAATTCCGAAATCCTAGGTTTACTAAGGCCATACTGGATGTCAATCAACGGGCTCTTCTGGAGTCCATTGAGTTTACTGACAACCCATACAGATTCGTTTTCACTCATACTACTTTAAGGGTCTTTTCCAGTAGAGATTTTCGAAGGTTGTTATCGGGTAAGGATCTTCATGGGGGGTGTAACGGTGTCATGTGGTTCCATAAGATCCCAGTGAAGTTTAAATTTCTCACATGGTGCATTAGGTACACTGATTTGGCTACAGACGAGAACATCAGAAGGCTGGGAATAAGCTTTGTCTCCAGGTTCCCTTGCTGCAAAATCAAACATAAGGAGAGTATAAACCACTTATTTTTTGAGGGGGATTGGGCTCATGTAGTGTGGAACTACTTCGGGAGTTCCATGGCAGTATCTTCTCAAGAGAAGAATTCCACTTCTTTCATGGAGAGATGGTTCCAAGGTACGGATGGTGATGATAAGGATAAAATGGTTTGCTATGTTATTTTCAGTGCAGGATCATGGAGCTTATGGAAATCCAGGAACCAATCAAGGTATGAAGGATCTGTTCCATTGGTTAGGTCCATTCTCGCGCAGACCTATTTCCTTCTGTTTGATTTAGCTTCACTCATCAAGGACTGGTAGGGGCCCCCTCTTCCAGAATTCTTCAGGTCAGTGTCCCTTCTACTATTTCCTCCCTAGATGTTCAGTAGGGGAATTTGGTGTGATGGAAACCCCCTGATCTGGAATCAATTTGAACACGAATGTGCCTTTTTCATTGGGGGTGATGAAATGAGGGTGCATGGTCCATGGCACTAGGGGGATGCGGTCATGGAATTTTTTTCCTTTCTTTGGAAACGGTACCTCACAATTGGCCAATGCTAAGGCCATGCTCACATG
The DNA here is from genome assembly GCA_963277665.1 of Viscum album. Lineage (NCBI taxonomy): Eukaryota > Viridiplantae > Streptophyta > Magnoliopsida > Santalales > Viscaceae > Viscum > Viscum album. The sequence continues at coordinate 1,797,517,054 of OY728127.1, forward strand.
GCTTTCCCCCTACATGTAGGAGAAGCTGGAGTTAACCTAGGTGGAGACAGACTCCAGGATCCTTCATGATGTGGTGAATAGTATAGGTTCCCCCCCCATTGGTATATCAATTATATTTTTAGGAAATATAGAGCTATACATAGAACCAACATCCAAGTGTCTCACACCTAGTGCGAGGGTAATAAGGTTGCGGATCACATGGCTTTCTTGGCGGTCCAGAGCTCTATCTCCACTAGTCTTCTCCCTTTAAATAGTTTGAAACCAGAGTGTGTTAATTTACTTAGAGGGGATGGCCTCAGCTTGCACTATTTCCGACCCCCTAATTCCTGAGGTCCCTTGGTTGTTTTGTTTTCACTTTCTTCGAATAAAAAATTTGATTTGGATGGATATGATGATATATGGTGGAGGTCATGTATGGTTGGTGATGGGTACAATATTGATGTCCATCATGTTCATAATACCCTACTATTTTGTGGTAATGTGGTTATGATATGATGTTACATGGTATGGTTCGTCCATGGTAGGAGGAGTATATGATGTTTATAGAATTCATGTTTACAATACCCAACTATGATGGAAATGTGATATGAGGTTGGGATATGAATATATGATGATGATGATGTGGCTATGGTTCGTTGTTATATAGATATGTAGATATAGAAGGGATGAAATAACATGGCATTTTCCATTAGGGAATGAGAGAAGAAAATAAGTGGGGAAGTTATTTCAAGGTTCCTTATTGATATATACTTTTCATATTATGTTATTATATAGGATGAAATATTAGGAGAGTGAAACTAGGTGAGGTTGAGTGATAGTGGACTTGATGTAGATGTGTTTTGTTTTTTCTATTTTTACTAAGGAATTAGTATACTACTTCTAAATTTGAATGTGAGGTTTTGGGGAGGATCCTACTAAGAAAAAATTTATACTCACCCATATATATATATATATATAAATAAATATATATTTTTAGGTTTCTAGGAGGTATTCGGACACTAGGCTGGACATTACTAGCTCAAGGATTAGAGTTGCTATCAAGGACTATGATATAAGAGTTTTCTTTTAATATTTTATATAGGATATTTGCATATTGTATGAATTTCTATGAATTATGGAAAATTGGATTTATTTTATATTATGTAATTGATTGGTGGTTTCTTTTACAAGTTCCTGAGATTTATGAGGGTAATGCCTCCCATTTTTATGCTATACACCCTTAGTGGTTAATGCTAGATGATAACCGATTGGAGGCAATATTTGGGGGTAGTTAATCTTATCTTCACTATAGGAACATGAGGGGTTTCTAGTTGGTTAAGGTCATGATGGATCATCCATTCATAAAAAAAGTTCTAGATCTATCAAGCCTTTGAGATACTTAATGATCCACTTAAAATCTTCCTAGTACTCCTTTCTCAAATTCTCCACGAACCTTATAACTAAACTAATCGCATAAGAAATATTAGTCCTTGTATAATATATTTCATTCATTTGACTTCCCATATATCATGTGTATAGAACATTCACATTGTACTTATATTCCTCATCTATTTTAGGTGCCTTCTTGCTTGGTAGTTTGGAGCGTCTAACCACTGGGGTTCCCACTGACTTTGAATCACTCATTCTGAATCACTCTAACAAATTTTGGATGTACACTAATTGAGCCAAGAAAAAATTTCTTGAAATCAATTCTCTTTCTATCCTCAACCCCAACATCTACTATATTATTCCAAGACCCTTCGTCTAGAATCATCTAAAAGAATTCAACGTTAAATATTCCATCCTTTCCTTCAAAAGGCCATCTAATATAATTTCATCAACAAATATCAGATAAATAAAGATAGTTAGATCATCATACACCTTTCAATATTAGAAATAATCAAAATTTTACTATATTAAATTTCTTTCTACCATGATAGAATCAAACTTTTAGTTCCACTATCTTAGTTCCTTTTTAAGCCCATATAAACTTGATTTGTTCTTATACACCATACCTTCCATTCTATTTATCATGAAACCTAATAGTTTATCCTTGTAGATCTATTAATATAAATATTTATGAAGGAATATAGTTTTGACATCAATTTGTTCAATAAAATGACCTTCTATAGTAACCAGGTTGAGTAGAATTCATATTATCTTGTTCATAACAATAGGTGAGAACATATCATTGAAATTAACTACTTGTAATTATTGAAATCATTTCGGAACCAGTGAGAAATTTTATAATTTCCCACCACATAATTTCTCTTTTAGATGGTAAACCCCATTATCATGTAATTTCATCTTTCTTAGAAGTAATTATGTTAGCTCTAATGCATGGAAAACTTGTAAGGAATCAAATTATTCATTATTTTCAAACTCCCACTATAATGAGTCACTAAAAATTTTCACCTCAACCATCATTTTTTATCTCTACCATCCATATGTAATGAATTTTTTTTTCTAGAATCATACCATTGCAATGGTCTTTTGACCCGGGAAAATCACCTTAACTCCTATGGTTCAACTCAATTTGGACCCTGTTAACATAAAATTGTTCCCCATACTTCTTCAATTCTGAGAATTTCAGTACATCAAGGCATGTTACTTCTAGAACATGGTCAATATATTCTATTCCAGAACTTGGTTTTACCTATCAAACTTAACTATAATCTCTGGACAAATAAAACCACACAACCTCTATTTATATCAACCTAAAAATGTGTTGGTTCTTTAATCCCAATAACATCTTTATCCTAGCTTCATTACTTCTAAAGTATATCCTCATTGAAGAGTACATTCTGGAATCTGATAAACATTCAATTATTTTTATACCAGAGATGAAATCTAAAGTTTTTATTACTCTATCCATCAATGAAACACATTTGGGACATAGCTTAAAATTATCCCTTTCCCTAAAATTGACATGGGAATACATGATTGATTCGAGAAATTTAAAATGAGTTAAATCAACTGATATTCTAGTCTCTAGTTATTTAAATTTTTTTTTACGATGCTTCAAAAGGTGAAAAATTAATGAGATATACCACACAGTTAACCACTTAAACCCAAAAAAATCTTTAGTAATCTATAAATTAAGCTTATTCTAATGGACCTCCCATTTAATGATCAATTCATCAGTTTCACAAAACCATTTTTCTCAGTTGCTCTGATAATAGTCTTCTCTATGTAGATCCTATTCATCTAAGAGAACATCAAAATTTTCCTCCCTCCATATCACTACTATTATTAGACCAAATAAATTTCATCTTCATTCCATTCTTAGATTCTACCATAGATCTATATCTGAAGAATATTTTGAAAATCTCAAACTTTTGTTTGAGGGAAAACACCCACACCACTCATGTAGAATCATAGATGAAGGAAACATAGTACAATATACCCCCATGAGATCGAATCAGTGTTAGTCCCTATATATCCATATGAACTAACTATAGCTTTTGATTCTTCAGTTCCTTTTCTAATGATAATAATGACACCTTCTTCTACTTCCCTATGGTGAAACTTTCATATGTTCTATACTAGACACAATAAAAAATACCTTTATAGCCAAGTTTTGTAAACCTTAATCACCAATGTGACCAAGGTAGTTATGCCACAACTTATCAGTTCTAGAAGTTTATGCTCTAAAATTCATTTAACCATCTTAAATCCCTTCCAGGTATACATTTTTTGTCTTTTAAACTTTGGGAAAATACCATGGAACCTTGTGTAATTTTCCACACATCATGAGCAATGATATTAGAGGACCCCTTATCATACAGTTGAATGAAGGAAATTAAGTTATTTCATAGATTTGGGGTGTGATAGAAGCATAGAATACAATAAAAAATAATTCTTTATCTAAAAATTAACATCAATCTTTCCAAAAATATCAAGTACCTCCCCATATGCCTAGTAAACCTGAATCTTCCAGATATATAATTCCTCATTCACCCCATCTTAAATATTGAGTGAAATGAATATCAAGAGTCAATAATCCATGACTGCATCAAAATCATGACACTTAGAATTAATTTTTTTCCTTCTCTTTAGTAGTAGAGTTTATAGATTAAAAAGAATCATTATTTCTAGAGTTAACTCATATCACTAGATATTATTTATGAAAGTATCCATTATTTTTGAAAAACCACCATGTAGAGTCCTCACAGGCATGTTATTCTCCTTGGATGTTTTCTATTATATTATACCCATTTTTATTTTGTATCCTCTGACTGTATTTTCCCCCAAATTTTTTTCTAAACACAGTTCTAGTAGCACTTGAGACCTCCCACTTCTGTATCTCTTTATTCAGAATCAGATCTTAAATTTCCTCAAATATCTAGCAAGACTTTCCATTGGAGCTGATCACTATAGTAATCATTACATACCATGATTCCATAAGAGATGAAAAAATATCAATACCCATATAACTTAGAGAAATTTACCCTAGAAAACTTTTGAAAACTTTGGATCACATTGAAGTCATTCACATGATCAACCACTGACATTTATTTTGATATATTCAAGAGAAAAATTCATTTCATCAAAAAACCTTGTTCATAGTAGAAGGCTTCTTCTACATGTTCATAGGGGAAGCCATTAATTTAAAATTTTGATACTCCCCATGAACATTGTTAGCCACATTTTAGGGAAAAAATTAGATCCCAACTAGAACCCTATGTTTGATTATTTTCCATTCTTCATTTTCAATTACTTTCAATTTAACCCCCAATAATAGAAGCTCTATATCCTTCTAGTATGGGTAATCCCCAACCCATATCTTCTATAATCTGAACTACTTTCCATTTAATTTATGTGTTTTCACCTTTACCTCTTTTAATGAAATTATATGAAATAGAAAACTCCGTATAAAATAGAATGTAATAATGGATTATAATTTCACCACTTTCTAGAATTCGTTGTCTAACCCTCTTAATTAGAACTCAACCATCTTGGATAACACTAGTTTTGCAGCTATTCCTAAATCAAAATGACTCAATATTTAAATCCTTAAAATGAAAAAATGGTATTAAAATTGTATGAAATATATGATTCCACATATCAGTGTATCCAGAATTGAGAAGTATCTCACCCCATCCCCACAAACTTCACAATCCATGCTGATCACTCACATAAAAAAACCAAAATAAAACTAAGAAAATAGAAGTAAATACTAACACACATAACATTATAATTTAACACGGTTTAGAATAAGACTTAATTCATAATAAATGGTAATAATCAATTAAAGATATGAAAAAGATATTTCAAAACACTCCATAGATTTACAAGTGCCCAAAGATAGGTGCACTACCCTGGATAAATTGAACTAGACTAACAATCACTCTGAAAAACATGATAATAATAAATTAGTATAGTAATTATCCATATTTAGTGAAATTGTCCCACCCATTACTATTGATAATAATTCCTAGATATTTTCATTAGTTCAAATGGCTTTAGATCTTTATCAAAGACAATAACTTAATCAGGGATAGTTCCTATATCCAACTGAATGCCACTAACTTAATCACTACTTCGGTTAATAATGAAATCATTTAGATATTATCCTAATGCATATACACTTCTAAAACTTATATAACTCTATTCTTAAAAAACATCTATCTTATTTTGGAACCCCGAGTCCAATGTACCAATTTATGAACTACAAGGATAAAAATTAGAAAATAGTTTTCACAGCTTAAAAATTTATCCCACAAACTAATCGACGATAATTGCCCTATTTTTTCATGGAAATCGAATATTTTTTGATTTATTTTGATCATTTGATACACTATTTAACTTAAATGTAATGTTAATTATATAAATAAATTTTAATCATTCAAACAACATATAATTTTATATTTATATGCTACTTATTATTATAGGTAAAAAACTAATCAATGATTGATGATCTATATGTTTATGATAATTTGAGAACTTTTTATTGATTTTGATAATTTGATACAAAATTTTAACTTATAATACCTTTTTTAATTTTTTAAAAACTTATTTATAACTATTCATACCATGCTATATGCTAGATTGAAATTAGGACTATTCATTTAAGTTACAAATTTTTCAACAATCATTATTTTATATTTTCATGACAATTTGAGTTCATTTTATTTTAATTTTAAATATTTAATTGTAGTCATTTATATTATAAAACATCTTTATTAGAATAAAATATGTAGTACCCGAGGATAGATTAACCACTGATAGGGGGAGGGGGTGAATCAGTGGTTTACTTTTTATAAACATTTTCTTCCAAATTCAACCTCTTAATCTTGTTAAGGTTCTAGATACACTCAATGATATCAAATAGTATCACTTCATATGTAGAAATAATAATATATAGAAAAACACATGGTATTTAAATGGTTTGGTATAAAGAGATACTCCTTTCCTATTATTTTTCCCCCCCGACATGGATTTTATGCTATAATATTATGAATTATTACAATGGGTTATATATAAACTAGTTATACACCCAAGTAGTAAATCCTGTAGTTAATCCTGGTTATACCCAATAGAAGTCCAACTCTTTTTCCTTGGTTGTTTATACCCCCAACCACCTTCTCTCCTTCTCAATTTTCTTCAATAACTGGTTAAACCCCCTAATAACAAGCTCATATTTCTTCTTAGTTTTGATCGTTTGATAGAAATATCTTATGATACTGGTTTCTTTTACACCAATGGATGCTAATCCTCCACTAAAATATTTATAGATCAACTATCCAACTTGTGTACACTTTAATATCATCTACATCTGGTGATCAGGTCTTCCAGTTTTTCTCAAGTTCTTCTGATCTTCAATAGATGATCCAATATTCCTCATCTAATCAAAATTCTTAGGAAATTATTCTTCCTTATATATCATGAAGTTCCATCCATGATAGAATTTTTTTCAAGTGGTTCACACAACTTATTGAATAAAATTTTATTAAAGAAAGATATTTTCACAATGTCAGCTCAATATTACTTATTGAATTCCCAAATGTATTCATGAAAGCATGTGATAATTCATAGTGCATGCCCATTTCACATAACCCTTTATCATTATCATTATTTTATGTGACATATAAATTAATTATATAATATCGAAATTTATCAAGAACCCCTTTAAAATTATTCTTGGATTCCCCTTACAAACTCTTTAAGTTTATCAAAGATGGTACGCATGGGGAATGTAATGCATGGATTGGATGATGTTTTTGTCTTTTGTTTCCGTCACATGGCCAATTAGGGTTCACACGAACTTATTTCCCTCAATCACACTACCTTTTTGAAATATATTTTAGGCTCACGTGGTTGTATTATTCTCTTTAATGTAAGTATGGCGAATCATAGATTCTTATGGTTCTTTACATAAGGGATTCACATAATTTCTTTGCATGATCCAACATGAAAACCTCTTCTTCCTCCTTCACCTAACAGGGGTTTTCCATATGAGTCTTCTACCTCTATTCATGATATCTATAAGATCTTAAAATTTCTTATTTTGAAGAAAAATATCATCCAAAGGTGATCCTTTACATGGAAAGGGTTTTGTCTATGGGTTCCTTCACATGACAAAGGTTTGTTTGTGGGTTCACTTTTTCATGACAAGGTTGTCCATGAGATCTCCATTACATGAACTATTTATAAAAGTGTCTTTTTCTGCTTCATGTGACACTAAAAAACCTAAATTTTCTCAAACCCTTCACATAACCATGGATTTTCATGATTTTCTACTCTCCTTCATGTGACTTGGTTTGATCACATATTGCTTCTCATTTGTGTGAATGAATCACACGAGAGGATATTTATTTGATTGAATGTTCCAAGCAATATCTTACTTCCTTAACATGAAGAGTTATCATGGATGATATATTTTATTAAACAAGAGATATCTATCTCTCGATATCTCAAAAAATCATCATCTAAAACTCTCAACTGATCCTCAGTTTATATAGGCGAGTTCACACCATATGTCTTCCAATTTTTAAGGGGATTCAAGAATATTTCAACGCACCAAACAAATGATGTATCTCAGAATTAATTTTCACCAAAAATCATTGTATATCATCTTGAATACTTCATTATATTTCAGTGAGATCATGAAATTTAATGAATGCTTCTTTTGATCATGTGACACCTCAATGTTTCTTGTGATATTCTTAATCTTCATGTGAGGCTCATTGGACAGTCAAAGGAAAACCACTTGATAATGAAGAAACCCTCATGAGATAATAACTACAAAATATAGAACATTAACACAATGTAAATTTACATTCTTCTTCATGAAATGACATCATGTTATGTTAAGTTGACTTGTCAACATGTCTTCATGTGATCAACTGATATATAGATCATCACATAATGGATTCATGCGATGGGCTTAGGTGGAATACACATTGTCTTGAATTGAACTTCAATTATTCATAAAAAATATATTCCATGATGTATAAACTTTATATGATTCATCAATATAGTCAAATGGAATTCCAAATCTCAACTGGATCATGTGAAAATCAGAGATGTACTTTGGTGCATACAAACAGACCCTTGAGTGGAAAAGTTTGATGTTAATGAATTAATGAAACATATAATCCATATCTAAAGACAAAAATTATATATGTATGTTTTAAGGGTGTATAAATAGTATCTATACATAATTGTACCCCATTAGATAAGTGTAAGGTCAAGGCATTTCCTTATTAATCAAAGTGCATCTCTCACCTGGCATATGCGAGTATTGGGGACCACTATCAAACCCCCACTAGCACCAACCTGTCTCAGCTCTCCCACCATCATTCCACCCTAAATTGTAGTGATATCACTCTACTACCATGAACCTCTACCGGCCTTATGTCTCCCATCCTTACTTATTCCTCCACGTAGGCCTATGAGCCGGTTCCCCTATGTGGTTGAGGTTAAAACCCCCACAATGTGGGGTTGATCTAGCTCCTAGATCATATGGTTGGACACTTTTTTGGGTGGAGAACGATTCATATTCTTAGAAATATTCTAATTATGAAATAAAATTCCAATCCAATTATCATCAAATTCCAAACCACTAATATTCAATGATTTTAAATTTCCCTCATGCAAAATATATATTTTTCATGGCCTTTAATTCCTACTACACTTCTTTTGTATGATGTAAAATATTTGTCCCCATTGAAGAAATTCTATGAACATAATATCCTTTTGAAAATCATTAGAGTTAACATAGAGAATATCTCAATCATGACATCCAATAATATCAAGTATGTACAGAACAATTTTCTAAGTGTCACCACTTCTTCCACCATCACAAATTGACTTGTTGATAAGGACAATTATCTAAGCATGAAATACAATGCCATTAAATGAATCCATAAAAATTATCCAATCCATGATCACTAAACCACAACTTAATCTAGACTTACAAAACACTTATTTATACTTCTTTGACAACATATTAAATACTTAGGTTCAATAATCCCACCCTTTGTGTTTTTTTTAATATCAACACATATCACAAAGGTCAATATGTGGTGTAAATTGTATCCCCCTCACTATCAATCAAATAAAAAGGGTAAGTGGGGTATTCTCAAAACATGTTTTTCACTATTTTAATATTATTTCTTGGAAACTTCTAATATAGTGATGATATCAACTAGTTATCTTAACAAATATCCTTTAGTTAATCAACTTTAAGTCTACTTGGGCTAAACTAGTGTAGAAAACAAGAAAGATACAATCAAGTTTGTCTGTGATGTATATAAACTAACATGAATGTTAAATCATGATTATAAAGTCTAAATTATGATTTAAGGGGTTTTAAGTAATAATATTTATCAATAAAATGCTAAATCCTACACGCAATTCAACAAACACATCATAAAGTTCACATGAAAAAATATAGCTCCCACTTTTTCTCATAATACCATAAACAAATAACTCCCCCTTAATAGATATGATTAATGAAATTAATAATAAGGGATAAAAGTTTTATTATAATACATAAACTTAAAATTTTAAAAATGTATTTTGAAATCCAAAATTTAAGGTGGGGTGAAGATTTGACAACTTCATCTCATAAATTCCCCCCTGAAGGGATGAATCTGTATCCTTAAATTTCCTACATGTTAGTATAAAATAATATATATATATATATATATAATGGAATAATGAGATACCTTCTTGTTCTATAGGAGTAACACTCATGCTGAGAGATGCCTCTCAAACTTGGAAATTTTTTCTCTAAATCTCAGTATGGGAATATTTCTTTGTAATCATCTTTATGTTTTTGAGTCTCATCTGTCTAATTATCACTTTTCTTCCTCAGAATTATTATTTGTGTGAGCCTCCTTCTTCAATTGTAGTCATTTGAGAACATGAAGCCTTTTGTGATTTAATTTTAATTTTAAACAACTCCCATTGATTTTTTAGAATCTCCATGCAGTTGTGTGGAGCATGTCCATATTTACCACACATTTCACACAATTCACTATATTTTTTTGGAATAGATTATTCCACCTCAAATTCTAAATCCAGTCAACTTAGTTTAATTTTGGAAAGTTTTTCGTCTTTCTCAAATTATTTATTCGGTTTTAGTTGATTTTTGAAAACAACTAGGAATTCTTTTTTAACATTGTCCTTCATCTTAGAAACATCACATGACTTACCACTATTTTAATGGTGAAGACTCTTATATTTCATAAAATAGGGAATATATCCAGGAATTATTTCCATGAATTTTATAGCTACATAACCCTTCTTCTTAAATATTCAACAAAATTCTTCTAATATTTTATATGTGTTCTGAATTGGAATATTGGATTGAGTTTTGGTCCCAATATTATTTCTTTGTGAAATTTTTCTCATATTTTCACAACTAATTCCCCTTAATTAATACCTATTTCCTAGAAATGACATGTTATACTAGTAATAGTAAGATTTGTGCCTATACCTTTGACAAAACCTATAAAAACCACAGAACTTGAATCCTTCACTTTAATACCCATTATTTTTATATATTTTTTATTATTTAACACCTTTAAACTTAGCCCAATTTTTCCAAAGAGGAAGTTATTTTCTCGACATATTTCTTTCCCCCTTTGATGTTGGAGAGAATATCTCACATTTATTCTTGTTAATAATTTTTATGATACCATTATTATTATTTTATATCCCAAGCCTAACTTGTCACCTTATTTTATTACCCATCTCTTTTTTATTGCAGTCTTCTCTTCACATTATCAGATGATTTGTCCATGATTTGTACATAACATCACTCATCATAACAGTGAACACTTCTATTACAGCACTGATAGAAATACTCAAGGAATTAAAATCTATCCTTTATAAACAGATCTATTTTTCTATGGATTCTCTTTCTATAATGTATATCTTTTCTTATCATCCGGTTTCTCCCCCTAAATGCATTCCTTCTTTTATTTTCATGAATTTTCATGAATTTTCATGTTATTACAACTTTCCCAACCTTTAAAACCAAAAATCCAGCAAAACTATCAATATCTAATGAATCTAAATCGATTATTTTTTTTGTTGTAGTCTATCTATATTTCACATATTGTAAAACATTATATTTTTGAGTGAAGACACCAATATTTTGGAAAATTATTATGGAACATTTTTTCATAATTATTTTATTATTAACCCTTTTTGGGGTGGGTTTATCAATATTTTCACTATCCATACCTTCCTTTTTTTTAAAATAAATTTATCATTAATTATATATGTATTAGTATATAAGACCATTTCTAGGTTAAGGGATAACTTCTTATTGGAGGGTGTTTCAATTTGATTAGTGTATTATCTCATGCTCTTTTAGAGTCATGATCCTCAATTAAAACTTATGTGGTATCATCTATTTTTTCCAGTTGTCTGTGAATTTCCATCTTGTGATGATTCCATATTTCTCAATCTTACCTACAACTCTAAACACTTCATGTTGATGGAGTTCTTCCCATCCTCAATCGATTTTAGCTTGTCTTCCTAATCTTCCTTCATATTCTTTAACTATTCTTCATCCATTTATCTTGATTGTTAAAAATAATTTTATATATCCCTTAATATGTTTACTTTATCCTCTAAATAAATAGTTTTGGAAATCGTAGAAACTTTGGAAAAATTTTCATGTGCATATAAGGCATCTAAAAAAAACTATTTTGAAGAAATATTTCTCAAAAAAATTTCTTTTCAATTTAGTATTAACTTTATCATAACATTTATTAAAAATTGAATTTTTTCCTTCGTCTACTTCCAAATTTTTTTTTAGAGTGTTTGATATTCGATACTTTTTAGCAAATGATTATTCGATAGCATTATCCTCATCTTCTTCTTGTAAATTTTCATTCTAATGACCATTGATACCTCAAAAATATGATTTAAAACTTATTTGGGAATGTTATTCAGATGTTATTATAATATAGAATGAATATCAATAAGCAGTCTATCATCATCACAGATTGAGATGGCTTTATCGGAGGAATCATAATAAAGAGAATTATTGATGGAAACTCCACTTTGATTACCTGGTGTCTCTACCTTTGTTATAAGATTCTTCTTCATCTTTCCTTCATATATATTGTTTCTCTTCTTGTGAGTCTTGGTGGAAATATATAAATTAGTATCCTCAGAATTTAATTTTTTTACTCCATGAGATTCATATCACTGATTTCTTGAATTATGCACATAATAATATCTCTCTTGGATCTTTAGAGGTGAACTACACTAAGATATAAATTGTAGTTCCCCAGGTCAGATTGACCTTGAGGCATTGGGGGAAGTGAATCAGTCATTTACTTTTTTCAAATTCTTTCTTTTTAATTCAACCTCTTGAACTTGTTAAGGTTATCGATCCACTTAGTGATATCTCATCATCTCACTTCATGTGAAGATTCATTAAGAGAGATCATAATACACAATATTTTCGAGGTTCTTCTCAAATACATACTCATTTCCTTGTTGTTTATTCCCCTAATATATATTCTCTACTATAATATTATCAATTATTATAGTGGTTTATGTAGAAACTGGTTATAAACTCCAATATTCAATCACCTAGTTGATCCTGGTTATACCTGTAGCTTTCCAACTCTTCTACCTTGGTTTCTTATACCCCCAATTGTATTCTCTTCTCATAGATCCTCTTCAACAACTGGTTATACCCCTAGTCAAAATATCCTTCTCCTTCTTGTTTTTTATAATTTGATATCAATATCTTATTATCTAGGTTTATTTTTCACCAATTGATCCAAATCCCCCTTGACAAGGCTACTGGATCAACTATCCAACTTGTGTACACTTCAAGAGCCACTGTAGTTGTAGATCAGGTTTTCTAGTGTTATTCAAGTGCTTCTAATCATTAGTATATGACCATGTCTTCCTTTTTCAATAAAAATGGTTGGGAATGTATTCTTCCTTCTATAAGATGAAGTCCCAGACTCAAAATAATGTATTTAGGTTGTGAAAAAAACTTGTTCCTTAAAATTTTATTGAATAAATATTTTGAAAAATGTAAAATCCATCTAACTTCTTGAATTCTCAACTTTATTTATGAATGCATGCAACAATTCAAAGTGAATGAACATTTCACATAACCCTTTATCACTCTCAGTATTTTATGTGACTTTTCAATTAATTATTTAATCTCAAAACGTATAAATAACACCTTTAAACTTCTTATTGTATTCACATTCCAAAATATTGATTTTTATCAAATATAGTATGTAAGGTGAATGTAATTCTTAGAATAAATGATTTTTTTTATTATATTTCCTTTTCATGGCCATGTAGGGTTCAAGAGAAATGAATTTCCTCAAGAAAACATTATTTAATGAAATCTAGGAACATCTTGTGTGATTGTATAATCCTCTTTCACATAACATAACAAGGAGAATCTTGGATTATCAAGGTTCTTCATGTAAGGGATACATGAAATGGCATCATGTTATCAAATAATTTAAACTTGTTCTACCTACTTCACATGACATGGGTTCTCCACAATAGTCTTTTTATTCTCTTTATGAGACCAAGAATATTCAAGGATTTATTTTTTGTGGGACAAATATTTTCTGTAGGTTCCCATTCAAGAAACAAGGGTTTGTATATGGGTTCCTTCACATGAAAAGTAATTGTTCACTTATTTAGTTTGCGTGAAAAAGTATTCTATGATATGTACTTAACATGAACATGTTATATGAGTGTCTTCTTGAGCTTCTCATGAAACTAGAAACCCACCGTGTCTCAAGCCCTACATGCAACCTTGAAGGTTCATGAGTTTATTCTATCCTTCGTGATACTTGGGTAGCTTGAGGATTGTTTCTCTTTCACATGAATGAATCACATGAGATACTATTCATTCACATGAATGGGTTAAATAGATACTTAATACCTTCATGTGAAGTATTCATGTAGAAGCTCTATTTCATGAAATGAGAGATCTCTCTCTCAATATCTTAAAATAGCAGTAGATGAAAATCTGGACCGAGTCTCGATTTATAAAGACAAGTTGACACCAATTTTATTCTAATTCTTAAGGCTAGTAAAGACCCATTAAATTCACTAAAAAACTCAAAATATATCAGATTGGATTATCACTAAAACAAATGGTATCATGGTTTGACTTATTCATTCAATGGTGAGGAGATCATGCGGTCACATGATCACTTCACTTGATCATTTAACACTTTGATGATTCGTGTGATATTATTAATCTTAATGTGATTCCTCATTGGACAATAAATAGAAAACTGCTTGATAATGTTGAGACATTCATGTGATAATAACTATAATAGGTGGAAACTTCACATCCTGTAAAGTTACATTCTTTTTTATGAAATAGAATCACACAACGTCAAGTTGACTTGTCAACATGTCTTCATATGATCATGTGATCCATAGATCATAACACAATGGATTCATGCAATGGGATCAGGTGGAAACCTCACTATCATGGATTGAAATTAATTTATTCTTGAAAATTATGTTACATGATGTATTGATTGTGTTCAGATCATCACAATAATAAAATAGAAATCCAAATCTATACTGGATAATATGACAATCGGTGATGTACTTCAGTGGAAGAGATAGACCCTTGGGTGGATTAGGTTAGTGATAATTAATAGACAATGAAAATTATTTGGATTGAACATCACTCATTCTATCTATATGTTTTAATGACATATGAACAATATATGTGCATTCTTTTCATGCATCAGAGAAGCGGGTGGTCGAGGTGCCACCTCAACACACATCTTCATCTCACTTTCTGTGATTATCAAGGTCCTATCCTTAACCCATATTTTTATAGACCAGTTTCATATCTCCCATTTTCATTCCACCCAACATAGTGGTGTAACCACTATCCTGTGGTGTTCTTATGCATTCCTTACACAGACCACCCATACCCTTGATTCTATGTGGGCCTCTAATCGAGTTCCCCTACATGGTTGAGGTTTAAACTCCCACAATGTGGGGTTGAGTTGTCTCCTAGATCATGTGGTCAACTAATTTTATTTCTAGAGAGCAATTAATATACTTATAAGTTTTATAAATATGAAATTTAATTCCAAGTCAATTATCATCAAAATCAAAACAACAAAGATTCCATAACTTTAAATCTTCCTCAGGTAAAATATATATTTTTCATTGTCTTTACTTATTCCTCATATTCTTCAATGTGATTTAAACAATCTGTCCTCATTGAAACAAGTATATGAACATAATATCCATCCAATCATATCAAAGTTAACATGGATAATTTCTCGAGCATGACATCGAATTCCATCAGATGAATCTATAAAAATTTTCCAAGAATCACCACTTTTTCCACCAACACATATTAACTTATTGATAAGCAGAATTATCGAATAATGACATCCAATACCATTAAAGTGGTCCATAAAAATCTCCAAGACATCACCACTACACCTCCACTTTATTCAAACTTAAAAAACACCAATTTACACATCATTAACAACAAATGAAACTATCAGGTTCAACAAAAAACATTACTATATGTTATAATTTAATCAAATATATTTTTCTTTAATTTTTACAATATTAAAGCTGGTATGTTCGGTTTTGGTCATTTGAAACTCATTTTGAACATAAATAATAACTTTAAATTTGAAAATTCACTTTTGGTCTTTAAAATCACACAACATGTTGGGTTAAAATTTTACTATTCCCAATTCTCACTATATAATTGTAAGAAAAGTTTATTATATTTTAATGAAAATTTGATCATGTTTTCTTATTTTAGGTTTTTATATATGTTTTAAATAGATAATATAGTTTAAATTCTAAAAAAACACTTTTAATCTTTTCAACCATGCTGCATTTTGAATTTAAAAATGACTTATTTATAAAGAAAAAAATATATTTAATGATAATTTTGATAAATATTTATACTAATTTGAGAATGTTTTCCTGATTCTAAAAAATTTGATGCATGTTTTGAACTAAAAAAAAAATTAATTTTAAAAATTAATTTTCAATCATTCTAAGCATACCACATAGTAGATTGGATAGTGGTTCATTCCTATAGGTCAAAAATTAATCAATGATCATTTTCTTATATATTTTCACTATAATAAAAACTAATTTATTTTATTTTGATAATCTAATACAAATTTTTAACATAGAAAATAGTTATCATTAAAAAACCATAATTTCAATTTTTCCAAACAAACAAATACTAATTGAAGTGAAGATCATTCCTATTGGTCACAATTTAAATAAAAATTATATTTCTTTATTTTCACAACAATCCAATATTTTTTTTGTTATTTTTGATCATTTAACACATGTTTTAACTTAAAAATTTAATTATAAAAATGTACTTTTAGTTAATATAACAACATTTCATGATGGATTGTGTGAAATTCTTTCATACATGTCAAAAATTAATCAACTGTTATTTTCTATGATTTCTATGATAATCTAAACTCATTCTCTTGATTTTCATAATTTAACACATGTTTTTAACTTAGGAATAGTTTAAATTTTTAGAAGTACAATTTTTTTTTCATTTCAGCCACACCACACACCATATTAATGTATAATTTATTTATACATGTCCCAATATATATAAAAATAAATTTTCTACATTTTCAAGATAATATAAGCTCATATTATTATTTTTGATAGTTTGAAACACATTTTTAACTTAGAAAATAGATTTAAATTTGAAAATTTATTTTCTATCACTCTAAACGCACCTTACTCTGGATTGTAGTAAGATTAATTTCTAAAAGTTAAAAATTATTCCATGATTGATTTCCTATATTTCAATGAAAACAAGAGATTTTTTCCCAATTTTGATTATTTGAGGCATATTTTTTGACTTAGAATATATTTTTAAGTCTAAAAATACACCTTTTGTCACTATTTACTTAATATTGTTGTGTGGATTTTTTTTACAGTTTAAAAATAAATCAATTATTATTTTCCTAAATTTCCCTGAGAATCCAAGTTTGTTTTGTCTATTTTGATCATTTAACGCATTCCTTGAACTTAGAAAACAATTTTATTTATAAATACATAATTTTAGTCATTCTTGTAATGACCTGCACCATTAATTATTGGTGGAATTGTGAATTGATCCAAATGACCATGAATTTAAAAACTGAGGGAAATTTAAATTTAAAATTTAATTATAATGAAGGACTATTTGGATTTGATTGAGATAATAAAAGTGAGTAATCATATGTGAAAGAAAGGAAAGAAGGGGATTTGGTGAGTTATCAAGCTTACAATGATTGAAATGATCATATTGAGCTTCAAAAAGTCCCACTAGATGCTTTGTGGAATCCTACCAAGATTCTGGTGGGAAGGGCAATGGAAATGTGCCACAACCCAAGCCCCTGAGAATTGGGTGGAAAACCACCTTGATCCCGGTGGCCACTTGAAAGTTAAAAAAATAATTATATTAAACTTTTGATTAAAATTTTAAGAAGACCTCACTCCCATATCCTCTCATTTCACATGACCCCAACCCCCTCTTATATTTGTTTTCTCATACTCAGTCTACCTTCTATCTCCTCTGTGCGATCCATCCATCAAATAATAGTATATTTGTGTAAAAATATTTGAGTGTAAATCCCTATTTGATTATAAATCCCTAAAATGTACGTGTTTATTTTTTTTCTCAATTTCAAGTAAAAAGAGATGAATCAAGATGTGATATTTGATGGTGTAACTCCAATAAGAATAAGTTATGTAGTCACTCTTATATTAAGAAATATATCCCATGTATTTTTGTTAAATGTGTGTTCATGTTTGGGGATATGGGTTTAGAAAACCAAAATAGGGATCGTGATGGTGTGAAATGTGAGTTAGGCCAAGTAGAGATTACTGTGACGGGAATGAGTATTCCACTACATGGTTAGATATTTTGGATACTTGTGAAGAATATGTCACCAAGGCTTTTAGGTAATATTTATAAGTGATAGACCACAAAGGGGTTTTCAATGTCTAATATAATTTTATTATCATAGGATTGTATTTGGGGGATTAATTAGAGGATTCTCTAATGGGATGTCCCTTAAATTATTTTTTTGGTGATTAGCCTTGAGATATTTCTTAGTTAATAGATTGATCATGGTATATGGAACTTGGAACACCCTAATAGGGAGTAGTATAATGATTTTGTGGGAAGTGAATTATTACTTGTCTTAAAGGATTGATATGCTCTATTAGTTGTGAATGTTCAAGTGATCCAATGGGTTGATCACTTTTTATTGTCATGCATTATAGAACCTGTAGGTAGTTAGGGTAAATGTAGTTTCCCTCAGGCTTGAATTATCTTTTGAGATAGGAATTTTGGTATCTTATGTTATGAGCCTTGAGTGGAAATCCTTAAATAAATTGATGGTTATTCGAGGATATTCTACCCGAGGGTAGGATTTGATGTTTTTTATTCCTTGAATTATTTCACATGCTTAGACAAAAGATGGGTGTTAGAAAAGATCTTATGAGTTATTTAATCCGATAAAATTGATTTTATTTGGGGATATGACCAAAGAGGAAGTCAGGGTAGCTTCCTTGAGACCTTTGATATGATTCATCTCATGAGACTAGTGTGCCAGATTAGTTTAGATTTATTCGTATAGTCAGTTATGGTCAATGACTTGATCATGTCCTATGAGATTCTAGATTATTGATGGAATATGGTTATAGTTATGGGATATCCTTGTGATGAATGACATGGTTATGATGATTCAGGTGGTGATGTTTTCTTCTAATGAAGAAATAAGCAGTGTGTTATTATTATGTGAGTTCAATGATTTGGACTAGATGTGTCATGAATTTTCTAGGGTTGTCTTGACTCAGTTCCATACAACGTGTCTTGATTTAATGCTTCATTTTTATGTTGTTTTAGTATTTTGGGACTCGAGGTTCATTCTTGGGGTTCCTATATGATTATTACAAAGGGATAAGATATATTATGCACTTACCATTATTTGGATGCATAGTAATTTTTCTAGAGGAGGAATATAATGATATCCTTAGTATTATGGTGAACTTATTATTATAAAGTAATAAGGGAAATGGATATAAAAATCACAACTTCCCATTGTTATTACTTATCTGAGAGGATGGATATGTTAGGCTCCCCTCATTATTTGATTACATTGTACTTTCCTGATAAGAGATATGTATTAGGATCTAATTAGTTTTCAAATATAGTTATTTTTATAATTGATATAAGGAAATGGGAACTTGGATTATGTATTTCTAGTGTGATTACTTCCATTAGTGGTTAAATATTGTTGGGACCAATGGGTTACAGTTAATGTCCCAAGGCATATTGAGAGGCAGGGGAGGTGGGGGATCAAAGTGTTGTGTTAATTGAACTTTTTTTCTTTCGAAACAATCACCCTTTATTTTATCTTATTACATTTTTGGAATGAAAATGATAAATCTATCACTCTATCATTATTTATCACATTGAATAAAAACCATAGATACAGAAATGTAAAGCATACACGACACAAGGATTTTTCTTGGTTCACCCACACTGGTCTTTGTTCAAAGAGAATACACAAAGGAATTCACAAGTGTAACAATATCTACTATAATATACTATCTTTAGTGGATATATATTTTGGTCATGGTCACTCCAAGACAAGGATCCTTACCATCACAATTTGTTTAGGGTTCACTCACTGCTCACCCAAGGATCACTTCCTCTTCTTCCTTCTTAATGCATTGCTTTGAGGAATGAATTCATTTATAGACTTGTCGGTCAATTTAGAATTAGTGTCTAAAAGAGAATTGTTTTTCATGTAATACTCTAGATTTTATAATGCAATTAAATCAACTTTTTTTGTAACCCTTCTACTTCATGGTTGGATGATATCTACTTATTAGGGAGTTAGTTAGATCGATGTTCACTACAAGGTCATAGTAGAAACAAGTTTCTTATAGATGAAGAAAAATTATGCACTATAATTATTATTTTTTCAATATGAATTATTTTCTAGAAACTAGATATATCATTAAAACTCTATCTTCATAATTCTTCCTTATAAAAAATATATAGCAGTGAATTACCCTAACCATTAGATTTTACTTCCATGTGTAAACTATATTTGAAATGTCATTTCACCCCTCTTGTTATTCTAAATAATATTTTATAAAGTCTTCTAAACTACAACCCTTAAATCAATGGTTAGTATCAGTCTGAGTCTCCTATAATATCTGATACAATTCCATGTTTATCACATGATTTAATATGGCCAAACATGCCCATTAAAGTTTTATTCAAAGCTCTAAGAATTATACCAAATCCTTAAGATTTAAAATTCAAATGAGTCTATTATTTTCCTATTTTTTACAAATTATATAGTTATCACTAGTCCTTCATGGTGTGGTTGAGTCTAGGGAAATATTTACCTCTAAGATCCATGAATTCTATAGCTCCATATCCTGATATTTTCACCTATTTCAAACATTAAATCTACTTTATCTCAATCAAATGTGGCATGGTTCTCTCTAAACAATATCATAACCTATATATACTTGAAATATCTTATTTTATGACCACCACCAAAGCAATCTTCCCATTTTTGTACAAACTAGAAATTTTTATACGCTTAAAATGAATTCTGTTATGAAATGGATGAATCTTAATCCATGTTTTATTTAATCATTCATGAAAACCAAAATGACATCCTTTGTGCCCATTTCTATACCCCGTTTAGCTTATAGGGATTCATCTAAACTATAAGGGCTTGATCTTCAGTGAGGTCAACATCAGCTCCGCATTTTTACTCAAACCATTGATAACATGACCAATACTCTAATGATCTACATGGATGAATGATCATTTTTTTCTACCCCAGTTATTCATTATTCCACCAAGACTTGAATTATGGAACAATGTACTTGAACACCCAATTTTAGCTTCGATTAAATAAACTATGATCAATTTTATCCTATCAAAATAAAAAATATCTATTTTTTCTTCTCAAAATGACTTCCACCATGGTATATATAATATCCCCATTTTGAATTGAGAATTCTATAAGTATGACTTCAAACCATGAGGACGAAAATGAATTTAACCACGAGAAAAATCACATCTTAATTTGACTATGATGTAGTCACCTTATAATTATGGCATGTTTGAATATATCTTCATCCAAAATATTCTCAGATTCCATAAATTCCTTCTATTATACTTATACATACTCTAATACCTTAATAAACCAAATTATGAAATCATGACTTTCTTCAATAAAAAATAAATCTACTAAAATTTAGGGCATGACCTAGCCCACTAGGTTTCCATCTAGGACAGTCATAATCTAAGTGTATAACCATAATCCAACATACAATAGGCCAGGGGATTCTAACTAACACCAAGCTGGCATGATAGATATATGGGAGGCCTTATCCAATAAAACTTGCATCAAACAAATAACACCATCCAACCATAGTATACACAAACAAGAATGAAATACATAACTAACTAGAATAAAACATGAATTTATACATGATTAACATCCAAATGACATAAAATAAAAATTCGAATACATGATATAATGCCCCAACCCCAGTTACCCTGAGTCGGTGCATTATTACATTACATTGGAAAGATCACAAGGGATCAAATCCTGAAAGACCGATTAGTTTAGTATCCTTGGAAGTACTATATACATTAATAAGTTTTACATTACATTATAAAATGGAAAAAAATGTCAACATTGTCTCCAATGACCACATTCATATCCCTTAGACTATCCCTAGAGGTTATTCATAATATACTTCTTCACATCCTGGGAAAAATAAAACATAGAAAGGGGTGAGCTCATATGATCAATAAGGATAACAATATAGTAGAAACTTTCATAAATAATCATAAACATTTAAGGCAATGTATAAGACTAAATTAAAATCCTTTTAAACTTAAGCTTCAACATAATATGGAAAATAAAAATCCAATAATTTCATTTACTTATTCACATGGATATTCTACAAGTCCAATAATCACATTTTATATCAATATCCGGTTTTCTAATGATGGAATGCATAATGTCAGACTTCATAACCATATAGTCAAGGTCTTGTTCCAAGAATACAAATAAAATTTTGTCAAGGACTAGTTCCAAGACACTAGTTTGTCTAATGATACCTACCGATGCATCGAGGAGCTATAACGGGCTCCACCCGTCACTTATTAAGTCCAATGCATTCCTCACATGAAAATGTTTAAACATAACCTAAAATTTTATAGTAAAACTCGTAGATGAAATGTAAATACTTTATCCATAAACCATGAATGTTGTAAAAATAACACACCCATAGTAAAAAACATCACAAAAAATTTAATATAATATGGAAGTTTTGTATTATAATAAATCAACCTCAAACAAAATTAAAATCCATCAAAGGATGTTGCCGTATATGAAATCAAAAACTTTTTTTAGATAAATATATCTTTCTATTTTGATATCATTTAAAATCAATATAATTATAAAAGAAAACATTTATTTTGAAAATATTCTTATAAAATTTTATGGGAAGCATTGACGATGTTATAATGGCAGAAAATAGCCACACCCACCGTATAAGTTAAAAAAGGCATTCTTACCTTAATTCTGTCAAAAGGGTCATAAATTATCTTTCTTTGGAAAATAAAGGAAATATTACTTTCAAAACATATATGGTCAAATATGGGTATAAATGACTTTAACTCATATTCTTGTAAATATTAAACATTTTTTGAATTACATTTTTAAGAAAATACGGATGTGGATGATAAAGAGGTCCCGTAGATACTTATGTATTAACAACCTCATATAAGTAAACAAATTGTAGAATTAAACCCTACCTTGTACTTTTCCTTAGTCGATGGTATATTAAACTCCTGTATAATAGTTAAAACATTTTTATTAAATTATACAAGAACTATATACATAAATATGATATCATATATGATACTCTAATATTGCTTTTTTAAAAATATTTCAGTAGTATCATCGTTTCGGGTGTTAACTGATTCTTTTTCCTTTATATGCTTGGTTACATAAGCCATGTTTGTTATGGATAGGATGTATTTGATTTATATACAGAATGATATTATGTTCATAAAAATTATTTTTAATCATAAAATGAAAATTATTCTTGAATGATTACGATGGGGAAGGAATCTCATCGCGTTCGTGGAGACGGTAATCCATACGTACGTATGAGTGACAATATCATTATATTGATGGTGAAATCGTATGTAATTGGATGGTATATCATATATAAAAAATAATTAAAATGTTATATTTATTATTTACATCAGTTATACTCATTATTATACCCATCCAAATAATGAAGTGATTGAATAACAAACTACCCCACGACGTGGAGACGGTAAGCCGTAGGTTCACATGTATGATGACTTTGTAATTTGTAGGATGGATAGAATAAAAAGTATGGTTATACCATATTTATAATAACATCATAGTATGAAGAAGTTACTGGAGTTATTATTTTTGTATGAAAACATCAAAGAAAGAGGAAGTGGAAGAAGAAGAGAACTTGAAAGAGGGTGGTGAAATTATTACCTCTTCTTTAGGTGTTTCCTTCTGAGTTGATCAAAAGGGCTCCTTAGGTTGTATTTATGATAAAATTAAGGAATCTGAATTTATTTGAGGGAAGTTGGGAGGATATTTGGGTAGTTTTTGGCCAATACAAATGGCTTTGGAGGTTTGAAATTAAGAGAAGGGAAGTACCCTTTTATAAGAGAGGTGAGGGTCACTTTAGGAAAAGCTTGAAATATTATTTTATAATAAAATTATTTTCGATTTCAAATGGATCCAAAATAATTTTTTTCGAGTATTAGGAGGGTATGGGTCGAAAAAACCTCATCCAATAGTTTTTATACAGGTTTAGGTCACCATATTAACCTTATCATTTATATTTAACTCTTAGTTAAATAGTTTGACATTTACCATGTCTCTTTGTATTTTTATATTATATGGTTAATAAACTTACTATAAACTACCAAGATAACCCCAAGTTGTTCATTAGTAATATATATATCCTTATCTAAGTCCTTTGGCCTAAAATTATATTTTTAGGAATATTATATCAATTAATAATATAGTATTTTGTTTTAAAAACTCAATTATGTCAATTTTGACACTATTTAGTATTTGATTTTTTTGAAAGCCATAAAAACTTTATAACTTAGAAATAAAATTTATTTAATCAACCCCAAAATGTCATATTAACCTATAAAATTAGTGTAATTCATCAGAATTCTTAATTTACATATATTTGGATATTTATAATATCAATTATTTTAATATTTTATTAATGTGGTAATTACTTTATCATCATTGTGTCAGAAATAAATTAAATTATTTAGTGTCTAAAAATTATAAATGAAATATCATTATGTAGGAAATAATTTTATCTTTATAATGAATATTTATAGTTTAATTTATATTGTGTGTAACCCAATATTAAAAATGGTTTAGTTATTAAACTTTGAATTTAACACTTTCAACTCTTCTTTAAATAAAATAATAATAAATGTCCTAATCTAATACAAGTGAACCAAAAGGATAATATTTTATTAATAAGGTTTTTTTGGTCGAATTAAACTTATCTAATAGAATTAGGACATGTGTTAGGGTAATTATGATATCATTTTTACCCTTAATTACCCTATTTACTTTTAACCGTGGTAAATAAATGTCAAAAGTTACTATTCATGAAGAATTATTTTCATCTTATTAAACCAGATTTTACTTAATGATATAAATTATGTCTTTGGGATTTTTGAAATTCAAATCACAGAAGTGGTAAAATTATGTTTTATGTAAATTTTCCAAAGCTCCAAGAAGGTGTGTAAAAGACGGTAGAAAGTTCAATAACATTTTATATTTCTAAACTTATTATGAAATGACTCCATTGAATTACATTGAACATATATAGGTATTATTTATCTATTTTGACCAAAATTAAATTAAATTAAAATAACTAATTATTTAAATAAAAAGTATGTTTTAAACAATAATGCAGTGTTTTCACTATTTGTCAAAAATTGAAAGTTTTCAGAAAAATACCAAAAAATTCACCCTAAGATAATTTTGATATTTTGAATCCAAAAATGAAGTCTATTTTGAAAAATAAAATTTATAAAATTTCAAACGGTTAGTATTACTATTCATAATGGCTAGTTTGATTGGTTTTGGTGTGTTAAAACTCCAAGTTGCGTACAACACAAGCTACTGGATTATTCAAAGGGAAATGTACTATGGAAGATTCGGGTGTTACATTCTCCCCTCAAAATAATTTTGTCCTCAAAATTTTTAGAATATTACTACATAAAAAGATTTAGGTGGTTCTTCATCATAAGTTCCTCGGGTTCCCATGTTGCATCTTCCATCTTATTGTTCCTCCATAGAACTTTTACCAGACGAGTCATCCGGTTTCTCAAAACTTGTTCTATGGTATCAAGAATTTTGATAGGATATTCACAATAAGATAGATCAGGTTCCAATTCAATTTCCTCATAGGAAAGTACATGTGTTGGGTCTGGCATGTATTTTCTCAACAGTGATACATGGAACACATCATGAACTTTGGAGAGACTTGGTGGCATTTCCAAACGATAAGCTAAAACTCCAATTCATTCTAGAATTTCATAAGGTCCAATGTACCTGGGACTCAATTTACCCTTCTTACCAAAATGTATAACACCCTTCCCTGGAGATACGTTCAAGAAAACATGGTCTCCTACTTGAAATTCCAAATCCTTCCTTCGGTTATCAGTATAGCTCTTTTGCCTACTTTGGGTTGCTTTGATGTGGTTTTGGATAATATTTACCTTTTTACATTGTTTCCTCAATAAGTTTTGGTCTTATGAGTTTTCTTTCACCAACATCATCCCAACAAGTTGGTGTGTGACATCTCTTTCCATATAACACTTCATATGGTGCCATCTGAATACTTGAATGGAAGCTGTTGTTATTGGAAAATTATACCAGAGGTAAATATTGTTCCCAGACACCTTGAAAGTCAAGTGAGAAAGATCTCAACATGTCTTATAAGGTTTGAATAGTCCGTTCTGATTGTCCATCAGTTCGAGGGTGGTAGGCAGTGCTCAAATGAGGTTCATTATCCAGGGCCTTCTAAAGACTTTTCCATAATCTTGATGTAAAACGAGGATCATTATTAGAAATAATCGATAGGGGTACACCTTGGAGTCTTACAAATTCATTAATATATAGTATTTATAGACGTTCAAGTGGTAAATATTCTCTTATAGGAAGAAAATGTGCTGACTTGGTAAGACAATAAAAAATGACCCATATTGCCACTACTGGAAATTCGAGCTATAGCCACGGTTCTAAACCGTGGCTATAGGCCCTCAAACCGTGGCTATAGGTAATAGCCACGGTTTGAGGAACCGTGGCCAAGTTTGGCGTGGCTATAGGCCTAGACCTATAGCCACGGTTCCAAACCGTGGCTTTAACTCTATAGCTACGGTTCAAACCGTGGCTATAGGTTTATAGCCACGGTTAAAACCGTGGCTGTATACCTAATGCCACGGTTTCAACCGTGGCTATACTAAAGGCCGGACAAAATCTATAGCCACGGTTTAAAACCGTGGCATTATGTCTATAGCCACGGTTTAAAACCGCGGCAATACATCAATAGCCACGGTTTTGAACCGTGGATATAGGGTGTCCAAATTCATAAAAAAAAAATACCCCCTGGACACACCCTGGACACCCCCATGCCACCCCCGGCCAGTCCCCCCTGCCAGTACCCCCGGACAGCCCCCCGTGCACCCCCGGACAGCCCCCCGTGCACCCCCGGACAGCCCCCCGTGCACCCCCGAGCAGCCCCCCGACCAGCCCCCCGTGCACCCCTGGACAGCCCCCCCGGCCAGCCCCAGCCAGCCCCCCGTGCACCCCCGAGCAGCCCCCCGACCAGCCCCGGACAGCCCCCCGTGCACCCCCGGACAGCCCCCAGCCCCCAGCCCCCCCTGCCCCCTGCTTGTCCCCCTGCCAGCTCCCCCCTGCTAGTCCCCCCCTGCCCCCTGCTAGTCCCCCACTGCCCCCTGCTAGTACCCCCCCCCCCGCCACCCCCCCTTCTTGTCCCCTTGCCAGCCCCCCCTGCCACCCCCCTGCCAGTCCCCCCTGCCCCCTGACACCCCCCTGCAAGTCCCCCTGCCCCCTGCTAGTCCCCCACTGTCCCCTGTTAGTCCCCCCCCGCCACCCCCCCGCTTGTCCCCTTGCCAGCCCCCCCAGCCACCCCCTGCTTGTCCCCCTGCAAGCCCCCCCTGCTTGTCCCCCTGCCAGCCCCACCCCTGCTCCTGCCAGCCCCCCCTGCCCCCTGCTTGCCCCCCTGCCAGCCCCCCCCTTCCCCCTGCTTGTCCCCCTTCCAGCCCCCCCGGCCACCCCCCTGCCCCCTGCTTGCCCCCTGCCGCCACCCCCCCTTCCCCCTGCCAGCCCCCCCGCCCCTGCTTGTCCCCCTGCCAACCCCCCCTGCTGGACACCCCCCCTGTCCGTGCACCCCCGGACAGCCCCCCATGCACCCCCGGACAGCCCCCCATGCACCCCCGGACAGCCCCCCGTGCACCCCTTGCCAGCCCCCCCAGCCACCCCCTGCTTGTCCCCCTGCAAGCCCCCCCCTGCTTGTCCCCCTGCCAACCCCACCCCTGCTCCTGCCAGCCCCCCCCCCATGCCCCCTGCTTGCCCCCCTGCCAGCCCCCCCTTCCCCCTGCTTGTCCCCCTTCCAGCCCCCCCGGCCACCCCCCTGCCCCCTGCTTGCCCCCTGCCGCCACCCCCCCCCTCCCCCTGCCAGCCCCCCCGCCCTGCTTGTCCCCCTGCCAACCCCCCCTGCTGGACACCCCCCCTGTCCGTGCACCCCCGGACAGCCCCCCGTGCACCCCTGGACAGCCCCCCCGGCCAGCCCCGGCCAGCCCCCCGTGCACCCCCGGACAGCCCCGGACAGCCCCCATGTGCACCCCCGGACAGACCCCATGCAGCCCCCATCCCCCCTGCACAGAACCCCGGAAACCCCCTGCCCCCTGCTTGTCCCCCTGCCAGCCCCCCCTGCCCCCTGCTTGTCCCCCTGCCAGCTCCCCCCCTGCCCCCTGCTAGTCCCCCACTGCCCCCTGCTAGTCCCCCCCCGCCACCCCCCCTGCTTGTCCCCTTGCCAGCCCCCCCTGCCAGTCCCCACTGCCCCCTGACACCCTCCCTGCTAGTCCCCCTGCCCCCTGCTAGTCCCCCACTGCCCCCTGTTAGTCCACCCCCCCCCGCCACCCCCCTGCTTGTCCCCTTGCCAGCCCCCCTACCGCCCCCTGCCAGCCCCCCCTGCTTGTCCCCCTGCCAGCCCCCCCTGCTCCTGCCAGCCCCCCCTGCCCCCCTGCCAGCCCCCCCTTCCCCCTGCTTGTCACCCTGCCAGCCCCCCCGGCCACCCCCCTGCTTGTCCCCCTGCCAGCCCCCCTGCCCCTGCCAGCCCCCCCTGCCCCTGCCAGCCCCCCCTGCCAGCCCCCCCCTTCCCCCTGCTTGTCCCCCTGCCAGCCCCCCCTGCCCCCTGCTTGTCCCCCTGCCAGCCCCCCCCCCCCCCCCCCGCCCCCCTGCCAGCCCCCCCTTCCCCCTGCTTGTCCCCCTGCCAGCCCCCCCTGCCCCCTGCTTGTCCCCCTGCCAGCCCCCCCTGCCCCCTGCTTGCCCCCTGCCACCCCCCCCTTCCCCCTGCCAGCCCCCCCAGCCCCTGCTTGTCCCCCTGCCAACCCCCCCTGCTGGACACCCCCCCTGTCCGTGCACCCCCGGACAGCCCCCCGTGCACCCCCGGACAGCCCCCCGTGCACCCCCGGACATCCCCCCGTGCACCCCCGGACAGCCCCCCCGGCCAGCCCCGGCCAGCCCCCCGTGCACCCCCGGACAGCCCCACGACCAGCCCCGGACAGCCCCCCGTGCACCCCCGGACAGCCCCCATGTGCACCCCCGGACAGCCCCCCGTGCACCCCCGGACAGCCCCCCCGTGCACCCCCAGACAGCCCCCCCGTGCACCCCCGGACAGCCCCCATATGCACCCCCGGACAGCCCCCATATGCACCCCCAAACAGCCCCCCGTGCACCCCTGGACAGCCCCCCGGCCAGCCCCGGACAACCCCCTGTGCACCCCCGGACAGCCCCCCGACCAGCCCCGGACAGCCCCCCGTGCACCCCCGGACAGCCCCCATGTGCACCCCCGGACAGACCCCATGCAGCCCCATTCCCCCCGGACAGCCCCCCGTGCACCCCCGGACAGCCCCCATGTGCAACCCCGGACAGCCCCCATGTGCACCCCCGGACAAACCCCATACAGCCCCCTACCCCCCTGCACAGAACCCCGGGCGTTTATCAAGCGCGCGCAACGCTTAAAGAACGCATAATGAGCCCTACCGCGCAGACCCCACGTCCGATTGACGCGCCGTCTGCGCGTGCACGTCGCGAATAATAATGGGATTGTTGTCCTGTGATTTCAGGGCAATCCGATGTCGTCCGCTATGAGTTTGACCGTTAGACGCCTGTTTTGGCCGTTTATGACACCGGAACGGCGTTCCCGGTCACCACGGGCACACGGCACGTCCGATTGACGTGCCGTCTGCTCGACCACATCACAATTCACTTACCCTTTGATTTCGTCCGATTTCAGGCCATTCGGACTTCGTTCGGCCCGTTTGGACCCCCCCACGCGCGTTTATCAAGCGCGCGCAACGCTTAAAGAACGCATAATGAGCCCTACCGCGCAGACCGCACGTCCGATTGATGCGCCGTCTGCGCGTGCACGTCGCGAATAATAATGGGATTGTTGTCCTGTGATATCAGGGCAATCCGATGTCGTCCGCTATGAGTTTGACCGTTAGACGCCTGTTTTGGCCGTTTATGACACCGGAACGGCGTTCCCGGTCACCGCGGGCACACGGCACGTCCGATTGACGTGCCGTCTGCTCGACCACATCACAATTCACTCACCCTTTGATGTCGTCCGATTTCAGGCCATTCGGAATTCGTTCGGCCCGTTTGGACCCCCCACGCGCGTTTATCAAGCGCGCGCAACGCTTAAAGAATGCATAATGAGCCCTCCTGCGCAGACCGCACGTCCGATTGACGTGCCGTCTGCGCGTGCACGTCGCGAATAATAGTTTGAATGTTGTCCTGTGATTTCAGGTCAATCCGATGTCGTTCGCTATGAGTTTGACCGTTAGACGCCCGTTTTGGCCGTTTATGACACCAGAACGGCGTTCCCGGTCACCGCGGGCACACGGCACGTCCGATTGACGTGCCGTCTGCTCGACCACATCACAATTCACTCACCCTTTGATGTCGTCCGATTTCAGGCCATTCGCAATTCGTTCGGCCCGTTTGGACCCCCCACGCGCTTTTCTCAAGCGCGCGCAACGCTTAAAGAACGCATAATGAGCCCTCCTGCGCAGACCGCACGTCCGATTGACGTGCCGTCTGCGCGTGCACGTCGCGAATAATAATTTGAATGTTGTCCTGTGATTTCAGGTCAATCTGATGTCGTCCGCTATGAGTTTGATCGTTAGACGCCCGTTTTGGCCGTTTATGACACCAGAACGGCGTTCCCGGTCACCGCGGGCACACGGCACGTCCGATTGACGTGCCGTCTGCTCGACCACATCAAAATTCACTCACCCTTTGATGTCGTCCGATTTCAGGCCATTCACAATTCGTTCGGCCCGTTTGGACCCCCCCACGCGCGTTTCTCAAGCGCGCGCAACGCTTAAAGAACGCATAATGAGCCCTCCTGCGCAGACCGCACGTCCGATTGATGTGCCGTCTGCGCGTGCACGTCGCGAATAATAATTTGAATGTTTTCCTGTGATTTCAGGTCAATCCGATGTCGTTCGCTATGAGTTTGACCGTTAGACGCCCGTTTTGGCCGTTTATGACACCAGAACGGCGTTCCCGGTCACCGCGGGCACACGGCACGTCCGATTGACGTGCCGTCTACTCGACCACATCACAATTCACTCACCCTTTGATGTCGTCCGATTTCAGGCCATTCGGAATTCGTTCGGGCCCGTTTGGACCCCCCCACGCGCGTTTATCAAGCGCGCGCAACGCTTAAAGAACGCATAATGAGCCCTCCTGCGCAGACCGCACGTCCGATTGACGTGCCGTCTGCGCGTGCACGTCGCGAATAATAGTTTGAATGTTGTCCTGTGATTTCAGGTCAATCCGATGTCGTTCGCTATGAGTTTGACCGTTAGACGCCCGTTTTGGCCGTTTATGACACCAGAACGGCGTTCCCGGTCACCGCGGGCACACGGCACGTCCGATTGACGTGCCGTCTGCTCGACCACATCACAATTCACTCACCCTTTGATGTAGTCCGATTTCAGGCCATTCGCAATTCGTTCGGCCCGTTTGGACCCCCCACGCGCGTTTCTCAAGCGCGCGCAACGCTTAAAGAACGCATAATGAGCCCTCCTGCGCAGACCGCACGTCCGATTGACGTGCCGTCTGCGCGTGCACATCGCGAATAATAATTTGAATGTTTTCCTCTGATTTCAGGTCAATCTGATGTCGTCCGCTATGAGTTTGACCGTTAGACGCCCGTTTTGGCCGTTTATGACACCAGAACGGCGTTCCCGGTCACCGCGGGCACACGGCACGTCCGATTGACGTGCCGTCTGCTCGACCACATCACAATTCACTCACCCTTTGATGTCGTCCGATTTCAGGCCATTCGCAATTCGTTCGGCCCGTTTGGACCCCCCCACACGCGTTTCTCAAGCGCGCGCAACGCTTAAAGAACGCATAATGAGCCCTCCTGCGCAGACCGCACGTCCGATTGACGTGCCGTCTGCGCGTGCACGTCGCGAATAATAATTTGAATGTTGTCCTGTGATTTCAGGTCAATCCGATGTCGTTCGCTATGAGTTTGACCGTTAGACGCCCGTTTTGGCCGTTTATGACACCAGAACGGCGTTCCCGGTCACCGCGGGCACACGGCACGTCCGATTGACGTGCCGTCTGCTCGACCACATCACAATTCACTCACCCTTTGATTTCGTCCGATTTCAGGCCATTCGCAATTCGTTCGGCCCGTTTGGACCCCCCACGCGCGTTTCTCAAGCGCGCGCAACGCTTAAAGAACGCATAATGAGCCCTCCTGCGCAGACCGCACGTCCGATTGATGTGCCGTCTGCGCGTGCACGTCGCGAATAATAATTTGAATGTTTTCCTGTGATTTCAGGTCAATCCGATGTCGTTCGCTATGAGTTTGACCGTTAGACGCCCGTTTTGGCCGTTTATGACACCAAAACGGCGTTCCCGGTCACCGCGGGCACACGGCACGTCCGATTGACGTGCCGTCTGCTCGACCACATCACAATTCACTCACCCTTTGATGTCGTCCGATTTCAGGCCATTCGCAATTCGTTCGGCCCGTTTGGACCCCCCACGCGCGTTTCTCAAGCGCGCGCAACGCTTAAAGAACGCATAATGAGCCCTCCTGCGCAGACCGCACGTCCGATGGTGACTAGGTCTCATAGCTCATCTACCTACAACTTGGAATGGGATGATGATGTCGGGGAGGGGGTTATGAAAACGAAATGCTTTATTATGAAGGCAGTTTTATCAATGTCTAGCCCCATCTCCTCTCTTATGTCATCTTTTGTTTTTAATAAAATGGCTTTAGAGCCTTTCGGCTCGAAGCTTCTTTCTGTCATACTCTAATTCTGTTAAGCCTCTCAAACTTGACACACTGTCATACTCTAATTCTGTTAAGCCTCTCAAACATCCAGCCCTCAATGAGGGCTGCAATTCTGTATTAAAGGATGGGAACGAAAATTACAGCAGAAAAATAGAAGAAATAGGGAAAACAACAGAAGAAATCCTCAGGAGGCCCCCAGGCTGAGGGAGGAAGATCAAGCTAACAAGCCACCAGGCCGATCTTCCGCTGAACTGTAAATGGCCCATAGAAACGAGGGGCAGGTTTCTGAGAAATCTGGCAGGTTAAAGAGTGTTGTTTGTGAGGCCGAAAGCGTACGGAAACAGGATCTCCCACATGGAGGGCAAGGTGACGGCAGTGTATTAGTTTTCTGCTTCATGATGTCTTGGGACCGACTCAAATAATATTTGAGTCCACGATCAAGCAGTGCATGGGCAACAGCGGGCAACTAGATTTCTGATGGAACAGCGTAGGTCTCGTGGCAGCGATTTACCACCTCTGTTTGGTCATCCGTTTGCGGGTGGTAGGTCAAGCTGAGTTTTAAGTCAGTGCCTTGGAGTTTGAGCAGTTCAATCCAAAAATGGCTTACAAAAATGGGATTGCGGTCGCTGGAATGCTATGCAAACTGACAATCTCCCACACGAAAACCTCTCCCACACTCCCACACTCTTTGCTGTGTAAGGGTGTTTTAGGGGTAAAAAATGGCCATATTTAGAGAGATGATCAATGATGACCAGAATCACAGTGCAACCACGGGATTAGGGTAGTCCGGTGATAAAATCCATAGAGAGACCCGACCACACCAGTTGGGGAATTTCCAACGGCTGCAACAGGCCAGCCGGATATAGTGTGGAATATTTATTTCGTTGGCATTTGGCCCATTGGCAAACTGTTGAACCGGTATTTTCATCCCGACCCAATATAAATTGGCAGGCAATTTTCTATACGTGCGGCAAAAACCAGAATGACCCCACTACGGAGACAAATGGAACTCAGCCAGCAATATGGGCACCCATGGGGACGAACTAGACAGCACCAACCGGCCCTTATAACAGAGGACACCTTGCAGAAAAGAGTAAGTAGGAAAGGAAGGAGCATCTGCTTGCAGAGTGATGATGACTTAGCTGAAAAATGGGTCGTCTGAAACGCCTGTGAGCAAGTGGGGCTGAACCTCCCCCCTGTTGGATGTGGCTGGAGCAGGGCCACATCACGGCGTGACCGCGGCGTGACCGCGGCGTGACCGCGGCGTGACCGCGGCGTGACCGCAGCGTGTTGGCCCGATCCAGCGACATCCGCGGGGCAGCATCTTCCGACCAGGAGCGAAGGGAGCGGGAGGAGGCTGGAATGTGGGTGAAAGGGGGCTGGTTGCAGGTGTTGGGGGGATGGTGCGGGCTGATTCGAAGGTGGGGGGGCTGTTGCGGGCTGGAATGCTGGTGGCAGCGGGCTGATGACTTAGCTGAAAAATGGGTCGTCTGAAACGCCTGTGAGCAAGTGGGGCTGAACCTCCCCCCTGTTGGATGTGGCTGGAGCAGGGCCACATCACGGCGTGACCGCGGCGTGACCGCGGCGTGACCGCGGCGTGACCGCGGCGTGACCGCGGCGTGACCGCAGCGTGTTGGCCCGATCCAGCGACATCCGCGGGGCAGCATCTTCCGACCAGGAGCGAAGGGAGCGGGAGGAGGCTGGAATGTGGGTGAAAGGGGGATGGTTGCAGGTGTTGGGGGGATGGTGCGGGCTGATTCGAAGGTGGGGGGGCTGTTGCGGGCTGGAATGCTGGTGGCAGCGGGCTGATGACTTTGCTGAAAAATGGGTCGTCTGAAACGCCTGTGAGCAAGTGGGGCTGAACCTCCCCCCTTCTGGATGTGGCTGGAGCAGGGCCACATCACGGCGTGACCGCGGCGTGACCGCGGCGTGACCGCGGCGTGACCGCAGCGTGTTGGCCCGATCCAGCGACATCCGCGGGGCAGCATCTTCCGACCAGGAGCGAAGGGAGCGGGAGGAGGCTGGAATGTGGGTGAAAGGGGGCTGGTTGCAGGTGTTGGGGGGATGGTGCGGGCTGATTCGAAGGTGGGGGGGCTGTTGCGGGCTGGAATGCTGGTGGCAGCGGGCTGATGACTTTGCTGAAAAATGGGTCGTCTGAAACGCCTGTGAGCAAGTGGGGCTGAACCTCCCCCCTGCTGGATGTGGCTGGAGCAGGGCCACATCACGGCGTGACCGCGGCGTGACCGCGGCGTGACCGCGGCGTGACCGCGGCGTGACCGCGGCGTGACCGCGGCGTGACCGCGGCGTGACCGCGGCGTGACCGCGGCGTGACCGCGGCGTGACCGCGGCGTGACCGCGGCGTGACCGCGGCGTGACCGCGGCGTGACCGCGGCGTGACCGCGGCGTGACCGCAGCGTGTTGGCCCGATCCAGCGACATCCGCGGGGCAGCATCTTCCGACCAGGAGCGAAGGGAGCGGGAGGAGGCTGGAATGTGGGTGAAAGGGGGCTGGTTGTAGGTGTTGGGGGGATGGTGCGGGCTGATTCGAAGGTGGGGGGGGGGGGGGGGCTGTTGCGGGCTGGAATGCTGGTGGCAGCGGGCTGATGACTTAGCTGAAAAATGGGTCGTCTGAAACGCCTGTGAGCAAGTGGGGCTGAACCTCCCCCCTGTTGGATGTGGCTGGAGCAGGGCCACATCACGGCGTGACCGCGGCGTGACCGCGGCGTGACCGCGGCGTGACCGCGGCGTGACCGCAGCGTGTTGGCCCGATCCAGCGACATCCGCGGGGCAGCATCTTCCGACCAGGAGCGAAGGGAGCGGGAGGAGGCTGGAATGTGGGTGAAAGGGGGCTGGTTGCAGGTGTTGGGGGGATGGTGCGGGCTGATTCGAAGGTGGGGGGGCTGTTGCGGGCTGGAATGCTGGTGGCAGCGGGCTGATGACTTTGCTGAAAAATGGGTCGTCTGAAACGCCTGTGAGCAAGTGGGGCTGAACCTCCCCCCTGCTGGATGTGGCTGGAGCAGGGCCACATCACGGAGTGACCGCGGCGTGACCGCGGCTTGACCGCGGCGTGACCGCAGCGTGTTGGCCCGATCCAGCGACATCCGCGGGGCAGCATCTTCCGACCAGGAGCGAAGGGAGCGGGAGGAGGCTGGAATGTGGGTGAAAGGGGGCTGGTTGCAGGTGTTGGGGGGATGGTGCGGGCTGATTCGAAGGTGGGGGGGCTGTTGCGGGCTGGAATGCTGGTGGCAGCGGGCTGATGACTTTGCTGAAAAATGGGTCGTCTGAAACGCCTGTGAGCAAGTGGGGCTGAACCTCCCCCCTGCTGGATGTGGCTGGAGCAGGGCCACATCACGGCGTGACCGCGGCGTGACCGCGGCGTGACCGCGGCGTGACCGCGGCGTGACCGCGGCGTGACCGCGGCGTGACCGCGGCGTGACCGCGACGTGTTGGCCCGATCCAGCGACATCCGCGGGGCAGCATCTTCCGACCAGGAGCGAAGGGAGCGGGAGGAGACTGGAATGTGGGTGAAAGGGGGCTGGTTGCAGGTGTTGGGGGGATGGTGCGGGCTGATTCGAAGGTGGGGGGGGGGGGGGGGCTGTTGCGGGCTAGAATGCTGGTGGCAGCGGGCTGAAATGAAGGTGGAAGGGGTCGTGCAATGACACGAATGGGCAGAGTGAGAATATCGGATTGATCATCGGATGGAGTACACTGTAATCAGAGGAAAGAATATGCGCTGTGAGAATACAATATGCAATGGAGGATCATCGGATGGTCCAATAAAATTGTACGCTAAGTAGACACCCTATGATCAGACGATTCAGGTATAACATACCCGGTAGTAGAAAAGTTGAAAGAATATGATATGAATCTACATACACAAGAGTTGGAGCACCAAAAAAATGCAACTACTGATGATCATGTGATAATAATACAATCGAGCAGAGTAATAAATACAATAAAGCAGCTAATGTGAAGAAAGAAGCAAATAAGAATAGAACCTTTTCTGCCTCATCTTCCACTTCTTTGGTCACATGGAAGGTGATTGTAAGAGGAGTAAAGATTGTGGGCTGTGAAATTTGAAGGTCATTCAGATGCTTTATGTATGAAGGGATAGGCACGTGTTAAGACCTTTGATAGGTCTGGTCTTCCATGGCTGGTGCATGCTCCAGGCAACAGTGCAAGTCCTCTTGCTGATCAGAATTCACAGGGTTCGGTCCCCTGCATCTGCTCAGGGAGTGCCGGATACTGCACATTGAACCTGAAAGTCACAGAGGAAAAATGCACAAAAAACATCACATAATGCAACATTAAGCAAATGTAAAGAAAGAAGCAAATAAGAATAGAACCTTTTACGAGCTTTGCCAACTTGGGCACCCATCCAGAAGTTGAGAAAGATATACAGAACAAGAACTCCCGTGAAATAGAAATACCGAGAGGAGAATGTGGCTGTGGTAGAATAAAAAAATGATCAGCATCATCCAATGTACAGAACTTTGGTGGGTACGATCAATCATAGAACGTCTCATCTGCAATAAGTAAAGATCAACATCATCTAGTGAACAATTGTTATTAGAATTCATTTACAAAAACTGTAACAGCAATGGTATACATTATTTTCATACCATCATTCTCTTCGACATTATAATCAATCATCTTAATCGTCATCAAAATCAATATTCTGCAAGAAAACAATCAGAAACAGAGTTATGATTAGAAATATTTACCAAATTTTATAGCACAGTGCTCACTATCTATAGGTGGTGAAATAGTTATACCTGGCCTGTGAAGTATCTGTGGGATGTTTTATGATATTTTCCAGATCTGTACAGCAGT
Source organism: Viscum album (assembly GCA_963277665.1). Taxonomy (NCBI): domain Eukaryota; kingdom Viridiplantae; phylum Streptophyta; class Magnoliopsida; order Santalales; family Viscaceae; genus Viscum; species Viscum album. Next base: position 1,797,555,066 of record OY728127.1, read on the forward strand.
GCATTTTCTCTATAGAGACATTCATAACCTGCATGGGCTTAGTTTCCTGTATCGATATTGTGGTACCATGTTCAACTGATTTGGGTGCCACAAAAGCAGTATTACAGGGCTTATTTAGTGTCTCGGCGTACCCATAATTGGCAGGATTGCTAATAGTATTAGTGTGAGTTGGGATAGCAGAAACTGGTTCATCATCTTTTATTTTGATTTCATTCTTTAGTCCAAGAGAGGTGTCATTGTTAGCAGGTTGTATTATTGAATCCTTAAGGATAGAAATTGTAGGTTTCATATTACGGAACATCTTAGAAATAGTATTATCACTACTAAAAGAAAGCTGAGACCAATCAGAAAAGGCATTTGTAGTAGTGGAGAACCGTAGTTTAGTAGTCATTCTCATTCCCAATAAGATATGGTAAATATTAATGATATTGATCAAAAAAACAATGTAATTGGATGCATAGAACTCGTCATACATTACCAATCCAAACATACAATTAACATCAAAAGTGAGTCTCAATATCAGTATCATCAAAATCATGATAACCCTCATCCACACCTCCTACAGAAACACCATCACCACCTCTCACACCACCAATATCATCATCGGCATCGACATCTGCATCCGAACCGGCACCAGCACCGGGTCCAGCACTAGGTCCGGCTCCGGCTCCAACAGAAGAATCTACATTAGCAGAACGCATCGACATCAAAAAGGCATCAACCGTTGCAGCTGCTTCTGGTGGAAGTGTAGAAGAAAGGGCAGACATAAACTTAATCATATTTGCAGTTATCGCCTGTTCTGATTTTTGACTTGCTTCTTTGATTGCGGCATTCATTTGTTCCACTGTGACAAAACCAGAACCGGTACTCGAAGAAACGTTAGTAGACCAGTATCGAGATGGTACAATCTTCTTCCCAGGCTGACAACGCACTCTACCCTGATGCTCATCTCCTAATACCTGATGTAGATGATCGTTTGGGCCCAAATTGTCAGGTTCTTTTTCTGCCAATGCCTCTAAAGCATTCTGTTGATTGATATATAACATAAATTAAAATGATAAAATAATATAAGGAATTAAATTCATTAAAAATCAAAGAAATTGAAATATACTTACAATCGACTTCTCGGTGTCGGGATTTGGCACAGTACCATCTTTCTTTTTCCGGCTTGTACAAAACAAAGTTGAGCGAGGAACGCGACCCTCAATATTCAATGACTTTTTCTGGAAAAAAACAAAGAAATAAATCAAAATTGGAAGTTAAAAAAATTACACAAAACAAAGCTAAATATTTTAAATGTTAAATTACCTGCGTCTGCTCATGATCTGGTAATGAAGTGTGTCCGCGAGTATAAATGTGTTTCATTGCACTCTTGTTTTTTTTATTTCTATTTGATTTCTCCTATAAACAAATAATTATATAAACTCATTAACATAAATAAAACAAGTAATTTAAAATCGTTTTCAAATAAATAAATGAATATATATATAAATTTAACAAACACCTTAAACGCTGAACTCTTCCAATAGTTGATCATCTCTTTATATTGTGATATTGGGCAATCTTGAATCACCGGTACTTCTTCAAGCTCTGTACCAACTCTCTTTTTCCACCCAAGATATAAATCATACTTGTAGGCTCGCCACATTTCACCTAAATACATTATCATTGCAGCCTTTGCATTTTGTCCATCGGGAAAATTATATCGAAGCTGCAATGGACATAATATATGTTAAGAAAATTTTATAAATTTATATATATAAAAAAGGTGATTAACATTACTTACCCAAATCTCTGCCCAGGCTTTGTCCTTTATTTCTTGTCCAACTGCCTTCCAACTTATCGGTTGAACCGGAATGATATTGCTGTGTCTAGCAAGTGTTCCCATAAAACTTTTACATTCCGTGCCATTTTTATTAATTATAGCATTGTCCTCATTGTAATCAACTATGATTTGCGTGTTCCGATTCCAAACCTCGCGCATTTTTGTGCGGCCTCGTCGTCTGGTAGAGGCTGTAGCTAATCATGAAACCAAAATAAAAGAGAATAATATATATGAATTTATCATTAATCAGTAACAGTAATGCTTAAACAAATACCAGTAGATGGGGGATCTGCTGACCCCTGAAGTGCTGCGTCTGGAGGGGGGGCAGCCTCCATGGTAGGTGAGATATCTACAGGAGTACTATGTATAGTAGATGCAAAGTGTACTGATGGAGGCAGAAAACCCGATGGATAACCCTGTACAGATGAGGGTGGATATGGATATGGATATGGCGGTGGGATATATGGGGGCACAGTACCCTGTACAGTGGATGGTGGGAATGGAAACTGAGGGATGGGAGTCTGAGAACTACCATCCGATGTGGGAGTGGGAAAAAAGGGATACGGAAAAGGTGGGTATGGATAATATGGAGGTGGCATAATGGGAGGATGGCCTCCTGGTGTCTCAAGCGGCGTAGTAGTAGGCTGACCTATAGAATCAGTGCCCCCCGCCACAATATCATCCTCAGTGGCATAATCCAAGCGTCTCCTCGACGATGCGGTCTAAAATAACATAGATGATAAAATAAAACGAACGATAACAAGATAAATAATATGAAAGACCATAATATTCAAACATAATTTGTACTTACATTGTTTCCAGGAGGAGACCTACGTTGTTCGTTTCTCAATATTCTTCTACTCCTTCTACTACCATCATAATCAGACATTTTGACCTGAAAATTTAAAATAATATTATCAAATAAATAGAAATAATGCAAAATGTTAAATAATACAATTGTATCATAAAACAATGAGATACATTTTCATGTGTGATATTTATATTGATAAAATATCAAGACTTTTCTATGTTCAAGATTTACTAGAGAAGTGGTTAAACATAAATTGGTGAGGCTATTAATAGTTTTATATTCGATAATGGTATAAAATATACTAGTTATTTTGATATCATGAATGAAAGTTAAAAAAAACACATACAATATTGCGATAATATAAGGTAAATACTTACAAATGTGTCAACGCTATGTGGGGTCTGTGACAATTTCTGGTTCACAATCTGTTCTAACAATTGCATCATCCGTATCATCAAATGCAACATTCGAATAAATACCAACAGGTTCATCCACAACATCATTGTTATCCATGCCTTCGTCAAAAATATGTCTAGGAATAACATCAACAATAACACCAAATTGTGGTTGTAACGGGTCACTTACATAAAACACCTGTTTAGCTTGTGACGCAAGAATATAAGGTTCATCGGTACGAAGCTGGCGGTTCATATCAATCACTCTAAATCCACAGTTATCAATATGCATTCCTTGTCGTGTCATTGAATCAAACCACTTGCATTTCATCATTGCGACACGACCATGTGCATAGTAATCTAATATAATGATTCTTTCAACAACACCGTAATATGATATATTTTCTGATCGAGGTTGCCTGTCCGATGCACTCGCATAACAATATGTTGTGGCGCTTATCGTGACACCGTCATGCTGTGTTGCCATTGTTTTTGCACAACTATTTATAACAAATTTATATCCATTGACAACCATTGACTTACAATCACGCACCACATCGTTTGGACCAAAGGACAATGCTTTTATTTCATCTGATACTTCAATCATTGGTAGAGTTAAAACCTAAAAGATACCAACATAGAATATTAAACAGAGACATGTGATTATGTTATGAGAAGAAGAAAAAGAAATCTATTACCTTTGACTTTAACCAGGCAGCAAATTCTTTGCTGTGCAACAGTTCCTTCCTCTTAATAGATAGAGAGCGATGTCTCTTTTTTATAATTTCAAAATGTTCTCTACAGATATGCAAGCATTAAAATGTCAGAAGATATAAAGAAATCACACAATGAAAAAAATACATATTTATTAGTTTACTTACTTGATATAATCATCAAGCACACTACAGTTGAATAATACTGTGCGATGTGCCATTTCCCACTCTTCCCTGCTTAAAGTACACAACGAGTACGATCCAGATATCCCCCCTGTTTGGGGCATTGAAGGAAATGCAGGCTCAATGGGATCATATTTCTCATCTTCAGTTCTCATTAGTCGATTAGACCTCGTAGTGACGTTAGCCAAGTACGATGAACAGAAATCCATGCATTCTTGTGCTAAATAGCATTTCACAATACAGCCTTCAGGATGATATTTATTTCTCACATAAGATTTCAATGTAAACATCATTCTTTCGGTAGGATACATCCACCGACTCGAAACAGGACCACCAAAGAGAACTTCCGTGGGAAGATGCACAGTCAAATGTAACATAATTGTGAAAAAAGACGGTGGGAAAATTTTCTCCAAGTCGCAAAGAATAATCGGTGCATCTCTCTGCAATTTCTGAACAGCACTTCTGCTCAATCTTTTGGCACAAAGATCTCGATAAAATTGACATAACTTAATCACCGCAACTCTAACATTATGTGAAAGTAAATGACGAATGGCAATGGGAATCAACTCATGTAACAAGACATGGTAATCATGGGTTTTAAGAGATTTGAGTTTCACATCTTGCGTATTCACCCTTTTCGAAATATTACTTGAATAACCATCCGGAACCTTCAAACTTTCCAAGACCTGAAGAAATTGTTTTTTCTCCACATTTGTCATCGAATAACAGGCAACAGGGACTTTCCACTTATTTTGACCAATTAACTTAGGATGAAGTCTTGCTCTTATACCCCAATCCATCAAATCACGACGCCACCGCAAATCGTCTTTTGTTTTGCCTTTGACATTTAAAATAGTAGCAAGTAACATCTCACAAATGTTTTTCTCGATATGCATTACATCCAAACAATGACGTAATAAATTCGATGACCAATACGGCAACTCAAAGAATATGCTTTTCTTTCTCCAATTGCTGTTGGAATTGGAATTAGCATGCTTTCGCTTTCTGATATTTGATTGACTTTTGCCAAGAACATAATTCAAATCATCAAGTTCTTTAACAATATCAGTCCCTGACATTCGTTGAGGTGTCTCATCTGTCTCGATGGCATTATCGAACTGTCTCCGATTATTCCTGTATGGATGGTCCATTGGTAGAAAACGTCGATGCCCTATGAAGCTGAAAGTTCGTCGAAACTTCATTCTTCGGAAACGTGTATTTTTCATACAAATAGGACAGGATAATTTCCCTTTAGTACTCCAACCAGACATCATTCCGTAGGCAGGGAAATCATTTATCGTCCATAATAAAGCTGCACGAAACATAAAGTACTCCTTTCTGAATGCATCATACGCTTGTGCACCAACAATCCAAAGCTCATTTAACTCCTCTATTAATGGCTGCAAGTATATATCAATATCATTTCCAGGATCACTGGGTCCAGATATCAATATACTCAGGATAGTGCACGACTTCTTCATACACATCCATGAAGGAAAGTTATAAATGTGAATGAAAACAGGCCAAGTACTGTGTGCAGTATGCATTTGGCGAAATGGGTTGAAACCATCACAGGATAATCCCAATCTAACATTTCGTGGGTCGGCTGCAAAATCAGGATGTAACCTATCAAATTTCTTCCAAGCCAACCCATCTGCAGGATGCACTATTTCATCGTTATCCTTATTTCTTTCATCTGCATGCCATCTCATATTCATTGCCATTTGTTCTGACATAAATTTTTTTTGAATCCTGGGAATTAAAGGGAAGTGCCACATCACTTTCTGTGGTATGCATGATTGAGATCCATCTTTATTAGTCTTCCACCTTGATGTGCCACACTGTTTGCACTGACTCAAGTTTGCATTCTCCTTCCAGAACAAACAACAGTCTTTGAGACAAGAATGAATCTTACTAGATGAAAATCCAAATTTGTTAACCAACTTTGATGCCATGTAATCATTTTCTGGAATACATGCATCATCAGGCAGTAAATCCTTAATAAATGTAAGGAGATAGTCGACTGCAGTATTACTAAATCCATACATTGTTTTCCCATGATATAATCGCATTAAAAACTCAAGTTTGCTCATTTTTCCACATGCTTGATATACTGGGGTATTTGCATCTTCCATCAACTTTCTAACACTCTCAACGTCATCATCCTGATTAATAGATAAGAACTGTGTTCCAGTATTCATTTCCTCTTGCACTGGTCTACATGAGGAGCTAGCTTCAGAAACAAAAGGAAACCGATCAGAAATCAGATTTTTCATACCAATCTTTTCTGCTGAATCGATGACATTCAACACTTGATCTTTTTCTCCATTGTGATACCACACATGATAATTTTTTTGGAAACCACTTTTAGTGATATGGTAACTCACTTCCTCACGAGTTAACCAAGGTCTTCCAACACAATCAAAACACGGGCATCGAATCAATCCGCCATCTGAATCATTATTGAATGCAAAGTCCAAAAAATATTGTAACTCCTTCTGAAATTCATCAGTGATCCGATCAATGTTGTACATCCAGTATCTATCCATTCTGAGGCAGATAAACATACATTAGATAAATAATCTAGAAAATGACTTAACATTGTATGTATCGTTTCATAAGATATTAAGTAATCATCAATAACAAGTTAATAAAAAAATTATAACAAATATATTAAAATTATGGTTTAGGGAATTCATAAATGTTTTAAATTATAAAAATTCACGAATAGTCATACATAAGTTCCAATAATGAGGACTGATTATAGTAAAAAGAGTTTATATGAAATCTAAGAGATAATAATAATCAATTCCCAAAAGTGTTTGGGTTAATTCATAACGAGTTCTGATGTTCTGTATTAAATCTACAAAGATTTATTGAAATTTAGAGACATTTTGAAAATATAACCCATATCTACAAAGATTTGTTGTCATTCTACTAAAATCCTTGGGAATTTCTGGTGTGGTTGAGTTGTTTAGTGATTTTTCTCAGTTTTCTTTTATGCCTTACCCCGCACCCCATTGAGTAGTGGTAGATGACGGAAAATATAAACCATATCTACAAAGATATGTTGTCATTATACTAAAATCCTTGAGAATTTCTAGTGTGGTTGAGTTGTTTAGTGATTTTTCTCAGTTTTCTTTTATGCCTTACCCCGCACCCCATTGAGTAGTGGTAGATGACGAAAAATATAAACCATATCATAAAGAAATTAATAACAGAAATCATCATTATTTATCTTTGAGAAGGAGAGAGACATTTCATAGAAAATAGTTTTCTTCTTGGTTGAAATTGAAGGTGGAAATATTACTATAATAAATTAATTATATCAATATTTAATTATTTTCAATATCCATTTATATTATATGAACTAGAGGTAAATCCATTTTGCTCAAGGACTCCTAAGGATATTATTTTTTTGAAGGTTGGGGACCCACCTTACATCAAGTAAGTGGATGATGGATTGATCATCTTACTCTATTAGAATAGAGTCTCTACCCTCAACCCTACACCTATTATTATTTCCTAAAAGGGCATACCCTTCCAACTTCTTGAATAGATTCAAAAAAGACTCTATATATAGACACAAGTTACAATAATATCCATAGTTGAGGACCCACTCATGATTGAGTTTATGGATGGATATATTCCGGAATTCAATAGCATAATATCTTGAGTCAACCATAAAAGGCTGGTCAGTTGGTTTTTTGTGTTCTAACTCTCACATGAGTTTCCTACACTTGGGATTAATGTGCATGGGTTTAACATAGTGAAAACATGTGACTTTTCTATCCAAGGAACTAGTTTTGGATTTGGGTTCTTTATTACACTTGGAAAGTATGTTCACTACCACCATAATGACATCAAATCCTTGAGATCGGGGTAAACTAGATATAAAATATATATAAATATCCTCCCACACTTATTCCAATATGGATTCCTAAATTCTAGGAATTCAAAATGATGGTACAAACCAGTGGAAAATTCATGTATGGAATACATGGATAGTTCTCATAGAAAAAAAATAAGAATCTGCATAGACAGATTCACATAAAATCTGGGTAAAAAACATGAGAATGCAATTCCAAAACATAGGAATTTACCATGTTCATAAAAAATATAAACCAATAAAGGTTAAATAATTCAAAAATAGATTCTTAAATTCTTGGATTTCCAAATAATTACAATGACACCAGTGAGAAAATCTCAAAATAGTGGAAAATACAAGTAACAAATGTTTGCATAATTCTAATATAAATTGAGTGAACTATAGCCAGATATGTTGAGCCACCATTCTATTTTCTGATGAAGTGTAGTGTTGCTGTTTGGAAAACAACTCCTCTAGATGTTGTAAAATTGATATGCAAATCATCATGGTTCATACTAATCACAAAAAAAAATCATCATTAATTCATGATATAATGACACCATTTATCAAATAATTGTGATACCCTCACCTGGAATGATAAGAACCCTAGAACACCTGACGGAAATCACAAACAGGAGGAGGAGGAGGGGGTTCGAAGAGGTGGATGAACTGTAAGAAAAAAAAACAAATTACCGAGGAAGACAGCTGCAGATGAGGAAAATGTGTCGGGAGGGAGATGGGGGTGTCGACCTCGGTCGGAAGAGAGCCGTCGGGGAGGAGCCGTCGAGGAGGAGGACGCGGCGAGGAGGGCGCGGCGAGGAGGAGGCGTCGGGGAGGAGGGCGCGGCGAGGAGGAGGGCGCGGCGAGGAGGGCGCGGCGAGGAGGAGGGCGCGGCGAGGAGGAGGGCACGGCGAGGAGGAGGCGTCGGGGAGGAGGAGGGCGCGGCGAGGAGGAATTGCGAGGGCGGAGGAGGAGACGTGGTCGGGAGGAGGCTTGTGTGCGAATCGGGGGAGGAGGGCTGCGGAGGAGGAGACCGATAAAAGATAGGAGAAAAAAACGATGAAACAGCTTTAGCCACGAAAGAAAAATTTAAGCGTGGCAATATAATGGATATAGCCACGGACCTACAAAACCGTGGCTATAGGTCCGTGGCTATAGCCTGAATTTCTAGTAGTGTGCATCATTACTTCTAGGAGTATTTGGTAGACCCATGACAGATTCCATCGTAATATTATCCCATTTCCACTTAGGTATTGGAAGGGGTTGCATGACTTCTCCAGGATGTTGCCATCCAACTTTAACTTGTTGAAAAACGGTACATCTTGACACAAAATCAGCAATCTCCCTATTCACGTTTCCACACCAAAAATATTCCTTAAAATCTATATACATCTTGGTGGTCCCAGGTTTTATAGATAAATTGGATCTAGAAGCATCTTCCAACAATTCCCTTTTTAGATTAGGTATGCTAGGATCCCAATGTCTCTTCCCAAATTTCAAAAGTCCATCTTCATATATAAAGTCATTCAATCTCCCATCATTCACAACTTTAATATTCTTTTGAAACTTCTCATCATCATTCTAAGAACTCTTTACCCTTTCTAGTAAAGATGGTTTGGTAGCCATTTGAAAAATTATTTATGTTTCAACTTCCATGGTAATTCACATATCCATCTTTACTAGATCCATGAAAATAGGATCCCTTTCAACTCTCATCTTTTTCAAAACTCCATGATCCTTTCTACTCAAAGAATCTTCCACCTTATTTTCCTTCCGCGGGTGGTAGTGTATAGTGTAATCATAATCATTGAGTATTTCAAGCCATCTATTTACCTCTTGTTAAGTTCTTTCTGTGAGAAAATATACTTCAAACTCTCGTGATCCGTATAAATCTCACATTTTTCACCATAGAGATAATGTCTCCATATTTTCAGTGCAAAGATTATAGCTGCTAACTCAAGATCATTAGTAGGATAGTTTTTCTTATAAATTTTTATTTTTTATGATGAATTAGAAATAACTCTATAATTATGCATAAGGACACAACCAAGTCCTTTATTTGAATTATCACAATAAATAACAAACTCATCATTCCCTGATAGTAGAGTCAAGATAGGAGCATTGACTAATCTTATATTCAATTCTTCAAAACATTCTTTACACTCTTTTGTCCAAAAAAATTTAACCCCTTTCCATGTGAGCTTGGTTAATGGGTTAGCCAACTGGGAAAAATTCATGACGAAACATCGATAATAACCAGCTAAACCAATAAAATTGCGTACCTTAGTTATATTCCTTGGTGTTGGCCATTCTTGGATTTCCTTGGTCGTTGAAGGATCAATAAATATTCCATCCATAGAGATAATATGACCAAGAAAAGAAATATCCTGAAGCCAAAATTCGCACTTGCTAAACTTCCCATATAATCCATTTCTTCTGAGGATTTTCAGAATAGTGCACAAGTGATTTTCCTGATTTTGATAGCTTTTTGAGTGTACTAAGATATAATCCATAAATACCACTACAAAGTTGTGATGATATTCCTTGAAAACACTATTCATTAGATCCATGAAGATAGAGGGTGAATTAGTCAATCCAAAAGGCATTATTGTAAACTTGTAATGCCCGTACCTGGTTCGAAATGCTATTTTCAGAATGTCTTCCTTCTTCACACACAACTGATGATATCCAGATCAAAGATCAATCTTTGAAAAATATTGAGCTACATGAAGTTTTTCAAATAAATCATCAATGTGAGGTAGTGGATACTTGTTCTTTATTGTTATTGCATTGATCTCCCTGTAGTCAATTCAAATCCACATAGATCTGTCTTTCTTCTTAACAAAATGGAAAGGGGCACCCTATGGAGAAACACTAGGGAGAATAAATCCCTTGTTACTCAATTCCTCTAGTTTTTTCCTTAGTTCCACTAATTCCACAGTGGAAATTCTATAAGGGGTCTTCAATATGGTCATTGAACCAGGAGTTAAATCAATGTAAAACTCAATTTCTCGTTCTGGAGGATGTTTAGGTAAATCCTTTAGAAACACATCAACATATTCTTGAAAAATAATTACATCTTCTATTAGAACATTATTTTCCTCACCCATAGTTATTTCATTCTCTTCTTCCCTAATAATTGAATTTTGTAGAGCTACTGGGGGGGGGGATCTAGATAAGAATCAGGTGGTGACGTTTATGCTCTAAAGATAAGGTACTCCTTATCATCATTGAAAATTGTAACCTCCTTCTCCTTACAAGAAATTTTCGCATCATGGTATGAAATCCAATCTATTATGAAGATTATATCAAATTCAATCACATGTATGATGATGAGATCAAAAAATAAAGAACATTTATATGCCCTAATGGGAAATGATTCACAAAACGTTGTTGCGATGATACTTCCCTTAGGTGTTTTGACTGACAACCTCCTTGTTATGTCAAATTGAAAATACCTAATTTTCTTAGAAAACTGGGAAGATATGAAACAATGCGATGATTTAAAGTCAAATAAAGCATTGGAAAATCTTGAGGAAACCATTAAATTACCTGCCACCACGTCATTCGGAGCTTGAACCTTAGTAGTAGTGATCAAATAAGCTTGTTCTTGATCCCTTGGACTTTTCTGAGGTAAGTCCCCTTGGCACTTAGGAAATTCATTTTCATAATGCCCCTTTTCTCTACAATTGTAGCATTTAACATTAACAACCTCTTTCTTCCCCCTGCAACCATGAGCATGGTGGCCATTTTCACCACACTTGTAACAGACTCCCATTACATTCAAGAAAGTACCATGGTGTTTCTTGACACATTTACCATAAGATGGATATTCAATTTTTTCCTTCTTCCCCTAAATTCCATTTCTCGAGTGTTCAGAAGATCTCTTTTGGTCTTTCTTTTCTTTAAAGTTGTAAGACATAGAGAATTATTTTTCTGTCTTGATAGTGCATGAGACAATATCTTCGTATGATAAGAAGGATTGTGAGACTAATTCTCGACCGTGAAATGGTTTTAAACCATAAAATAATCGATCAATCTTACTCCTTTGGTTATGCATATAATCTGCTGCATGCCTTGCTAACCTTGTAATGTTAGCCTCATACTTTGCGACATTCTTAAACTCCTTTTGCCTCAAACTCAGAAATTATCTTTCCATATCCACTGGATGTTCATGAGGAAATATTTTTCCAAGAAAATCTCTTTAAACTCCCTCCATTGCATGTTCAATAATTCTTCATCTTCCTTTGTGTTTTGGATTAATGACCACCATTGATCTGTATCTCCCGTGAGGCGATAAACTACCATGAAAGTTTTTTCCCTTTTGCTACTCGCCAAAGAATGAAATATTTTCTCTAAGGAATTTATCCATTGCTCAGATACTAATGTATTTGTAATCCCATTTAATGTTGGTGGTTTTTTCCTCATTAAGCGGTCTAACATTGATCCTCCACGTTGTGGATCAGGGTGCTCCATATGGGTAAGGTTTTTATTCATAACCTGAGTACTAGATACATTCATAAGTTTTACATTACATTATAAAATTAAAAAAACATCAAAATTTTCTCCATTACCCACATTAATATCCCTTAGACTATCCCTGAAGGTTAGTCATAATATACTTCTTCCCATCCTGGGAAAAATGAAACATAGAAAGGGGTGAGCTCAGATGCACATTAAGGATAAAAATACAGCAGAAACTTTCATAAATAAGAATAAAAATTTAAGGAGACGTATAATACTAAAACAAAAACCTTTTAAACTTAAACTTCTGCACAATATGGCAAAGGGAAATCAAATAATTCCATTTATTTATTCACATGTATATTCTACTAGTCGAATAATCACATGTAATATCAATATCCAATTTCATAATGATGGAATGCTAATGCCAGACTTCATAACCACATAGTCTAGGTCTTGTTCCAAGACTAAAAATAAGATTTTGTCAAGGCCTTGTTCCAAGACACTAGTATGTCTCATGATACCTACCGATGCATCAAGGACCTATAACAGGATCCACCCATCACTTAATAATTCCAATGCACTCCTCACATAAAAAGGTTTAAACATAACATAAACATACGTATTAAAACTAGCATATGAAATGTCAATACTTTATCTGTAAACTATTAATGGTGTAAAAATAACAGATCAATAGTCAAACATATCACAAAACCTTCAATATAATATAGACGTTTTGTATCATAATAAATCAACTTCAAACAAACTTAAAATCCATCAAAGGATGTTGACATAGGTAAAATCAATTTTTTTAGAGAAACATATCTTTCTATTTCAAAATAATTTAAAAGTCATATAATTTTAAAAGAAAACATTTATTTTTAAAATATTCCTATAAACTTGTATGGGAGGCTTCGAAGATGTTATAATGGCGAAAAATAGCCGCACTCACTGTATAAGTTAAAAAAAGACATTGTTACCTTAATTTTGTCGAAAAGGTCCTAAAGTACCTTGTTTGGAAAATAAAAGAGTGATTCCTTTCAAAACATATATGGTCAAATAAGGGTATAAATGAATTTAACCCATATTATATTAAATAGTAAAAATTTTTTGAATTAAATTTTTAAGAAAACAGGGATATGGATGATAAAGAGGTCCCAATAGATACTTACATATTAACAACCTCAGATAAGTAAAGAGATTGTAGAATTAACCCTTACCTTGTACTTTTTCTTAGTCAATGGTATGTTAACCTCCTGTATATTAGTTAATTTTTTTTATTAAATTATAAAAGATCTATATACAGAAATATGATATGTTATATGATCCTCTAATAATGCTTTGTTAATAATATTTCAGTAGTATCATCCTTTTGTGTGTTAAATGATTCATTTTCCTTTATATGCTTGGTTACGTAAGCCATGTTTGTAATGGATAGGATGTATTTGATTCATATAAAGAATGATTTTATTTTCATAAACATTATTTTTAATCATAAAATGAAAATTATTCTTGAATGATTTCGATGGTGAATGAATCTCATCGCGTTCATGGAGACGATAATCCGTACGTACGTAGCAGCGAAAATATCATTATATTGATGGAGAAATCATTTGTAATTGGATGGCATATCATATATAGATAATAATTAATATGTTATATTTATTATTTAAATCAGTTATACTAATTATTATACCCATCCAAATAATGAAGTGTTTGAATAACAAACTACACCACGACGTGGAGACGGTAAGTCGTACGTACGCACGTATGGTGACTTTGTCATTTATAGGATGGATAGAATAATGAATATGGTAGTAACATATTTATAATAACATAACAGTATGTAGAAGATATTGGAGTTATTATTTTGGTATGGAAACATCAATGAATAAGGAAGTGTAAGAAGAAAAGAACTTGAAAGAGGGTGGTGAAATTATTACCTCTTCTTCGAGTGTTTCCTATTGAGTTGATCAAAAGGGCTCATTAGGTTGGCTTTATAATAAAATAAAGGACTCTAGGTTGATGTGAGGGACGTTTGGAGGATATTTGGGAAGGTTTTTTCTGAGCCAAATGGCTTTGGAGGTGTGGAATTAAGATAAGGGGAAGTACCGTTTTATAAGAGAGGTGAGGGTCACTTTAGGAAAAGATTGAAATATTATTTTATAATGAAATCATTTTTGGTTTATAACGGCTTAAAAATGATTTTTTTCGAGGATATGGTGGGTATGGGTGGAAAATAACTCAACCAATAGGTTTTATACAGGTTTAGGTCACCATATTAACCTTATCATTTAGATTTAACTTTTAGTTAAATAGTTTGACATTTACCGTGTCTCTTTGTATTTTTATATTATACGGTTAATAAACTTACCATAAACTACCAAGAGAACCCCAAGTGGTTAATTATTATTATAAATAACCTTATCTAAGTCCTTTTTATGAACATTAGATATTTTGGAATATTATATCAATTAATAATATAGTATTTGTTTTAAGAACTCAATTATGTCAATTTTGACACTATTTAGTATTTTATTTTTTTGAAATCCATAAAAACTCTATCACTTAGAATAAAATTTATTTAATCAACCCTAAGATGTAATTTTAACCTATAAATTAGTAGAATTCATCAGAAGTCTCAATTTACATTTATTTGGATATTTATAATATCAATTATTTTAATATTTCATTAATAAGGTAATTACTGCATCATCATTGTGTCATAAATAAATTAAACTATTTAATGTATGAATATTATAAATAAAATACTATCATGTAGAATTTTTTTTTATCTTTATAATAAATATTTATAGTCGAAATTATATTTTTTTATCCCTATATTAAAAATGGTTTTCTTATTAAACTTCGAATTTAACACATTTAACTCTTCTTTAAATAAAATAATAATAAATGTCCTAATCTAATCTAACTGGACCAATAGGATCATAATTTATTCCTAAGATTTTTTTGGTCAAATTACACTTATCCAATAGAATTAGGACATGTGTTATGGTAATTATGAAATCATTTTTACCTTTAATTACCCTATTACATTTAACGGTGGTAAATACAAGTCAAAAGTTACTTGTCACACAAAACTATTTTCATTTTATTAAACCAAATTTTACAAACTGATATTAACCGTGTCTGTGGGATTTTTGAAATTAAACTCATATAAGAAGTTAAATTATGTTTTATGAAAATTTTGAAATGCTCCTCGAAGGTTGGTAAAAGACGGTAAAAAGTTAAATAAAATTTTATATATCTAAACTTATTATAAAATGACTCTAATGAATTAAATTTAAAAAATATAGGTATTATGTATATTTTTTGACCTAAAATAAATTAAAATTATATAATTAATTATTTAAATAAAAAGTTGGTTTTAAACAATAATGCAGTGTTTTTCACTATTCATCAAAAATTGAAAGTTTTCAGAAAAATACCAAAAATTCATCTTAAGCTAATTTAGATATTCCGAATCCAAAAATGAAGTCAATTTTGAAAAATAAAATTTATATACATTCAAAAAGTGGGTATTACTATTCATAATGGCTAGTTTGATTGGTCGTGGTGTGTTAAAACTCCATGTTGCACACAACACAAGCTACTGCGTTATTTAAAGGGAAACGTACCGTGGGAGATTAGGGTGTTACACATGAGGGATGAAATTAAAGGACCAAATTATCAAATTATGACTATCCAAATTTAATTTGGAGAGGATATCACAACACCACACCAACTCCAACCCAAACAATGCTAATAAGGATCGCTGTAGAGAACCACAAAAAGTGTACTCCACTAGCTCTCTACCTATAAAAAAAATCATTGAACCATGTTTATTCTTCACATACATGACATATGTGGTCACAAGGACCATGTATAGGTGAGTTTAAAAACACTAAGAAGGATACAAAAAAACTTTAATGGAAATTATATGCAATTCGGCTAAAAAATATGCTCCGAATTGAAAATACATCCATTTTAAAATGAGAGGGAAAAATGAATAAGATAAGTAAGATTATATATATTTGAATCCTAATAATACCCCAAAAAAATATACCATATTAGATTAAAGGATATCCCAATAATGTACTCATTTCATGGAGTGATAAATCCATAAATAAGAACTATGCCTCATGGGAAAGACTACACCTCTCTTCTCATCCATGACTGGGAAGATCAAAATAAATCCAGTATATATGAGTGGAATAAAACCAAAAATAGCCACATTTTAACCAAGGTATCTAGTCAAGATGATCCCATATCAGGGGTGGGGAATCATCACACTATGAGGCACACCACATGTACAAATTTTACCACCCATCCAATTTACTGAATGATGAGTTATATATTTTTATTCCTAGGACAATGCCTTAATCCAATAAGAGCCCATCTAAATAGTCCTATTATCAAAACCCAAAACCTATAAACTAATCGAAATGGGGGACCTACACCTCAACATAAGAGACTCATACCAAATGAGGGAGTTACCAAGCCCATAGATGGGTGACCTACACCTCACACCCAAACTCATCATATAAGAGGATAAACACACCTCTTTAGTTTTGGTAGGACCAAGAAGGACACCTATGACCCTGATATTCACTAAGATGGGATTAACTAATATTAATATGTATCTCTTCCCATCATCCAAGCTCCATTAGAGTAACACACTAAAGGGGAAGCTGGATCACCCTATACATTTCAGGTCCCCGAGCACCTGAACTATCCACACTGCTCAAATACCACAACCATTATTCCACTATTCCACAATCATAGTCAGGGACCTGTGTCTCTTCAGAGTATGTAAGCCACCCGAGGGAGTTACCAACCCCTAAGAAGGACACTGAACCTCACTAAGGTCCAAGATCATTAATGTAGAGTTCCATATCCTTCTATTTAAGGGTTATCCCACACCTTAGAGGTGGATATAATAAACTATATCCTAGCATGAAGTACCTACACCCTATATAACATAGAAATTACAAAAATCAATCACCACATATATAAAGGATAACTAGAATTTTGAAGGGATCTCAAAGAGGAATACTCAGTATAGAGGGAATGCATCCCACATCTATGGGGGAGTACCTACTCCATCAACATAAGGGGTGACCCACACCTTGAAATGATTTCAATATTAAGGGTGCACCAAATCCCGAATACATGATTATCTCACATCATAGTCACCGTAGTTGTAGATCCAATGAAATACTTGGGAGAATAATCTATAATCATCACTCTCCATCTCTTATGTCCACTCATTTGGTGGTACATGGGAGATGTGACATTATCCACCTATTACATATACAGGATATGAAGGCCATAACATTATAGGAGTGAATGACCAACTCCCCATCCTCATATCCAAATCGTAGGAAATAACTCGAAATACAGGGATCACATGAATGATGGAATTCTGTTGGAGTTTTATATCGAACCATAAGCTGCTTAAGACTATCCAACTATACTGAGGATTTTTTCTAAGACTAGCCAAAAATATTTTTTTTGAGCCTTACATAATCTTACAAAGTATTCAAAACTTTCAATAAAATCTTGGAGAATACAAAAGTCTTAAATTAACATGTGATGGTCACACCCCCTGAAATCATAATGTTTACATTGGGGTTTACCATCCCAACATTATCTATGAAACATCCCCACGTGGATATGATCCACCAGTATCCCAAAACATCTCTCCAATGAATTATTATAGAAAACAAGACCTTACCATTGCGACATATATATAAATTTACTCTAAATGGACTATCCATTTTTCCATAACAAACTCCTAGGTGACAAAATATACAAAAAACCACTACAGTGGTGGTACACAACCTGTATTAAAGTATACACAACATGTACACCCAAAGCCTCCATATGAGAATTTATTATTATTTTCTCATTATGTGTTATATAAATATATGATGTTATCACTAACGATAAATAATGTGTAGGCCTAGGATATTACTTGATTTGTATGGATGGGACCTTGATCCATTTAACCTCAAACTACACAACATGTACTCTTGGCCACATGATGTGTGGGACCAGGAGACTGCATGTGTTAAGTACTCTATCTCAAGTTTTTTCAGGTAGATTGGAATGGTGTGAACTATTGCATGTCATGTACCTTGGATTGGATTCTTGGATGCAAACGAGACCTAAACGTGGGTCATGTTCCCAATAGTCTGACACAACCTATTCATATGGAGTACACACTATATGGACTCCACATTTTACCTTAATCACACTGATGAACTACATGATGTGTATTATAGCACAACACATCATGTGATCGGGAATTATAGATTCATAAATTCTATGAACTAGCTCGAGCCATCTATTTCATTACAAATAACCCCCACCATCCATAATTACTTAACATGCATAAAATCACCAAAAACCAAAATTGAAAATGAAAAAAAATTAAGCTAGGTGAATTGAAATAAAAAGTCTTTCCTCATGGTGAATCATTGAAGCTCCGTGGTTTGGTTTTATTCTCGATCCTCATGACTTACCAATCTAGCTCTGATCACCCTCCTTAGATGAGGCTCCTCCTACCTCTAACTCCTTCTACCTTTAGTTCTATAACATCAAATATGGGAGCTCTTACCTCCCCCCATCGTATGAATGGTGAAATTCTATAAATAGAAGATAAAATAAAAATAAAAATAAAAAATACTTGGATTCATTAAAGGCTAGTCTCAATACATTGAAGCTAGTCAGATTTATACCTTCCAAGGTAAAACTACTAGTTTGAAACTCAACAAAAAAAATCATAATTTCTATCCATATCTATATTTATGAGATATCAATGTTCACATGCATGGGAATAAATAATATTAATTTAACCAATATTCAAAATCTTCAAATATTCAACCAGCTCATAATCTCAAAAAAAACAATTCCAAGGCGAAAATACCATCCTGAGAATAGAATAACCTTAAAAAAAATATTTCAGAGGTTAATTTATAAGGTAAATTACCATTTTACCCCTCTCAAAGGCCCAAGGCTCTGAAACTAAAAAAATAGTTAAGTCCTTTACATTGGAAATAAATAGATCCCTGTATCATCCCTAACCTCAATACTATTCATCCATGAGAATAAAAATAACCATATAAGATTATTGGGAATCCCATTCACTATCCTCATGTGGAAAGATTATAGTCCCCCACATGATCTCCTCTACTTCTAAAGGTCCATAAATCCGAGGACCCAAAACGTAACCCATTAAGGAATGCATCCCCTTTCCATCACTCAAATAAGGGATTCCACTCCAATGATTCTCTTTATTCTATGAACATCAAACAACTTCAAGATATCATAATGGAGGATCCTAATTGAAGAATTATTTTCTTTCCATGAATTCATCAAGTATTTCCACTTGAATCCATTTTACTCCAGTCAGAGGGCGCCCATCAATCCCAGTATAAAGTAAGTCAATGGAACATTAAAATAAATCAAATATAGTTCATTATCCAAGGAATTTCCCAGTAGGGAATCATTCTCCCGAGATTTAAAAAGGATTATCTAAAAGAATTTTATATAGAGGCAATTTAACCATATCAAAATCCACCCCCATGTGCCTCAATAAATGAATTATATAGAATCACAAGGGACTTACACCATTCCTCGTCAACTTCTAATATGCACACACATCAACAATAGATATCATAGGGAATGAGGATAACATTGATCCACTCATCCCCTCATTTATAACAAATTTCAGGAAAAATGACAACACCACTGAAATCTATTTATTATCACTCATAACAAGTGACCAAATTCATTTACTTTAGATCCCTTGCTATATATTTTCCCAAAACTCAAACATCTATAACCACAATTATTTGAATAATCTTACCCATCACAGATCTCATGAATCCATAAGGAATATCTAAAAAACTCTCACTATATTACAAAGGTGGAGACAAAACTAACAAAACTAACTTATGGTTTAGAAGGCACCCTGAATAATCGAACTCACATTGTCTTTCCCATATCCACTTTAGTACATATCTTGGACCAACACTAAGGACATCATAGTAAACTATGCATTTAAATCCATCCTATAGAAAATTTAGTTCCTGATCATTGATAAATTTTTAAATCATATTTGTTAGAATCTATATATTTAGTCACAAAAAATCCCCAAGAGCTCAAAATACTATCTCATATTATGGAGAAGATAACTCAAAAAAATCCATAAACAATCAGTCCATGAATGGTTTGAATATTCAACCAAGAATTTGATACTATAATCACTCATACTGGGAACTCATACGGCCCATAACGACTCTCGAATGCCAACCAGGTAAGAAAAACTGAAGCTACACCAAATAAAAACATATTGGGACTGATGAATATTTTTTCTCAATAATCCCCACACAATTCCCATCTCCGAAGATCAATCAGGACATCTAAAAAAATTGGTAGGCATCAGTGCATTCCTAGAATAAAAATGATATAGGGGTTAGAATATCGATGAGGGGAAAACCAAAAAAATATGTAATGGAAAGGTTTATCCAATACCCTACAATGGTTTGATTTATTTTTATAAATAACCATGGTGGAGACATCCAAGCTCACCAACCTGTGAAAAATCTGGTTGCAGCTTCCTGGGGGTTGTTCCTTCTCATCATCCGAGTCTCAATTCCTAATGAAAGTAGAACATTAATGATCCGATTAATCAAAAAACACCATAAAAATATATTTATACACATGAAATCATACTAAAGGTGATCATCCATCACCAATGATATCATAATTAGGCCCCACTATGACACAAAAAATATCCCAGAAAAACCTTATGACTAAAGCTAACCCACACCAATTATATAAATGTGGGAAGATGGTGAAATATAGTAAGATTATCTTGTCATAAAACAATGGTTGAAAGAATCCACTTGGATATCTAGCTATTATTTTAATTATTCAATAATGAAAGGATAGTACACACTATATCTAACCAATTGGAGTGCCAATGAATAAAGGCCACAAATTGAATCTCCAGTCATGTCAGGAGTTTTCAGATCAATCCCTCTATAACACACGTCCATCCAGGGTCCTTGTTACTAACTCACAATGTCCAGGATGTTCCTCCTATAGGTGATTGTGGGGGAAGTGAATCAATACATCATCCACAATATACCAGGAGAAAATTTTCATGATGATCATCATCCGTCAAATATTTATCGGCCATGGAACAAAATCCACACATAAAGGATACCATGCATGTATCAGGGGAAAATTTACAATCAATATAATCCATAAAAATCTCCCAATCTTGGAATTAATATCATCATATACACAACCATCTAAATTAAAGCGCCTAATAGGATATACCAAACTCAGTCAATAGACCATCCAAGGATACACTATCGGCTAGAAGATCACATAAACAAGTTATATGATGAAAAAACTCACACAATACATAAACTATAGTGATGGACTCATACCTCACCAAGAGTCTATGAATTGTTTGAGGGAGTAACTAACCTAACATATGGGGGACCATATGCCCAAAACCATGCATAGAGGTAGTACAAAACTATAAGGGTAAAATAATTGTATCCCATATCATGTCAAACGTTTACATCTATAGATAGAGGGACCATGACTTGAATCATAGGGGAGTATCAACTCTTATTAAGTATGAGTTAATTCACACTTATCACGAGGTGTTGAAAAAGATACTATTTATAATTTCCTAGTGCAACACAATATCTAACCATAGTTATCTCGCTTATAGAGATTCACAATTATTTACTTACATAAACTAATTCAACTAATCTACTTTTTATTTTATTTTATAAATTAATGAAATTAGATAATAGGTAAATGGAATTATAAACTATCCTAACATGAAATACAAACAGAATGGGGTTAGGAAATAAAGTAATTGACCTTCCAGGTTTGGTTTCAGGTGCCTTCATTATTCAAGTTGGTTGTCTTAAATTCTGTATGATAACTCAATTGTGAAATATCAATCTTGGAATACTATCTTTTTATTGGTTATGAAATCTTGAATTCCTAATATAAATTATTTGGAAAATGAAACTCCACATCCTCCTATAATTAAGGTTGATGACGCACCACAATGGAGAGTGCGACACCCTCCAGGACCCTGCCCCATCATTTTTCATTTCATCCATTGAACAACTCAACTCCATCATGTAAATATTTTTTTTCAATTAAAGGGAAAGAAAATATATAAATAAAATCATAGAGGTGAAGTTGAGATACTTTTTGTGGTTTAAAGTCACCACACCCATATGATTCACTGTCATCTACCAAAAACTGATTCAAAATATTTATGAATTAAAAGTAGAATTCAGAAAACTCCTATCCTTCCCTAAGGACAAGCCCCGAGTTAGTCACTCATTGTCAAGTGTAATATGACACAGTGGAATAATAATAGAGAAGAGAAGAATGAGAGAATGAAACAATGGAAAAAATAGATATGGAACAATTATTATTAAAATAATGAATGAATTTACTTGATATAAAAGAAAAACTACTATAGTAGTAAAAAAAACTATGAAAATAGAGAAGTAATAGTCCACTACCAACTGATCATCCCCTCAAGGTGTCACATCTTACTCATTTTATAATAAAATGAAAAATCACACTACCTTTATATTTCTTCAAAATATCATATTCAACCGTATATATTTCTTTTTTTTGTTTAATATTTAAAGTGTTTAACTTATTTTTTTATATATTTTTATTCAAATAATCCCTAAGACCCTAGGTATATCTTGAGATCACTATAGGATAATAGAGTTTCCAAAACTCTTCTTCATGTGTTCACTATGGTGGGGACATAATATTTGTAGTGTATCTGCTATATTCTTATGTATGGAATTCATGTCCATGTGGCAGTGTAAATGGTGAGGGCTTTGCCTCGACACGATCCAACCTTCACAGTGGATGGATCAATATCTTCTTCCATGAATGGAAATATTATTCATTAATATGGGAATCTATATGGTCTCCAGATGTACCAGAGATGTTACATAGTGGTTCAATACCTCATCAATGGGATTACACTCAGTATTGAGATCTCATGGCGATGGCCATGGTGGTTCATAGTGATAGGCAGGCAGTGGCTGGAGACATCGAGCAATGACATACAGTGTCGAGCAGTGGAGGTGGAGGTGAGGAAATGTCGAAGAGGTGAGTGCAGCAAAATCATAAAACAAAATTGTTTTTGTTATTAGGAATAATACCCACATTACTCACCATTTCACATCCAAGAACATTGCATACTAGATCTTGCGTATATTACAATGTGTGGTAGCCATCAGTTACGCTATGGAAGTGAAGGATTGGTACTATCATAAACCACTCACACATGATATGTTCCCATGTTGATATACACATATGCACATAGTCCTTGGACTGTACAATTATTGTTCCCCTATGAGTGGACTACTCCTCATACTACTTAGAAGGCCCTCACTATTGGGATTCAGGATGAACAACCCTCTCCTAGGTTGGATAAGTGTCTTGTGTCCCTTTTGGTCAAGGGATGGCCTTGCTGGCAAATTTGTTTTCATCCTGAACATAATTCAAACTCTTTCAAAAATTATACAATAATACAATAAATAAATTAAATATTCAAAATCCAAATGTTTTAATTAATTAAACCCTTTTAAATTACTCATTTTTAAATTCCTATATTTTGAATACATAAATAATTACATTGGTATATTCATTAAAATCCATTTAAAATCATTGAAAATTATTCAATTTTTTTCATGAAAATATAAGTGCATCAAATGCCACCATACATGAACTATGATTGTTCTCAAGCATTAAATATCAACATTAAAATAAATGGAAACACTATGCTACCAATATTTAAGTCTCATAGAAATAAAATCATATAATTATCAATGTTAATTTTTTTCATGTTCCATAATAAATATCACTTCAATTTCTAATTTTTCAAAGAAAAAATTAATACAATAATTTTAATTTATCACTTTTGAAAATGGTGGGAATTCTCCTTTTATTCATTAAAAATTGTCAACACATTATTATTAGACACTCAAAGTCATGATCTACCTCACTTTTTAATTATTCACTTATCACATATGATACAAATTCAAGAACATTTATGCATATATCATGAGTACAATGTCCTTTTACTTAATCTTAAAAAGGAAATACTTTCTCCAATTTGTAAAGAAAAAAATCATACAAAATCATGAGGACATTGGAATTAGGGATCTAAGGACTCTGAGGTTTTAGGTTTGAAGGGATTGATGTTAAAAACATTAAGGATCAAAAGAAGTGTCTTATCTCTAAATTAAAAATAATGATATCAAGAGTAAAAGTTTAATGAAAATCCCCCATTAAAAATGAAAACTCCCACTTTCTATCTCTAAATAAGGTCATGATCAATGAAAGAATACTAAATGAAATTATCCTTATTGAATTTTATCTATTTATTTAATTTTATTTTTATTTTTCAAACTACTTTTTCAGTTTTTTACTTTTTAAAATATTTTCTTGGAATAAATCTCACATCTACCACCTAACCAGATATTATAAAAATCATAGGTCTGGTAATGTTGATTTCTTATTTTTCCAAGTCACAAACCATTATTTTTTATCATTTTTTCTTTTTTTTTTCAAAAAGGTAAAAAAATTTATGTATAATGAATGTATTTATAAACTTTATCAATTCTCAAAATATCACCCAAACACTTTTCCCTTATAGTGTAGTTTATCCCTTTTATCCAGACTTCCCTTACCTCTACCCTTCAACTTTAAAATATTATAAAAAATGCTAAAAGGATGGTATGAATGGATATAAATGGCTATAAATGTGGAATATTACAATCAATATCATTAATGGTCTCTATGGTATAAAAATGATTAATGTATAAGTTTTTCTCAAGGATAAGGTATTATTCAATAAAAATATCTCATTCATGTCAAGCGTGTTCTTTCATAGTAATAACTTTGACATGTTATAATGTAAGTTCTAGTTGGTGACATGCCCCAAGATTACTCAAGAAATATGATCAAGATAAAATAGAATTATTACATCAAGAAATCCTCTCAATAATGGAAAAAATAATTTGGGAAAATAACACATGGAATGGATAACAATTATTAATCAATTTACATGAACTTTAGAAATTCAAAGTATGAAAATTGTAGGGAAATTTTATCTACATGAATCTACCAATTCTCTCAAATTATAATTCATCAAATTAACATTCAAGAATCACTATAATAATAAAATTCTACATCTTACTCATTCAATGTTATTATTATTTAAATATAAAACATAGAATCATAAGGTTCCTCAATAAATCATGTCTCCAAGATAATTAAAGTAAATAAAGCATTCTAATGTGGGCATAAAATTTCCACTTAAAATAAAAAATATATGAATTTCTAGTTTATAAAAGAATTTAAAAAAATAGAGTGTTTAAGAAATAAATAATATAATAATAAACTCCCTTTTAAATTGAAGCTTTAGTTTTCTTTATTTTTCACTATTTGGGGGATTCTTTATTCCATTACGGTCCTAAAAAAGTAAATTAATCAATTAAAAACAAGGATTATGTAATTAAAGATAAAAAATAATATGGGAATGGGTTGTATCATAAATTAATTCCTAATAATGAAATTTAAAGTCCATGAAATCAAGTAAAAACATAAATATTAATAAGATCCCCCAAGTGAGCCCTATATTTTACTACCTCCAGATGGGTAACTCCATATGTTATGAATAATTTGTTGGTGGGTAAAGGTTCTTGTATTTGAAGAATAATATGAGGATTTTCCTAGATTTTAATTCTTTTTTTGTGGATGAGTCCATGGATAGAGTAAACCGAATCCATCCCAGTCGCAAAAAAGTACAAATTTCATGGAAGGGGTAGGATGAAGTATGAATCATCATAATTCTTAGTTACTACTTATACAACATCCTCTATCTTTTCAATTTCTTTCTCCATGTGAGATGAATGAATTTTATATTAAAAGGGAGAGTTTAAATTAATGTTTACTTGAACTAAATTTATTCATGAATAATCAATATGAAAATTCTCCCTTTCAACATAAGAATACACTCCCTTGTTTTTGTCTGACAAGGCCACTTTGCTTTCTTCATGTGATTCATCAAATGCATGTTCAAAAAGACCAGGGAGCTCCATGTGTTCCTCAGAAGTTGCATGGTTTTATTATTTATATTATTCCAATATAAAACATGGATTGGATAAATCTATAAATTCAAAACAATGGGGGGTTATGCTCAAGTCATATTAAATAAAATCAAAGAAGAAATAGTTTAAGAAAGGATTAACTCCCTTGGATGGATTGACTTTAATCTATTTTTTAGTGGTAAGTACCTCTTGAAGTGGGATATCAATAGATAGATGTAAGTTGTTGGGATCCACCATCCTCTCTTCAAACTCCACCACTTGGGTGGTTTCTTCCACTTAGAATGCTAGAGCGATATGCAATGGAGCCATATCTTCTACCTTGTAGACTGTGAGATCAATCTTTATTTCATCATTTTCCCAATCACTCCATAATTTTTTGTGGGATTTTTTATCTCTCATATTAACATTATCATTTGATTATTAATCATCACTCTCTATCTCTTCATGGTAGGTATGGATATAATCTTTGATATGATTGGGTTGTGGATGTTCTACAAGTATGGACTCAACATATTTGGCCTATTCAATATAAATAGGAAGATCCAGTGGTGATTCCTCTTTGTCATTTAGTTTTTAATATTCATCTTGAAATTAATTATCCATCTTTACTAGTTCTTTAAATTTCATACCTCTATCTTGGCTATATAACATGAGATCATCCAAATAAGTTATGTTTTAATCCCTCTATTTGAGAGATTTTTCAACATTGTGAACCAATTTCTCTTGAACCCTCACCTCAAAGTAATTATTCCATTCATAACAATATGGTTAGTTTCGATATATCATAGAAAAATAACAATTTTTTATAAAATCAATTAAAAATTATCTACAATGTGAAAAATAAAAATAAAATAAACAACTACTTGTTTCCCTTGAATGATGCCAAGTTTTTAATGCACACATATAATATGGTGTGGTGAAATATACTATTTATAATTTCCTAGTGTGATACAATGGTTGTTCAAGGTTTTTCTCACTTGAGGAGCTTTACAATTGTTCACTTATTCTAATTCACCTAAATTACTTCTTTTTATATTTTTATTATTTTATAAATCATTGAAAATAGATAAGAGAAATAATTAAATTATAAAATATAATAGTATGAAATGAAAATATAATGGGGTTTGGAAATAAAGTACTTGACCTTTAAGGTTTGGTTTTAGGTTCCTTCAATATTCATGTTGGTTGTTTTAAATTTTGTTGGATATCCCAATTGTGAAATCTGACAGTTGTATTAATATCCTTTTATTTATTGGTTTTGAAATATTAAATTCTTAGGAGAAATTATTTTTTATAGAAAACTCCACCTCCTCCTATAATCAAGTTTGATGACACACTCCAATCGAGAGTGTGGAACCTTCTAAGAACTAACTCCATCATATTTCATTTTATCCTTCAAAAAACTCATGTCTATCGTGCAAAGATATTTTGTTTAATGGAATGAATAAAAAATATATAACTAATATCATATAAGTGAATTAAAGATTCATGTTGTGGTGGAAAATCACCACACTCTTACACTTCACCCTCATCCACCACAAATTGAATAAAAAAAATTTAATAATTAAAAGTCGAATTCAAGAAACACCTATCCATCCCCCAAGGCCAAGCCTCATGTTAGCCACTCATTTTTGAGTTCAATAGGTCATAGTGGAAGAATAATAAAGAAGATAAAGAGAGAAAGCGAATAATTTGAGAATGAAATAGGGGAAGGAACATAGGTGGAAAAATTTTTATTAACAAAATGAATGAATCTACACAAAATAAAAGAAGAAAAAACTAAAGTTGTATAAAAAACTATAAAAACAGATCAAAAATAGTCCACTCCCATCCAATCGTCACACCAAGGTGTTAAAGCTTCCTCCTTTTATTAAAAAATAAAAATCCCTTATACTTTATCATTCTTCAAAGTCTCATGTATTTCGGCATATATTTCTTTTTGTTCATTTAAAATTTAAAGAGGTCAACCACTTTATAATTTTATTTTTCTTCAAATAATCCCTAAAACTCACAGTATATCTCAAGATAACCTGATGATAAAAGAGTTTTAAAATCTATACTGCAGGCGTTCACTATGGTGTGGATTGAAAATTTGTGGAATAGTTTCTATATTTTGTGCATGGAATGCATGTCCATATAGAATTGTAAATGGAATATGATTTTCCTCATTGTGATTTATCCTTCACAGTGGCTGGATCAATCTATTCTTCCATTAATGGAAAAATTATTCTTCTATGTGGGAATCACCAAGGTTTATAGAGGTCTTAGAGTTGTCCCATGGTGTTTTGGAACCTTAGTATTGGGATTTCTCATGATCTTGAGCTATCATGGTGGTGTCCATTGTGGTTCTCGGGGACCAGATGACAATGTAAGGTGATGTTGAATAGTAATAGGAAATGTAAAGTGGTGGTGGTGGAAGTGATGAAATGTTCGGATGGGGAGAGAATGGCTGAAGCATGAAATATTTACATATTTGTTATGAGTAACAATAACTATATCACTCTTTG
This sequence comes from Viscum album, assembly GCA_963277665.1. Lineage (NCBI taxonomy): Eukaryota > Viridiplantae > Streptophyta > Magnoliopsida > Santalales > Viscaceae > Viscum > Viscum album. The sequence goes on from OY728127.1 coordinate 1,797,584,027, forward strand.
TCCCACATTGAAGATCACTACAGGATAAATATTGCAAATATTATAATGTCTGGAAGCTGTTAGTTACATTACGGAATTGGGGTATAGGTGCCCGCATACACTAATCACACATGAAAAGGCCCCATTATGACACACATGGGCCCACACGAGCCTTGGTTCACACTAATATTATGGTCCTGCGCATAGCTCGATCCTCTTCCTACTGCTTGGAAGGCCCTTCCTATTGGTTGTATTTCTAGACAACCCTCGCTTGGGATGGGTAAGTGGCTTGGTGCCATTTGGATTGAGGGATAACCTTGATGGCCTATTGTTTATAACCTGAAACATTTTAAAATCTTTGTACAATTCTACCATAATATGATAAATAAATTAAATATTAAAAATCACATTTTTAAGTAATTAAATCCATTTAAATTCCTCATTTATAAATACCCTCATTTTGAATTAATAATTAATTTAATGGGTATATTCATTAAAATCCATTTAAAATGATTAGAAACTGTTAAATTTTTTACATGAAAATATGTGTGCATCAATGGGGGACCCACACCTTATGGAGATTGATGGGTTTTCAAAGCCTTGCTCAATCCCGAAACCTATGTGCCTATAAATGTAGTATGTGATCCTGTATACAAGGGGAGTCACCAAACTCACTAATACATAAGGGGCATCCACACCTTGTTGAGAAGTGTATGTTAGTTGAGGGAGTAGCATCCCCTCCCATGGAGGACCCATGCCCCACCCTCTCGGGAATTACAAACTCACATGGATAAAATATTCTCACCCTATCGTATAAGGAACACCAACTACTACAATTGGAAGACTCTCACCTTGTCTAGTTGCAGAGTACTAACTCCTCTATATTATAAAAGTCCCACACCTCCTTGGGACCAAGGGAATACTGACCCCATACCTGAATGAAGGAATAATGAACTAATATATGGTAGTCCAAACCCTTGTATCCATTAGGGAGTAACAAACTCCACAATCCCAAATGGGGGTACCCATGCCTTGGTATCAACATATCCCCAGGAGAGTTACCAAAACCAAGTATGGAGAAATAACACCCTAAAACTCATATAGAAATACCCAAAATCTATGTTTTCTCTAAAATGTATGAGAGGGACCCAATACTTAGTTTCTACATTATTAAAGGGTTACTGATTCCATTCAAAACAAATGAAAAATGCTAACAATATTTCTTTCTCAATGATATGACCATGATGTGGAAATTATTTTTTCCTCAGACCACTAGAATTATAGTAGAGAATAACCTATGAGTTTACACTACAATGAGTATTATCTTGATAAAATCAACATCCTCATCAAATGATGACATTTCCAAAAGTAATATGTCAAACCATGAAACCGATGATGCACTCACCACTAGATGATTCCTGTAACTACTAAATTATACCTTTCGAAATAGTCCCTAGCACTTAACTTAGTTGAAATATTATTAGAGTCTTACATAGGATTTCTTACACCTCCACACCTTATCTAGGTTCCTTGGTTAGTCAACTCGACCAAAACATTTCAATCATTATTTCCCCATATGTCTCAAACCATAGATCAAAATACACTTATCTGCAAACTTCATCCCCGTGAATGTTTTTCTTTGATACCAATCAGACATGATCCAACCCACTGGGTTTCTACATGGGCTAACGGTAAGATGAGTGTTCCAACCCAATCCCACCTTTCATAGGTCAGGGATGGATATTTGAACCAAGAAGGAATGATACATATATAAGAGACCTTAGCCTATACAACCTACAATAAATATACAACACCTTCCAACCACAATATACACAACCAAGAAGGATGTACCTAACTAACTAGAAAAAAATATTCATCTATATAATCTAAATATCCAAATGGCTTATAATAAAAATGTCAATACATCATAGAAAAAATACAAGCCTCAAAATCCAAAAATATTACCAAAATCGAGCAACTGAGAGAAGATATATCCACATTATTTCAATTGGAACCTAATAACTACCAATATGAATCACTACAAGGCTCCAAAAAACTCTAGCTACACTAGCTTCCTGCCAAACAAATTCATTACTAACCTATGAATCTTCCACATATATTCAAAAAGTATGGGAAAAAATCCTATGTAGGGGTGAGTATAAAAATACCCAAATGGAATACATGAAAACATAAAGGGAAACTAGATATAGGTTAAATCAAAACTAAAGGACAAACTAAATATCCCTATAAATCAAGAAAATTGGGGAAATGGTTTATGATTGGGAAGAGTCTATGGATTCACTTCCCTATAAGACCCCCAAACAATATACCACATAATAATATGGGATTACTTGATAATATAATCATTTCATGGAATGAATACTACACAAAATAACACCACTCTTTTGGGTAAATACTCCACCTCCCTACTTATCTGTGACATGGAAGATAAAATCACATTCAATATACATGAGGGTATCAAAATAAAAATAACCAAATCAAACCCTGTTGTTATAGATAGGAAGATACAATATTGGAGGGCTCATTAAACCATGATCCAAATCATATGAAAAAATATCACACCTTTCACAAAACACAAGGTGATGAACTAGACTCACAGACAAATCATTTTTCTTGAAATAATGCCTCAATACAATTATATCCCATTTAAATATCCCATCCCTCAAAACCCATCACCTATAGACTGATCGAAGTGGGGTACCCTCACCTCTCTGAAATATATTCATACTGTTTATGGGAGTTTCCAACCCCACAGATGGGTGGCCCACAACCCATCCCATGGGGGAGTTCCCAAAAAATCCTATATGAAGGAAAAACACCTCTTAAACTGTTATTAGACCAAGATGGGGTCCAGTAACCCATATATTCACTATTTGGGGATCAACCAATAGTAAGTTTCATCCCCACCCACTCAACCTTATTCCACTAGAGTGGAATACTGAAGGGGAACTTGTAGCACCCTATGCACTATAAGTCCTCAAGTACCCAAATTATTCATACTGCTCATATAACACAACCATCATGCCATAATTCCATAATTATAGAAGGGTAATAACACCTCCTAGGGCCATATAAATTGGACATAGTAATTTCCAACTCTAATGGAGGATCTCATTCCTTACTAATGTTTAAGATCATTCAATGAGATTACCATATCTTTCTATGTAAGTGTTATCCCACACCTCAAAAGGGGATATTAGAAATTATATACTATAATGGAGGGACCACATCCTATATCTTTGTGCAAGAAATTACATTTATCACTGTATAAGTAAAGGATAACCTATACCATGCAAGGGTCTTTATGAAAACTACTTGGAATTGAGAACTGTCTCTCCACATCTCTATGGGAGTACCTACTTCATCAATATAATGGTAAAACTATAGCTCGACTTGATTCTAAGCACGAGGTATTACCAATTAAAAAATCCATACAACTATATCTGCATAGTCACAAAAGACAAGGATCCAATGAAATATCCATGATAATTCTCAATAATCATCACTTTTTATCTCTTATGACCACTCATGGGGTGTTACATGGGAGAGGTGACATCCTTTTTCATCTACATAAAATTTCCATAATATCCATAATGTTATGGGAGTGATAGATTGACTCCCCATCCTCCTATATAAACCATATGAACTAACTCCAACTTTGGGGTGAATGGGAAGAAGGGAATCTCTTGGAGTTCCATGTCCAATCATAGAACCCTTCAGACTGGTCTACTACATTGAAGGTGCTTCCAAATACTAGACGAAAATTTTATGTTCATAAAGCTTCCATATCCTACCAAAGGATAAACAACTATCAATAAACTACCCTAGAATACCGGACTTTGAAATTCATAGGTGAGGGTCACATACCTAGGAATTAGAGTACTTCTGAGGGGGTTTTATGTCCCCACATTAGCCTAGAAACATCCCCATTAGTCTAAGATTTAACAACAACCACAATTTTTTTCCAATAGCCTTTAATAGTGAATGTAATGACCTTACTATCTTGATATACATGGATGGTTACTCAAAAAAGACTATCCAATTATCCATATCTGGCTCTTGGGTAATAAAATATGTAAAACCACATTATAAGAAGGTACATAGTGTGTATGAAATTATACACAATCTGTATACCAAAAGCCTATATCTAGTTTTTTACCAGTGTCATATAGTCATATATTCTCCAAATATAATAATTTTATCACATAGTCTATATGGAGTGTAATCCTAGAAAGTTACTTAGTGTGTATGACCCAAGGACTCACCATGCCATTGAATCTAGATCAAGTTATGCTGTATAGATCATAATGGTGTGTATTAATATATTCCATGTATCTCACTTGGGATTCCATTCCATGTATTGAGACTTACCCTGAGTCATGTGGTCGATGGTCCTACACAGTGTGTTCATAAAATGTTCACATCATATGGACTCTATCTTCTACCTTAGTCACACCAACGAAATATGTGGAATGTGCGATAGAACTACATTCCATGTGATCGATAATTTTAGACATAGAAATTTTATTAATGATCCTAATCCACCTGTTTCATTGAAAATCACCCCTCTAAAACCATAATTATTCTGAAGGAATAAAAATCCCAAAAACTATAATTTAAAATTATATAAATGAAAATGTGTAAAATTGAAATAATGATTCATACCTTGTGAAAAATCATCGAAGATTCGTAGTTCAGTTCCTTGCTTGATTGTCATTTCCTTCTGATATAGTTCTGATTATACTCCATATATGTGGATACTCCTCCCTCTCCATTATCTTCCTTCAGTTCCCTAATATCAACAAGGGTATATATCCTCCTCCCTTAGAATGAAAATGGGGGAATTCGGCAAGGAGGTGATAAAAAAAGTGCTCAATAAAGGCCTGATCTCTGACCCAAAAACATAGTTGAAGTTTATACCCCACCAAAGTAAAATCGTAGGTTACAGACTAAAAAAATATATTTATTTCTATCTAGATCTATGTTTAGGCGATATTGATATTCACATGTGTGGGAATAATAAATATTTTTCTAATAAAAATTTAATATCTTGAAAAAAAATCCAGTATAAAATTTCCCTAAATTCTCTCCCAATGTTAAACATCTCACCTAGAGAATAATGAAACCATAATAAAATATTTATTACATTGGGTAAATTAACATTTTACCCTTTTTAAAGGGTAAAAACACTAAAACTCTAAAATTAGTTTATTTATATACATGGGAAAAACCTAGATCTCTTCACGTTAACCCAGATCCAAATATCGAATGGATAATAATTCAAGGCTAGGATATCTTTACTTTGTCTTTTCCATATCTTCTTCAATGATTCCACACATTATATTCCATGACTATCCTCATATATTTTACAAATGTTTAATTATTTCCAAAAAAAACTCAAACAAATCAACTATTAATTGATTACATCTATTATTGTAATTAAAAAAACTCAAACTCATAACCTATATTTGCAATAGAAATGTTAATCTTTACTCATGATTCAGATTCAGTATTGTTCTTAAGGGGCTGAATACATTTATAATTACAAGTATTTAGATTAGATTATATTCTCAGTGAATCAACCAAGACCGTGGTGCACATGGTATGAGATTATTGAAATCACTGATTGACTCACCAACATTGGCTAAAGTATGTGGGGCTCAGTATAATGGTGGAACAGTTAACAAAAAATGACCTAACAAGTTTTATTTCATATTGTCTATTATTTTTCATTTATTTATTATATATACATGCAATTGATATATCATGGAATATATTAGGGCCCCTATTGGTGGTGTCTTACTATGTTTTATGATAACACCCTTTATGTACACTTTTGTGGATGCATAGATCATGTGACTGAGTTATAGGACTATGAACAATTTGTATAGGGGATTATGATAGAGTATTTTGATGTATTTTTTAGACTGGATTGAGGATGGACTTGGGTGTCTTCATCCTTCCCCTACAAATAGTTTTTTTATTTATGATGTAAAAAAATATCTTAATTGGATATTTATTTGATATATGCATGTGTCATTAATATAGGTTCATTTTGTTAATACATGTGATATATATTTTATAATATGGTTAAATTTTTAGTGTAATAATATTTAAACAAATTTTTCTCTTGGATTTTATGTTATAGTGTTTTATTAGATATTGTATGTCATGATATCAAGAGTATAGTCTCCCAAATATTGAATACAAACTCTTGCCTCCAGTAGGCTACATGTAGAGACCCAAGATTGGCATACATGGAAATTACATTACATTTGAATAATAGATAATACATGACAAAAACAGATGCCCAACGACCATATTTGTCTAATGTCTTTGGAAACTCAGAACATAATCTTCTAACCACGGTGAAAGATCTTCAACATCCTCCATTAAGATCTTCCTCTTTTGTTTTTTCTACCTAAAACCTTTATTTATATACTAGGGAAAAGAAAACATAAAAAAGGGGAACTCAAATGCTTAGTAAGGGTAAAAATGGAGAAAATAAAACAAATCATATACATTTGAACATTAAAACATAAACATAAATCTTAAACATCAAAATCTTGAGTCATGAAATATCTATTGGTAGTACGTAAGGCATAAATCATAAAGGAAAATTAACCATGATAGAATAGAATTGGAATAAAACATGTAGTTGTGGAAAACTAATTAAGCAAATAATATGATTTCTATAGTATCTAATACATTGCTTAAAAGACCATCATAGTGGACAATGTCCATTACCGAACTGGGTTTACTTCCGTTCCAGCCCTGTATTACTGAACCCGATTAACTTGCTGTTCTAGCCATGTCTATCTCATGAGATATAAATCATTACCCAATGCATTGTAGGGAGATATTGGTTCCACCCATCTCATAATGAAATCATTCGTACATGTTCCACAAAAACATAAATCATTCAGTATATCATAACCCATTAAATAAAATGAGATTCTTAAACATCACGCCATTATAACATGATCCATATAAGATAAATGGAATTCATAAAAATAATTCCATCACAAAAATTATAAAATCAAAGTAATAATAGGGATAGAAACATAACCCTATGTCATCTTATATTCAAAATAATTTTTATAAAACACTTGAACATAATTCCTAAGGAAAATATCCTTTCTTCTTTAAAAACATTTTCTTTTCTAAAAATGCAATGAAATTTTAAAAGAAATGAATTTAGTTGAAAATAAACTTGAAATACTATAGAAGAAAAATCATGTAAATAAGATGTTAAGAATAATTAAAAATCTATTAATACCGTATAATTTTAAAAAACATTCTCCTTGTACTTTTATCAGAAAAGTCAAAAAGTAACTCATATGGTAAACAAAAGAAAGATTACTTACATACCATGTAGTAAAAGTAAAAAATGACTTTAAAAATACATAGAAGAATATTAAAAAATTTATGAAAACATTTTTATAAATCATGGACATGGATGATAAAAATATTTCCCAAAAAATACTTACGTACAAACAATCTCAGATAAAAATGAGATTTTGAAATTATCCTTTACCATAGGTCTGGTTTCTTCGGTATGTGTCCAAAACTTCTGTATAGTGGGTTTAAACATATTATTAACTTGTAATAGAACCATAATAATTTTTATTATGTCATATATAATTCACTTATGACTTTATATTACCCATTGATTTGTTAATTCCATGTTAAAGCAACATTTTGGGTAATAATCATTTCATTTATTGTACGTGTTTGGACTTGTTATTATTTATATAATTAATTAGATCATGATTTAATTACATCCAGAATTTAAAACCTTATTTATATATCATATATAATTAGTATATAAATATATATAATTGATCTATAAATAGAATGGAATACACCTTCCATGGAGATAGTAGGCCGTACATACGCATGAACACTGTTTTCGTTTCCTTATTAAATTGAATAGAAGTAAGTAAATGAAATATATATATATACATAAATATAGTAGAATTATTATGTCATATATTTTATAATTGTTTATTATATATACTTTATAATCGTTCTTGAATGGTTAACATGGAGAATGAATCTCATTGCATCGTGGAGATGGTAAGCCGTACGTACACATGAGCGACGATATCGTTCCCATTGTTGTGGAATAGTATTGAAGTGGATGGTGTATAATATCTCAAAATTAGTATCATATTATAATAATAATATATAGTTATTATTTACACAATTATACCCATCCATTTAAGGTGGTGGTTAAAAACATATTACACCACAGTGTGGAGACGATAATCCGTACGTACACACGCGCAATGATTTTATTTTTCACAGGATGGATAGAAGGTGAAATAGGGTTGTTTCATATTTATAATAACTTATCAGTATATGAGTAATACTGATGTTATTAATTTATAAAGAAATAAATAAATAATAGTAATTAGAAGAAGAACTAAATTTGATAGAATTGGTAGAATATATTACCTCTTCCTCGATGTACCTCCTTTAAATTTTCTCTTAGGGCACTAGAGATGATATTTTGAGAATACCAGCACCTATATAATGTAACTAGTTAATTTTAGAAGAGAAATTTTTAGGGTTTGGACGATCTTGAGGGCTCAAAATGGATTGAAGCGGATAAGGAGGAGGTTCCCTTTAATAAGAGAGGAGAGTGTCACTTTACGAAAGTTCCAGAATATTAATATATTATAAATTAAATTTCAATTTAAAATGGTCCAAAACATATTTTATTCTAATATAAGATGATTTTGGTTTGAATACCCATAATCCAATAATTTTTTGACAATATTTTTATATTTTTTTATCCTTATCTTTTTGGGTTTACCCTTATTTTACCCTTTTTAACCTCACCGTGATATCATGTTATTTACACATTCCTAGTTAATGTAATTATCATATCATGTAAAATGACCGAAATAAAAAAATTTATGAAATATTTTTACTTATATTAACCATTTTATCAAATATTTTATTTTTAGGAATTTAATATTATTTAATAAACTATTTTATGTTTTATGTTATAAATTATGTCAATTTTGGAAACTGTTCATACTTGACTTTTTAAAAAAAATTCATTACAACATTATTACTTAGAAAAAATGCATTAAAAAATATATAATATGTTAATTTCATCCAAAAAATTCTTGGATGACATTGAAATGTTAAAATTAAATTTATTTTAATATTTCTAATCTCATTTATTTGAATCTTTTATAAATGAGGTAATCACTACATCATAATTGTGTCATAAATAAATATTTTCATCTAATGTCTAAAAATTATAAATAAAACCCCATGATGTAGGAAATATTTTTATATTTCTAATGAAGATTTATATATATAGATATCAGTTATATAACCATCAATTAAAATCAATTTAGTAAAAGATATATGTTTTGGTTATAATTATCTTTACCTTAAATAATTTTTTATAAATTGTCATTTTCACATCCAATTGAATCCATGGGGTCCCAAAATTGAACCAAGGATTCCCATGGTTGGAAATATATCATTAAATAGGATTAGGACATGTTTTAGGGTAATTTAATATTATTATATTATTATTATTTACCTTTATTTACCAGATTTACCCTTTAATCATGGCAAATAAAATAATTACTGAAGTTACTATTCATAACATCCAAAAATTAAAGGTAACTATTTAAACAATTTGAACCTTCTGATTCCAAATATAGAATCTATTTTCCAAATTCAAAATACATATGTTTCAGTAATTAATTTAAATTTAATTCCCATTGTTTAAACTAAAAATCCTGTTTTTAAGATGTAATAACTATCAAAAGATTGACATATGTTTATGAAGAATTTAAAAGTGAAATAACTTCCACTGACCAAAATTGGATTAAATGATAAAAAAATAATCAAATTAAAATTTAAATCCAATTAAAAATATAATCTAACTATATAAATAAATTAGATGAAAAGGCTATTTTGAATTAAAATGCTGTATTTTCACTATTCATTAAAATTTAAATTTTATCAGAAAAATAATAAAATTCCAAAAAAAGTAAATTTTTATGTCCCGATTTCAAATAAAAAGTTAATTTTGTTAAATTGAACTTATAAAAGTGTCAAAAACTAGATTTAAAATGGGTGCACCATCAAAAGGAGGTAAGCTGCATTTTTTTGAAAAATACTTATTTTATCCAAAAAATTTATTTGGTTCCCATACAATGTTCAATAAAATGTGTAAGATGAATGATAATATTATAAAATTCAAAATTTGGTTAATACTATTCTTAATGGCTAGTTTATATCTGGTTAAATAATAATATTTTAATAATATATCATTGTTTAGTGAAACTCAGTATTGCATACCACAGAAGCTATCGCGGAAGGTGACTCTTGGCTTTAATGCAAGCCAATTATGTATTGCATGTAGTGAAAGATTCCTTTTGGATTGTGTATAAAATAATCAAAACTTAGTTCATTTATACATTGAACAAAATCTATACTCATTATTTCTTGAAATCAATTCTATGAGAAGAAATTGAAATTGTGTGTAACACAAGCCAAGTATATTGTTAGGTATACTGCAAGCTAATACAGTGTTGCATATAGTACAAGATAATCTTTGTGTGGCTACAACAAAAGACATCAATGATATTAAAAAGAATATACCTCATAAAATCTCTTGGTGTTACATTCTACCCGCCTTAAAATGAATTTCGCCCTCGAAATTCATTAGGGTTATAAATGGTTTTGCACTTGAAAGTTTCTTTCATGGAATCCCACATCATAAAAAAGGATACTGAGAAATAATTTTAAAAAGGAGAGTTAAAAATATATCGGTTTCCCAAAGTAACTCATCATTGGGTTTCCACATTGGAGAACATAAGTGGGAAGTGAAAACATAGATATGGAAGAGAAATCTAACCATCAAGTTCTGATGGATAGTGATAGAGAATGAGGTTTGGAGAAAGTTAACTACCAAAAAGCCATAAATATACAATGATTTAATGGACCATTTGATTCATCAGATAAGAGGGTACTAGGATAACATTTTTGGTCTTCAAGATCATTTCCCTAAAGTTGAATAATATTTTCGTAAGGAGAAATACTTACTTTATTTCAGTGTAATATCACAGTTGGTCATTCCATAAACAATTTCCATTTCATATATTATTTAAATAAATGAAGTTGAATTTTTAATTCTTGAAGTGTTAGAAGATCATAAGATAGAATGATAGGTCATTCCATCTGTCTCAACAAAAAGGTTAAAATAGATTATTAAATATGCATAAGTCCACTTATAGTGAGATAACACATTAATCGAAAAAACATCAACCATAATATAAATTACACTATCCCTAAATGTATAACACTAAAATCCTCACAAAAAATGAAAATATAAAGCTTTATATGGAGGTGAACTAAATCGACTTAATGTTTTTCTCCCATATCTCATTTTCCAGTTCTTGGTTGTCACATTCCAAACATCTGAATACCTTAATCATGTATTCTCTTGAAATATGATAATAACATAAATTACAATAGAACCATAGTGACAAAATGAATTCTATCAAAAGAAAGTCTTTACACAAACCAAATATACCGAAAATTCTATATAATCAAACCATGATATCACCTTTTTCTTTTATTAACAATGAGCTCATTAATACTATCAAACATATTATTTTCTCCTTATCCCTTATGTGCATATCATCTGCTTTCCAAAAATATTTCAATCACATATCATGGTTACCAGTACCATATAATTATGGAAATCCATAATAAACCAATACATAGATATTCCAATATTCCATAATATTATAAATGAGATTCCACAACACTATTTTGAAATCCCATTACAAAAACACTTAATCATTCCACTACATCATTTTCATAATTAACATCGCCAATAGTGATCACATGTGACTTACCTTTGTCTTTTTCCATTGTAGGTTATTGATGTTGATCATTATTAACCCTTAGATTAGGGAATTGGTTAGTATAATGCTCCATTTCCTTTCACTTATAGCATTGAAGTGTTGGTTGTGAATTCTCTATATTCTTTTCTCCATTCACATCATTATCAACCATTTTACCATTAATTCAGAACTAAACTACTCAATGACCTTCTTTTCAACACTTGAAACATTTTCTAGTCCCTTTAATACAATCTCCACCTTTCTTTCTTCCACACTTTGAGCATAAGGAAACATTTATCTTCTTTTCACCATTTTTTTAGATTTTCCCTTGAACTCCACCGTCCATTTCTTATCAAAACCATGAGATGGATTTGTAACACCAAATTCTAGTTCGACCTTGATAGAAAAACTCAAAATCTCTTCATAACTACTGTAGTCTCTTATAGCTAATTCCCTTCAAATAATTGGTTTAAAGCCACTGAAAAATCGATCAAATTTACTTTCAGGTTGGATAACAAATCTAGAAGCATACCTTTCAAGTCTTGTAAAATTCACCTTGTATGTACCAATAGATTCATCTTACTTTTTCCTAAGCTTAAGAATCTCCTTTTCCATCTTTATTCAACAAATACAAGGGAAGTACTTATTGAAAAATAGGTTCTTGAACTCATCCCATTCCATGGATTCAATTTCATCTTTCTACCTTGTATTCTTAATTTAAGTATACCATTGGAATGATTCACCTTCTAAATGATAGACAACAAAAATGACCTTTTCATGTTATGAACAATGAAGGGTGGAAAATATCTTTTCAATGCTACTGATCCATTGTTTAGAAACAACTGGATCAGAAGAACCACAGAAAGAAGTTCGGTGTTTCCTCATGAAGGACTCAATAGAATGTTTCTCCCTTCTCTGCTCATTTGGGAGTCCAGAATGATTCATATCTTGTGTAAGTATAGCAATAAGATTTTTCATTCCATCTCCCATAACATTTAGTTGTTTAGTAGGAAAATAATTTCACTTCCCAGTGCATTGAACATTAACATGGTTCCTTTGGGTTCCAGCCATCGTCTAAAACCTAAAAAGAATAGTGTGAGAGAAAAAAATCATACTAGGAAAACAAAAAAGTCAGTGGGTACCTTAAATCTCTTAGTTCATAGGTTTAATTCTAGTTTATTCATTATTGTTACCTTAATTTTAGGACTGTATCCTATAATTATACTTATCCTTAGGTAAATCCCTAGACATACCTTTGAAATATATATAGGGATCTCACTAAAGTTTCGTATCCTAGTTTCCAAAGGTTAACTAACCTTTACTATGATACCAACTATAGAGACCCAGACTTCATGTATATAGATGTTACGTTAATTTTTCAGAATACTTAACACATGACCAAAACAGATTCCCAAAGACCGTATTAGTTTAATGTCTTTGGAAACTCGAAACATAATATTTTAATCATGGTGAAAGATCTTTAACATCTCCCATAAATATATTCCCCTTTTTTTCTACCTAAAACTTTTATTTTTTATCTTGGGGAAAATAAAAAATAAAAAAGGTGATCACATATGCTTAATAAGGGCCAAAATGGAGAAAAGAAAACAGATCATATACATTTGAACATAAAAACATGAACATAGAGTTTAAACATCAAAATCTTGAGTCATGAAATAAATCTTGGAAGTACGTAAGGAATAAATCATAAAGGAACATTAAACATGATATAATAGCATTGGAATAAATCATGTAATTGTGGAAAACTATTAAATCATAATATGATTTCCATAGTATCCAAGGCACTGCTACGAAGACCATCATAGTAGACAAAGTCAATTACTGAACCAAGTTTACTTGACATTCCAGCCCTATATTACAGAACCAGATTTACTTTCCATTCCATCCATGTCTATCTGATGAGATATAAATCATTACCCAATTCCTTAGAGGAAGATATAGGTACCACCCATCTCATAATGAAATCATTCTTACATGTTCCACAAAAGCATAAATCATTCAGCATTGCATAACCCATTAAATAAAATGAGATTCTTAAACATCACGCCATCATAATATAGTCCATATAAGATAAATGGACTTCATAAAAGTAATTCCATCATAAAAATAATAAAACCAAAGTAATATTACGAATAGAAACAAAACCCTATGTCATCTTAGATTGAAAAATATTTTGATAAATCACATGAACTTAATTCATGAGGAAAATATCCTTTATTAAAACAGAGGGGGGGGGGAGCTCTTTCTCGATCAGGGCTGACGGAGATTACCTAGTTCTGGCGATGGAGGTCCTTCCTCCCCCCTCCCCAATAGAGGGGGATCTCTTTCTCAATCATCGTTATGGATGCACCCTCATATCTTGATCCCCTTTTCTAATCCTGAGTTTCTCCCCTTGTTCCCACGCATCCCGATTTTCCCTAAAGTTCCAGATTTGTACCGTGGATCAACTAAACTCTATTTAGAATATTCATAATTCAAATCTTCTATAGATCTATTTAAGTTGAATCTAGTGGCTCGGTTTCATCGACAACATCCCTTAGTTTACGCTTTTGATCGTTTTGTGTTTTAAGCCTGGGATCTCCAAGATCGGGCGGTGATTGGTCTTCTTGATCGAAGGCATATCATGATCCGATTTGGGTATTTGGATGATCTCATCACTACATGGGCTAAAGCTCCTCGATGGTGTGGAGTTTTTCATTTCTATCTTCTTCGGTGGAATTTTGAATTTCATATACAGTGAGATAATCCGAATATGGAAATTTGGGTACAATTCCCTGGCCTCCCTCTCCCATTCTAGAACCCTTCTATTTTGTCTATGCTTGGGAACATGGTCGGCCATTAACTGTGCTCAGATACCAAAACTGATGTAGTGTGTCATCCCATCTTCCCTTGCATATGTGTGGAGATTGATGTATCCAAGCCTCCGGTTAATTGGGCGTGGATTACTGATGGGAAAGAATTCTGGTGGAGATAGGCTGTTAAGTTTTAATCATGGACTGAATACTGCAGTTCATGCAATCGGCTGGGTGACGGTGGTTCGGCTTGCAGAAATGGATCTTTGAATAGGAGGGTGCACATGTGGGTCAGAGATGGATTGGTTTCCCGTGATGGTGCTGCTGTGGGGAGTTTGAAGATGAAGGGGAAGGATCAATTAGGTGGTGGGTTTCATGAAGAGCAATCCATGTTTTCTCGGAATGAGGTGGTGGATTTAGTGGACAATGGTGTTACTGACAAGGGGGATGAGATGAAATGACTAGGTGTGGAGCCTCCTGGACTGAAGGTCTGTGATATCTTCACCAAGTTGAAGTAGGATTTGGGGAAGTTTAGTTCCATGAATGGTAGTGGTGAATCTACTTCTACTATTTATGATGCATGGGGTATTTGTGAACCATCAGTTCTTGAGATCTCCTCTTTGATGGAAATCCCCCGAAGGGAAGTTGGTAATATTGTGCTGGGAGATCAGTGTGACCAACTGACCATCTCTATGTATCCTGAAGATACCAAGATTGTGGAGAGGGATTCTCCTTTGGAACCTATTTGTGATTCTGTGGAGAAGGCTACAGACATTGGTGGACAAGCTGGTGGTGCGACCTCCCTCTTCTTGGACCCTGTGGGTGCATCTGCAGCAAAGGATGCAGTCCATGATGCACAAGCCATTGATGAAGGTTCTCTTGATTCAGCTCAAGAGGGGATCGACATACATTCTTATCACATGGAACAAGGGTTTGTAAAGACGGATGGGAAACGAATGACCCTTGTGAAGGAAATTGCAGATGATAGTGGTGCTTCGATGAAGAGTCCAGCTGGGATGCAGGCACTTTCTGGGAGGCAGGCGGCCAACATTGAGCTCGGTAATCATTTTGAAGGTCTGGTGAATGGTGACTTGGTTTTGGATCATGAGTGGGTTCTGAAAGGGCTCATGAGCATCAAAACTCTGCATCTTTAGGTTCCAGTGTTGAATCAATGGTAGTTTCTATTGGCAATTGTGAACAAGAAATAGAGAATGTGAAGTCCTCTAATGCTAAGGAGGGCTCTATAATAAATGTGGATGGTGGTTCATTGCTGGATAATATATTTGGAGATTGTATTGTGAATAATGGTATGCATGGTGCCTATGATTTTGTGGATAATTCTCCCTGCCTTGCCATGATGGATGCTAATATTCAATTTCAGCAGGATCGGGGAGTGAGGGAAGGTTATCGTGTGGTGCACATTTCTGGTAAATTGGGGGACTATTCTGATAGTGAGAAGGAAAATGATGGTGGTGTGGTCCAGCCCTCATATAGTGATATTGTTCAGGGTTGCAAAAAGAAAGTGTCTATGAACACTACCACAAAAACGGCCTATATCAGCACTAAAAAAGGGCTTTAACAGCACTAAAAAAGCACTTTAAACTCAGCACAGATACAAGGGGTCCCTTTTATCAGCGCTCCAAAAAGAGCTGATAAATTCTCCTTTTATCAGTGCTAAAAAAGCGTTGATAAAGGTCAAAAAAATAAAAATAAAATAAAAAAATTAAAAAAAATGCAGGGAGTGCTTTTATCAGTGCTTCACACCCCCTTTATCAGCGCTATGAGATCTCCCACGTGCTGCCCTTCCCGCACATCCTCATACGCGCACACCCCCTTCGCCTCCACCCGAACTCGAACCCGGGACCTCCCCCCTCTCACGGCTGCACCTTTACCACTAAGCAATTTCGTTTTGTTCTCTATTTAATGATATATATATAATTATATTTATTCATATATTGATATAGATTCATATTAATATAAATATATTTATTCATATATTAGTATATATATATTAATTCATATATTAATATATTTATATATATATTTTTAGTTATAATTTTTTATACATATATTTATTTGTATATTAATATATACTTATAAGATTTGTTTTAAATACATTTATGAAAAAATATGTTTTTTGTGTGTTTATAAATAAATAAATACATACATATATACATATATAGATATATACAACACACAGACACACACAGAGATACACACTCACACAAACACATATATATTTATGAACAAATACATATATATGTGTATTTGAAAAGCCATAGAATGTACTTATAAGATTAGTTTTAAATAATTTTATGAAAAAATATGTTTTTGATGTGTGTTTATAAGTAAATAAATAAATACATACATATATACAACACACAGAAACACACACAAACACCCACACACACATAGACACATATATATTTATGAATAAATACATATATACGTGTATTTGAAAATCCATATAATGTTAAAACGACCATAACTTATAATCTAGAATTCCATTTCAATGCCACAACCAGTCAAATCGAATAAAATGAAACAGTATTTGATATGATATGTGGTACAGACCTAACAGACATCCGGATCAGAAGTTATACTTGTTTGAATGTTAGCAAATCGGGGTATCCCTACTAAATACTCAGTTTTATAAGACTTATCGGCCTTTTTTAAGCTTGAAAAATGTGACAAAGGCCTTTTTTGGGTTCCCAACGCATAGAGCTCATCACAAGATTTGATTTGATATGCTATAGAGCACAAACAGACACCTGGATCAAAAGTTATGGCCATTCGAAGTTTGAGCTACATTTTCAACATATTTTTGATCTTTTTTTAATTGTTTTGATTTTTTGTATCCTCAAATTGTTATTAAATGATTTTTAATCGATAATAATTAGAAAATTATTAATTAATAATATTTTTTTAAAATATTTTGAAGAAATTTTCACTAAATTTCATATATATTAAATGTAATAGTCTATTTATGCGTTCTAACATATTTAAAAAATATATATTGTATTTATATCAATATAAATATAATTATATAAGAAAATATTATTTTTCATGATTTGTTTGAAACTTAACATTTTTCAGCGCTTGGGAAAAGCACTGATAAATTTCCCCTTTATCAGTGCTACTAAAAGAAGCGCCGATAAAGGGGTCCCCTTTTTCAGCGCTAAAAAAAGCACTGATATAGGGGGGCCTTTATCGGCACTTGTTTTTAGCGCTGATAAAAGACCCCCTATATCTGCGTTTTTTTAGCGCTGATAAAGGCCGCATTTATCAGCGCTTTTTTTAGCACTGATAAAGGTGTAGTGCATCCCTTTCCCGTTTTTGTAGTAGTGGAATGAGAAAGTGAAGACTGACCCACCACGAAGAAAGCCGCGGAAAGACTATTCTCACTTGCCAATGCCTATAACTACCAGATCTTCTAGAGGGAAGGATGGATGGATTTCACAATCTTCTAAGGAGTTCCTTTCTTTGGAGAAACTGAATCTTAGATGGAAGTATTGCAAGATTCTGAAAAACTATGAAAGTTCAGAGTGGGAATCAACTACCGTGGATGAAGTAGTATATCAGGGATGCGGCGATGGGTCTTATTTTTAAGATATGTAACCGTATTTCTCACCTTGTTGTGCCTACTTGATGTAATTTTCTTTTATTTCTAATAAATGGTCAGAGGATTGCCTCTAACTGAGCTTTCTGGGTAAAATATCCTTTATTATTTAAAAAAGTTTTCTTTTCTCAAAATGCCATGAAATTTTAAAAGAAATTAATTTATTTGAAAATAAACATGAAATATTTTAGAGTAAGATTAATGGAAATAAATCATTAAGAAGATGTAATAATCTTTTCATACTGTATATGGTAAAAAAACATTCTCCTCGTACTTTTACGAGAAAAGTCAAAAAGCACATCATAAGGTAAAAAAAGAAATATTTCTTCCATACCATGTAGTAAAAGTCAAAAATTGTTAAAAATGACTTTAAAAATACATAGAAGAATATTAAATATTTTATAAAAACATTTTTATAAAACATGGACATGTATGATAAATATATCCCCAGAAAATACTTACGTATAAACAATCTTAGATAAAAATGAGATTACAAAATTATCCCTTACCTTAGGTCTGATTTATTATATATGTGTCTAAAACTCTTTTATAGTGGGTTTAAACATATTATTAACTTGTAACGTAACCATAATAATATTTATGATATCATATATGATTCACTTATGACTTTATATTACCCGTTCATTTGTCAGTTCCATGTTAAAGCAATGTTTTTGGTAATAATCATTTCATTTATCATACGTGTTTAGACTTGTTAGTATTTATATGATTACATAGATCATGATCTAATTACTTCGAGAATGTTAAACATGATTTATATATCATATATATTCAGTATATAATTATATATAATAGATCAATAAATGGAATGGAATGCACCATTCTTAGAGACGGTAGGCCGTACGTACGCATGAACGCTGTTTTCGTTTCGTTATTAAATTGAATGGAAGTAATTGACATATATATATATATATACATAAATAATTTAGAATTATTATGTCATATATTCCATGATTATTTATTATATATACTTTATAATCATTCTTGAATGGTTAACTTGGAGAATGAATCTCATCACGTTGTGGAGACGGTAAGCCGTATGTACACACATGCGATGATATCATTCCCATAGTTGTTGAAAGGTATTGAAGTGGATGGTGTAAAATATAACAGAATTATTAGATGTTATAATAATAAAATATAGTTATTATTTCTGATATTATACCCATCCAAGTAAGGTGGTGGTGAAAAACAGATTACACCACAGCGTGGACACAATAATCCGTACGCACACACGTGCTGTGATTTCGTTTTTCATAGGATGGATAGAATGTGAAATAGGGTTGTTTAATATTTATAATGAAATATAATTATTTGAGTTATTATTATGTTATTACTTTATAATGAAACAACTAAATAATAAGAAGTATAAGAAGAAATAAATTTTAAAGAATCGATAGAAGAGTTTACCTCTTCCTCAACGTACCTTCTTTAAATTTCCTCGTAGGGCACTATAGCTGGTCTTTTGAGAATAACAAAACATATAGAATGTAACTAGCAAAGTTTAGATGATAAATGGTCAGTGGTTTTCTGAGGTTTAAGGCTCAAAATGGAGTGAAGTGTAGAGAGACGAGGCACCCTTTTATAAGAGAGGAGAGGAGCTCTTTAGAAAAGTTCCAAAATATTAATTTGTTATAAAATAAATTTCGATTTAAAATGTTCAAAAACTTATTTAATTATAAGATAAGATGATTTTGGTCTAAATACCCATAATAAAATATTTTTTTGATAAGTTTTGAATATTTTTTTGTCCTTTTCTTTTTGGTTTTACCCTTATTTTACCCTTTTTAATCTTACTATGATATCAAGTTATTTACACATTGTGGCTTAATGTAATTACCATATCATGTAAAATGACCCAAAAAAAGTTATTTATGACATATTTATAATTATATTAACCATTTGGATTAATCTTATATTTTTAGGAAATAAATATCTTTTAATAAACTATTTTATTTTTTAAGTTATGAATTATGTTAATTTTGGATACTATTCATACTTGACTTTTTAAAAAATTCCTAAAAACCTTATTACTTTGAAAAAAAGACATTAACTCATCCCTAAAATGTCAATGTGAACCAAAAAAGTCTTTGATGATATAAAAGTGTTCAAATTAAATATATTTTAATATTTATAAAATCATTTATTTGAATATTTCCTTAATGAGGTAATTACTACATCATCATTGTGTCATAAATAAATATATTTATCAAATGTGTAAAAATTATAAATAAAATACCATGATGTAGAAAATATTTTTTGATTTATGATTACTATTTATATACATATATATCATTTATATAAACCTCTATAAAAATCAATTTAGTATAATATTTGTGTTTTGGTTATAATTATCTTTACTTTAAATTAATTCTTATAAATTGTCATTTTCACGTCCAAGTGAATCCACGGGGTCCCAAAATCGACCCAAGGATGTACATGGATGGAACTATCTCATCCAATAGAATTAGGATATGTGTTAGGGTAATTTAATATTATTATAATATTATCTTTACCCTTATTTACCAAATTTACCCTTTAACCATGACAAATAAAATAATTACTGAAGTGACTATTCATAATGTCCAAAAATAATAGGTACCTATTTATAAAATTTGAACATTATCATTCCAAATAAAGAATGTATTTTTCCAAATTCAAAATACAGAATTTTCAATAATTAATTTAAAATTAATTCCCGTTGTCAAAACCAAAATGCAAGTTTTTAAGAAGTGATAACTATCAAAAGATTGTCATGTGTTTATGACCAATATAAAAGTGAAATTACTTAAAATGACCAAAATTAGATTAAATAATAAAAACTTAATCCAACTAAACTTTAAAACCAATTAAAAATATTATCTAACTATATAAGTAAATTATATGAAAGGGTAGTTTTGAATTAAAATGCAGTATTTTTCACTATTCATTAAAAGTTGAATTTTGTTAGGAAAATACCAAAATTTTAAAAAAGAAAATTTTTATATCCTGATTGAAAAAAATAAGTTTATTTTATCAAATTGAAATTATAAAAGTCTCAAAAAGTATATTTAAAATGGGTGCGCCATCAAAAGACGGTAAAACTTCATTTTTTTTGAAAAATACTTATTTTATCTGAAAAATTCAATTTGTTCTCATACCATGTTGTATAAAACGTGTAAGATGAATGATAATATTATAAAATTCAAAATGTGGTTAATAATATTCATAAAAAATAGTTTATATCCCATTAAATAATAATATTTTAATAATATATTGTTGATTAGTGAAACTCAGTATCACGTACAACAAAAACTCTCGAGGAAGTTCACTCTTGCATGTAACGCAAGCCAATTCAGTGCTTCCTTCAGTGAAATATTTTTTTGTGTTGTTTATAACATAATTATAACTTATTTAATTTATACATTGAACAAAATCTATACTCACTGTTGCGTGAAATCAATTCTATCAAAAGAACTTGAAATTGTGTGCAACACAAGGCAAGTATATTGTTGTGTATAATACAAGATAATAAGGTGTTGCGTATATCGAAATATAATATTGGTGTAGTGTAAAACACAATACATAATTGAAATTAAAAAGAATCTATCTCATAAAATCACTTGATGTTACATTCTACCCTCCTTAAAATCAATTTCTCCCTCGAAATTCGTTAGGGTTATAAATGGTTTTCCACTTGAAAGTTTCTTTCATGGAAACCCACATCATAAAAATGGATACTAAGACATCATTTTATAAATGAGAGTTATAAATGTAATGGTTACCCAAAAGTAACTCATCATTGGGTTTCCATATAGGTGAACATAGGTGGGAAGTAAAAACATGGATGTGGAAGAAAAATCTAACCATCAAGTTCTGATAGATAGTTATAGAGAAAAAGGTTTTGATAAAGCTAACTATTAGAAATATATAAATCAGTGATGGTTTATGGGACCATATGATTCATCAGATAAGAGGGTATTGGGATAACATTTTTATTTTTCAAGACAATTTCCCTAAAGTTGAATAATTTTTTCATAAGGAGAAATACTTACTTGATTTCGTTGTAATATCACTATTGGTTGTTACCTGAAAAATTTCCACTTCATCTCTTATTTAGAGAAATGAAGTTGAATTTTTCATTCTTGAAGTGTTATCAGATCAAATGATAGAATGATAGGTCATTTCATCTATCTGAACAAAAAGGTTAGATCATATTATTAAATATGCATAAGTCTACCTATAGTGAGATAATACATTAATCTAACAAACATAAACCAGAATATAAATTATACTATCCATAAATGGATAACATTAAAATCCTTCCAAAAACTGAAAATATAAAACTTTAGAAGGAGGTAAACTAAATCTACTTAACATTTTTCTCCCATATCCTATTTGGAAGTCCTTGGTTTTCACATTCCAAACATCTAAATACCTTAATCATGTATTCTCTAAAAATTTGATAATAACATAAATTACCATAGAACTTAGTGAAAACGTGCATTCTATAAAAATAAACTCTTTCCACATAGAAAATATACCAAAAATTATACTCATATCATGATATCACTTGGTCCTTTTATCAGTCATGAGCTCATTGATATTATCAAACACATTATTTTCTTCTTATACCTTAATTGTGTGCATATCACCTACTTTACAAAAATATTTCATTCAAATTTCATGGTTACCGATACTATATAATTATGTAAAACCATAATAGACCAATACATAGATATTCTAATATTCAATAATTCTATAAATGAGATTCCAAAACACTATTTTGAAATCCCATTACATAAACACTTAATCATTACACTACATTGTTTTCATACTCAACATCGCCAATTGTGATCGAAAGTGAATTCACTTGGTCTTTTACCATAATAGGTTGTTGATTCCAATCATCATTAACCCCTGTATTAGGGAATTTGTTAGCATAATGCCCCATTTCCTTGCACTTGTAACGTTGAAGTGTTGGTGGTGCATTCTCTGTAGTCTTTTCTCCATTCACATCATTAGAAAACTTTTTCCCATTAATTCAGAACTCAACTGCTCGATGAAATTCTTTTCCACACTTGAGAAATTTTATAGTCCCTTTAAGACAATCTCCACCATGCTTATTTCCACACTTTGAGCAAAAAGAAACATTTATCTTCTTTTCACCATTGTTTTGAGGTTTTCCCTTGAACTCCATCATTCATTTCTTGTCAAAACCGTGAGATGGATATGTAACAAAAAATTCCAATTATACCTTGATAGCACAACATAAATTATCTTCATAGCTATTGAAGTCTCTTATAGATAATTCCCTTTGAATACTTGGTTTTAATCCACTAAAGAATCGATCAACTTTAATTTCAAACTGAATGATAATGTGAGAATCATACCTTGAAATTCTTGTAAAATTCTCCTTTTATGTACCAATGGATTCGTCATCGTTTTTCTTAATCTCAAGGAACTCCTATTACATCTTTGATTGAAGAATATGAAGAAATTAATGATTGTAAAATAAGTTCTTAAACTCGTCCCATTCCATGGATTCAATTTCATCTTGCTTCCTTGTATTATTAATTAAAGTTCACCAATGGTCTGCTTCACGTTCTAACTGATAGATAGCCAAAATGACCTTTTCATGTTATGAACAATGAAGTATAGAAAATATATTTTCAATGGTACTGATCAATTGTTCAACAACAAGTGGATTAGAAGACCCACTGAAAGAAGGTGGATGTTACCTCATAAAGAACTCAATAGAATGTTGTTCCCTTCTCGGCCCATTTGGGAGTCCAGAATGATTTATATATTGTATAAGTATAAAAATATGATTTTTCATTCTATGTCCCATAACATTTGGTAGTTCAGAAGGAAAATCATTTCATTGCCCAGTGTATTGATCATTAAAGCGGTTCCTTCGGGTTTCATCCATCATCTAAAACCCAAAAAGAATAGAGTGAAAGTCCAAAATCATACCCGGAAAACCACATAGTAATGGGGGAGTACCTTCAATATCTAAAATCTTAGGTTTAATTATAGGTTATTCATGATTTTTACCTTAATTTTAGGAATTTATCCCATAATTATACTTATCCTTAGGGATATCCCTAGACATACCTTAGAAATATCTCTAGGGATCTCACTAATGTTTTCGCATCCTAATTTCCAAAGGTTGAATACAACCTCACTCTGATACCAAATTTAGAGACCTAAGATTTATGTACATGGAAATTACATTACTTTTTCATAATACTTAATACATGAAAAAAACAGAAGTCCAAAGATCGTATTAGTTTAGTTTCTTTGGAAACTCAGAACATAATCTTCTAATAATGGTGAAAGATCTTAAACATCTCCTATAAAGATCTTCCCCTTTTTTCTTCCTACCTAAAACCTTTATTTATATCATTGGGAAAATAAAACCTAAAAAGGGTGAGCTAAAATGCACCCTAAGTGTCAACGTGGAGAAAATAAAAAAAATCATATACATTTTGACGTAATAACATGAAGATAATGTTTAAACATCAAAATCTTGAGTCATGAAATAAATCTTAGAAGTACGTAAGGCATATATCATAAAGGAACATTAACCATGATATAATAGAATTGGAATAAAACATGTAATTATGATAAACTAATTAAGAACATAATATGATTTCCATAGTATCCTAGGCAGTGATTCGAAGACCATTATAGTGGACAAAGTCCATTACTGAACCAGGTTTTCTTGCCTTTCCAGCCCTGTATTACTAAACTGGATTTACTTTTCATTCCATAAATGCCTCTCCCATTAGATATAAATCTTTAACCAATGAATTGGAGGGAGATATAGGTCCCACCCATCTCATAATGAAATCCTTCTTACATGTTCCACAAAAATATAAATGATTCAGCATTGCATAACCCATTAAATAAAATGGGATTCTTAAACATCATGCCATCACAAAATAATCCATATAAGATAAATGGAATTCATAAAAATAAATCCATAATAAATATAATAAAATCAAAGTAATAATAGGGATATAAACATAACCCTATTTCATCTTATATGGAAAATAATTTTGATAAAACAGTTGAACTTAATTGCTGAGGAAAAAATCCATTCTTCTTTAAAAATGTTTTCTTTTCTCAAAATTACGTGTAATTTTAAAAGAAAATAATTTTGTTTAAAATAAACAAGAAATATTGTAGAGGAATATTCATGGAAATAATTCATTAAGAAGATGTAAAAATCCACTCATTCTGTATATGTTAAAAAAAATATTCTCCTCATACTTTTACCGGAAAAGTCAAAAAGTACCTCCTATGCTAAACAAAAGAAATATTCCTTCCATACCATGTATTAAATGTAAAAAATGGGTAAAAATTAATTTAAAAAAATATAGAATAATATTAAACATTTTATGAAAACATTTATATAAAACATGGACATGGATGATAAATATATCCTTATAAAATACTAATGTATAAACAATCTTTAATAAAAATGAGATTGAAATAATATCCCTTAACTTAGGTCCGATATATTCTGTATGTGTTCGAAACTCATGTATAGTGGGTTTAAACATATTATTAACCTGTAATAGAACCACATTAATATTTATGGTATCATATATGACTCACTTATGACTTTATATTAACTGTTCATTTTTTAATTCCATGTTAAAGCAACGTTTTGGGTAATAATCATTTCATTTATCATATGTGTTTGGGATTGTTATTATTCATATGATTAATTAGATCATGATTTACTTACTTTCATAATGTAAAACATGATTTATATATCATATATATTTAGTATATAAATATATATAATATATTGATAAATTGAATGGAACACACAGTTCAAGGAGACGGTAGGTCGTATGTAGGCATGGACACTGTTTTTGTTTCCTTATTAAATTGAATGGAAGTAATTAAATGACATATGTATATGTAAATAAATACAATATAATTATTATGTTATATATTTCATTATTATTTTTTATATATACTTTATAATCATACATGAATGGTTAACATGGAGAATGAATCTTATCACGTTGTGGAGAATATAAGTCATACGTACGCACAAGCGACGATATAATTCCAATAATTATTGAACAGTATTGAAGTGGATGGTGTAAAATATCTCATAATTAGTATCATGTCATAATAATAATATATACTTTTTATTTCCACCATTATACCTATCCAAGTAAGGTGGTGGTGAAGAACAGATTTCACCATGGCGTGGAGACGGTAATTCGTATGTACGCAAGCGCGTTGATTTCGTTTTTCAAACGATGGATAGAAGATGAAATAGGGTTGTTTCATATTTATAATAATATATAATTATATGAGTGATACTTATGTTATTAATTTATAATGAAACAAATAAAAAAGAGGAAGTAGAAGAAGAAATAAATTTGAAATAATCGGTAGAAGAGATTACCTCTTCCTTGACGTACCTCATTTAAATTTCCTCTTAGTGCACTAGAGTTGGTCATTTGAGAATAATAAAAACACTATATTGTTACTAAGAAAGTTTATAAGATAAATGGTCAGGGTTTTTCTGAGATTGAAGGCTCAAAATGGAGTGATGTGGAGAGGGAGGAGTTGTGCTTTTATAAGAGAGGAGAAGGGCACTTTAGGAAAGTTCCAAAATATTAATTTATTATAAAATAAATTTCGATTTAAAATGTCCAAAACTTATTAAATTCTAATATAAGATAATTTTGGTTCTAATACAATCATAAAATAATTTTTTGACAAGTTTTGAATATTTTTTATCCTTATCTTTTTTGTTTTACTTTTATTTTTCCCTTTTTAATATTGCTGTGATATCATGTTATTTACACATTGGGGGTTATATTAATTACCATATCAAGTCAAAAGAACCAAAAAAAGTTATTTATGACATATTTTTACTTATATTAACTATTTGGATGAATATTAGATTTTTATTAATTTAATATAATTTAATAAACTCTTTTATGTTTTAAGTAATGAATTATGTTAATTTTGGAAACTATTTATACTTGACTTTTTTGAAAAATTCATCAAAACCTTATTGATTATAAAAAAAGGAATTAAATCATTCATAATATGTTAATGTAATCCAAAAAATTATTTTATGACATCAAAATGTTAAAATTAAATTTATTTTAATATTTATAAACTTATTTGTTTGAATCTTTCATTAATGAGGTAATCACTACATCATAACCCTGTCACAAATAAATATAATTATCTAAGGTCTAAAAATTATAAATAAAATTCCATGATGTAGGATTTTTTTAGCTTTCTAATTAATATTTATATACATATAGATCAGTTATATAACCCTATATTAAAATCAATTTATTTAGAGATATTTTTTTTGGTTATAATTATCTTTACTTTAAATTAATTCTTATAAATTATCATTTTCACATCCAAGTGAATCCATGGGGTCCCAAAATCGACCCAAGGATGAACATGGTCGGAAATATCCCATAAAATATGATTAAGACATGTTTTAGGGTAATTTATTATTATTATAATATTATTTTTTACCATTATTACCAGATTTACCCTTTAACCCTCTCAAATTAAATAGTTATTGAAGTTACTATTCATAATGTCAAAAAATAAAAGGTACCTATTTACAAAATTTGAAACTTATGATTCCAAATATGGAATCCATTTTCTTAAATTAAAAAAAAATAAGTTGTAGTAATTAATTTAAAATTAATTCCCATTATCAAAACAAAAAAGCGGGGTTTTAAGAAGTAATAACTATCAAAAGATTGACATGTGTTTATGACCAATTTAAAAGTGAAATTTATTAAAATGACCAAAATTGGATTAAATGATAAAAACTTAATCCAATTACACTTTAAAACTAATTAAAAATATAATCCAACGAAATAAATACATTAGATGAAAATATGGGTTTGAATTAAAATACAGCATTTTTCACTATTCATTAAAATTGAAATTTTATCAGAAAAATACCAAAATTTCAAAGAAAGTAAAATTTTATGTCCCTATTGAATAGATGAAGTTTATTTTCTCAAATTGAACTTATAAAAGTGTCAAAAACTATATTTAAAATGGGCGTGCAATCAAAAGGCGGTAAAACTATATTTGTTTGAAAAATACTTCTTTTATCCGAAAAATTTATTTTGTTCTCATACCATGTTCTATAAAATGTTTTAGATGAATGATGATGTTATAAAATTCAAAATGTGGGTTATACTATTCATAATGGATAGTTTTTATCCTATTAAATAATAATATTTTAATAATATATCGTTGTTTAGTGAAACTCGGTATCACGTACAACGCCAGCTATCGAGGAAGGTCACTCTTGCATGTAATGCAAGCCAATTCAGTGTTGTGTGTAGGGAAAGATTCCTCTTCTTTTTTTGTTAAAAATAATCAAAAATTAGTTCAATTATACATTGAATAAAATCCATACTCAGTGTTTCTTGAAATTAATTCTATCAAAAGAACTTGAAATTGTATACAACACAAGCCAAGTATATTTTTGCATATAGTCTAAGCTAATAGAGTGTTGAGTATAGTGAAAGATAATGTTGGTGTAGCGTACAACACAATACATCTATGAAATTAAAAATAATCTATCTCATAAAATCTCGGGGTGTTACACTACCTCTAGAATATGGGAAGTCATGCCCGAGCTCATGCAACAACTTCAATTTGGGTGCATTTCAGGTTACATAATCCAATGGAATTATAAAATGGAATGAGATAGTTATTTTGGTTGTTTTACTATTTAGGATGTGGTAGATTGAGATATTATTGGTTGGAACTTGGGATGTATATTACCCATGTGTGTCATGAATACCTATTCGATAATAGTCCAAGTTACTAGTGTTGAGGAATTATAATTATTTCTTCTTTATTCACCATATTTAGATGATTTTTGAAAAATTATGACGTTATGTGTTTATTTGGTCTTACTTTTGGATTAAGGTGTATAAAAGGAATTTTTTCATGAATCATACTATGAACATAGGTATAACTGACATGTAACATTCTTTTTATGGGTTAAAAGCTGTTTTTGAAAAGTAAAATGGTTTTGGGGAAGCTATTTTCAAGAAATAAATGTTTTTGAAAGAGGTTTTAGTTAACTAAAAATATTAATGATAAGTTATTCAATTTTTTCTGAATAACACATGAGGGTTGTGTCAATTAAAAAAAATTGAAAATTAGATTATATAAATATTATAAATTTGAGATGTATATGTTACAGTTATGAATTTATGATATATAACCAACTTATAATGGGTAGATTTAGTAATTAGGTTACCTTGGTA
This sequence comes from Viscum album, assembly GCA_963277665.1. Classification (NCBI taxonomy): domain Eukaryota; kingdom Viridiplantae; phylum Streptophyta; class Magnoliopsida; order Santalales; family Viscaceae; genus Viscum; species Viscum album. Next base: position 1,797,613,656 of record OY728127.1, read on the forward strand.
TTATTTTCTATAGGTGGTGTATATATGGTAATATGGTTTTTATGGGAATTGGATATATTGTTTGTGTATACACCCTCAATAGGGTGGATAAAAGGTTAGTTAGATGCATTTGGTAAAATCTGATATAGAATGTTACAACACAGATATGGCTTAGTGTATCCATGGTATTCCTTGGTTGGTTAGAGACCATTTAATGGTCAAAGTAAGGAATTTAAAGTGCCTTGAATATGATCTAGAGGGATAAGGTATAATATAAAGTTTAGATAAGTTTAATATTATTGATTTTCTGGGAATTGTGATGTAATACTCATGATAATTTGAGTTGGGATAGGTAATAGGATGGATATATACTATTACTCATTCTTTCGAAACATGGACCTAAGGGTTTACATTATTTGGGAGGAAAGATGGGAGGTGTTCTTTTCATATATAAAGTCTGAAGACTAGAATGAGAAGCACTAGAGTCATTGTATTAGGGTGAGAATTATTGGATGCAGATGTGGTCAGAAGGAGGAAGTTGTTGATCAGATGCACCATCAGCCTCAGGTCTATCGGTATGAAGTTCAAGATCCATCAAAATTGAAATTTTTAAAAAATATAGAAGTTTTTGAGGGAAGAAGTGTAATTTTTACTGAATATTTTTTAAAGAAGATAGTGAAGTCTTGATTTAGAAATTTTTAATAATTTCTAATCCTAAATCAGATGAAGATTTTCTTGTCAGGAAGTTCTCATAAATCAAGAAAACTATCATGATCAATGTTTTTGAAGAAATTGAGGAATTTTAAAGTTTTTATTAGTTAAAAAAACTGAAAACAGAAGATCATATCCAAAATTACCAGTCCGAGAGGTTGTCAGAAGTGAAAATGTGTAAATTTGATGAATTTGGAAGATTTTAAAAAGTGTATAAGTGGATTCATAATTGGTTGTTGAAAATCATAATGATAATTTCATCATAACAATAATTAAATTATTATGAGGTTTTTAACCAGGCTGACTCTAATGAGGAAGATAAATTGGGTTAAGAAGATGCATCAATTCATCAAATTGATGCCTCACACCAATAACACATTAGATGCAGAACATTGCAGTGATCAGACATTCTGATGTCGATCTAGAAATGGGATTTCAGTTGTGAAAATAAGTGAAGATTATAAAAGAGTTGGGTTTTATTGAGAATAAATTGAAGGAGAGTTCATATTTCTAATCAAATACTGTTGTGATGCCTATAAGACATTAGTTTAGGAATTTCATTATAACGACCTGAGGAAGATGGTTAGATAATAATGAGATGAATATATTTTGATCGTAATGAGTAGAGGAAGGAAATTTCATCATAATTAAGATGAGTAAGTTAAATCATAGAAAAGATGAGGTAGGAAGGAATATTGGAGAGAAAAAAGAATATATAAATAGATTCACGTAATTGGAATAAATAAAATCAAGGAAGTCTTAAAAGGATGAATATGGGAAATACTCAAGAATTTTCTAGAATATTTGTAGAAGGTTGAAGTAGTCAAACTTGAAATTCAATTATGTGTAAATCTCAGAGTTTTTGAATTTTATTAATAAGGGAATGTTCTCAAGTTTCATGCATTTTCCATTCTAGGATGCCTCTAAGTAGTTGCTCTGATTATCCATTCATTTAAAATTTTCACAAAATCAGAAAATGTAGAGCATTAAAGAATTCGAGTGAAAGTTCCTTATGGACAAATATCTCATTAGAAGATCATACATTTGTTATTTTTTTACTAGGTTGAGAAACATCATATCGATAAGATCATACTGAGTTGATCATACTAAAGAAGATCAAACTAGGTTTTTGAGAATATTTTGAGAAGTGGATATTTATAAAGGGAAGATCATATTGATTCGATCGTATTGAGTCAATCAGACTGATTTCATAGGACTAAAGGCCAACCAATTTAGGGTTATTAGACCCAAGAACTTTTATAGAGAAAATTTAACAAAGTCTTTTTACATTTGTTTCATCATAATTTTTTTATAATTAAAATTTTTAAACTGGTAGGAGTCCGTATAATATTTCCTATCGGGATATAGAAGATGTCTAACTATATTTGGCACAAGTTTTATTCACTTATTAATAATATTGAATTTCCATAGACTTATGGGGGTGGTTATGGAAAGTATGTAGGTTCTCACACTAAGGTTGAACCTTGTAATTCTTGTGTAATTTACTTTCTTTTCTATTTTTCCATGAATTAGTATTTATGAAAAGATGATAAGGATATTAACTTTAAAAAGTTGTTGGGGTTATAATTTTAAAATTATTGAAACTTATAAAAATAGAATAACTGATTCAACCACCCTTATCAGTTGTTATTCGATCCTTTGAAACATTAATTTGTATCAAAGGGAAGGTTCCCTTGTTTAATCATTATAATAGAGAATATAATTTTTTTTCAATAGTAGGGGAATTCCAATTTTTGATGGAAATAATTATTATGGATGAAAAAATAGTATGATTCATTATCTCTTATCTCTTATCCTGGAAGTTTTTGAGGCTGCAATAATTGATTTTACAATTCTTGAAAAGGATGCCCAGATAAATTTTGCAGATAAGAGAAATATCGAAGTTGATGGAAAAGATAGACATTCTCTCCTAATTTCCTTATCAAAATTTGTTTATATAAAGTTTATGGGTCTCAAAACTTCAATGATTATGTGGGATAAACTGGAAAGTATTTTCAAAGGGAATACCAAAGTGAAGGAACAAAAGTTAAAAATCTAGAATAGTAAGTATGAAGGTGTCATAATGCGAGATGAATAAACTACTGATGAAAAAATCTACCAAATTAAATGACATTATTTACAATATTAGAGGATTTCATAGATGTCCTGAAAGATTCTATAATTGTTAAAAAACTTATGAGAAACTTTTTGAACAAGTTTGATCCAAAATTTACTCTTTAATAGATATGGATGATTTATATATTTATTCATTGCATAAATTTATTATTTCTTATGAAATGAGGATAACTCCAATAATAAAAAAGAAGATGAAAGACGAAATGTATTTTTATTCCCTGAGAAAAATGAAAATACAAGATGTTGAATATTTTGATCCTTGTGACTATAATGATAAAGAGGATGATGAGTTGAATGACAAAATCATGTCTCTTATTTTTAAGAATAGTAAAAGAGGTAGAGGAAAGTATGTAAGTAAAATTTCTATCAAATTTTTTGAGTATGGTAGAATCAGACACTTTGCTATGAATTTTACAATGATTAAAGTTGTAGAATATCGAGATAATTCTAATCGAAAACCTCAATGGAAGAATTGGAAAAAAATTTCTAAAGAATAAAATCCAGACAAAAAATATAAAAATAAGTTTTCTAGAAATAAGATAAGTACCCTGAGTAATAAAGATGAATATGAATCAGTTTAGAAAAATTATTTGGAAATTAAAGTTCCAAAAAATTCAAAAAATTCATTACAAAAGTTAAGAAAAAAATATATTCCTAAGATAGTGAAGAAGGCCTGAAGAATCATATAGAGAGTATCAACTCGAAAGAGAACTTGTTGCATGTCTTGATCAAAAAAATACTCTCAAAAAATAAATCAAATTAATGAAGAAATATTTTGGAGAAGTTTATGAAGAATAAAAGATGACATAAACATGAGGAATAATATATCCAAGAGATTTTAAGTTACAAACATAGAATTGATAAACATGGAATGACGGTTGTTGATCTCTGTAAAAAGATTGAATATAAAGAATAAGAAGTTAACAAGTTTCAATAAAAAATTTCTTAAATAAAAATTAAGATAATTAAGATGAATTAGAACCTCAAAAAAGCTTAAAAATAAATTATGTGACTTCTAAAGTTACTGAGAAAGGTCAAAACAAGAATTAGGTGAAATCACCACTCACCAAATATAATGTTTCATTTGATTCTCCTGACAATTTAGGTTAAAGAAAAGGCATTGGGAAATATTGTGTACAGAAAGGATGTAGGAAACCTATAACTTCTACAAAAGTTTAAAAATAACTCAAAAGGATAGATGGTTCACATCCTGATTATGATATAGTAAAAAGAAGTTATCAACCTGAACAAAGTTTCTATAGAGAAAGTTATTTCTTCGATAGAAAATCAATATTTGATGGATATTTATGGTGTTGTGGAATCCATTAGAATAGATATTATAATATTTATCATAACTAGTCACTTCCCAAAATAAGGTTTGAATAAATAAAAATAAATGGTGGAAGAAGTATGAGTTAATTTCCTAACCTATAAGAAGTTAGAAAAAGAAAAAACTCAAGATGCAAGAAACTTTCTGAAAAAAAATAAACTTGAATGTCTTGAAGATGTTTGTGGAAGATGTGACCATACTATTCATATTACAAAAAGTTGTATGAAACATCTTCCAGAACAAGTTTTTTCTGGTAGAAATTAAAATGAAGCTGGAAAGAAGAAAATCAAGGAAAGAGCCTTTATTATTGAGACACCTTTAAAAACAAGAAAAAGGAAAAAACTATGGATAATTGATAGTGGTTGTTCTTCACATATGAAATGTAATATAAAAAACTTGAAAATATTGAAATTCATGATAGAGGATTAGCAACCTTTGGTAATGACAGTTCTTTAAAAATTAGAGGAATTGGAACAACTGAGTTTGAAGTAGAAAAGTTAAAATCTTAGGAATTTTTATTTGTTGATCTGATAAAACATAACTTACTTAGTATGTGTTAACTTTGTGATTATGGAAAAGAAGTGATATTTAGAAAATATTACTGTGTTATAAAATGTTTTAAAGATGTCAAATTTTTTTACCAATGGAGAAAGAACCATTGCGAATCTCTTCCAAATATAATAATTTAACAACTCTAGTTACTTAAGTGATGAAGTTGAAAATAAGTTTTGGAAATGAATACTTGGACATATTGGGTATAAAAACAAGAAAAAACTTTCTAAATTTGATGTTGTTCAAAACTTTCCATAATTGAAAATAAGAGAAGAAGATGTTTGTGTAACTTTTCATAAAGGTAACATGACTAATAAAAGTCATAAGAGAGTTAAGATTCAATCTACATGACCTCTTGTACTTATTCATTCTGATTTATATGGGCCAATGAGAGATCAATAAAAAAATGATATTTTTTACTTTCACAATTTTATTAATGATTTAACTCAGATAAAAAAAAATTATTATAAAAAAAATTTATAGGCTGTGTAAATGTTCAGGTTTTTCATAAAATACGTTGAGAAAGAAATGGGGGTTTATATAAAGAAGTTGAAAACTGATAATGGTACCAAATTCACAAGAAATAATTTAGAGACATATCTGAGAAATCATTGTATCAAACATCAGTATAGTTCTCCCTAAACTCCATAAAAAAATGGAGTAGAAGAAAAAATAAAAGAAGTTTGGTGGAAATGGGAATAATTATGTTTGCAGAATAAAAACATTCAAAGTTCTATTAGAAGACCATGTTTACTAAAAAAACCGGATATGGGAATGTTTGATGAGAAAGATGAGGATGGGATTTAATGGGTTATTCATCCAATGGAAGAAGTCCAAAATGTATGAACAAACACTTAAAAAGGTTAGTGGACTCATATGATGTAAATACAATTGAAAATAATATTTCCATTACAAAAGTTATTGAGAATACTGATGAGGATAAACTAGATATTTCCAATGATTTTCGAAGTAATTCAAAAAATCCTTACCAAGACATAGAAGAATCATGTGACTAGGAAAGTTCAGTTGGAAAATAAAATTTTAAATTTCCTACCTTAAAAAAAAATTTGAGTATGAAAAAATTATTGGAAATCAGAAGGCTCCGATTCAGAGAAAAATAAAGTTGATATTATAAAATCATACTTCAATTATCTCAATAGTTAAATAGAAATCAAGTTCATAAGATATCCAACTGAAATAATGGGTGGATTCTATGAATGGGGAGTTGGATTAGATCGATAAAAATGAAACATGGGAAAATGTTCTGTGGACGGAAAATAAAAATGTTAAAAAAAAGTGGGTTTATAGAGACAAATTTAATGATCATGGAGATGTTTTGAGAAATAAATCAATACATATTCTTAAAGTCTATTAATAGGTTGAGGGTGTGAATTTTGAAGAAAAACCTCCCTATTAAAACATTATAAACTATTAGAATGTTTCTATTAGTGGCTGCACATTATAATTACAAATTTTATCAAATGGATGTAAAGTCATATTTTTTAAATGGTGAGTCTGAGGATGAATTTTACATTTAACAACCTTTTGGGTTTCTACTTGATGAGGATAAAAACACAATTTTTAAAGTGAAGAAATATTCATATGGGATTAAACAAGATCCATGTGGTTGGTTTTTAAATCTTGAAAATTGTTTGATAATGAAGACTTTTTATAAATTATAATTCGAAAGAAAGTTATATGTGAAAGATTTTGAATACAGAACTCTAATTGTAATTATTTTTGTGGATGATAAAATTTTCTTGGTGATTGAGAAGATTTTTTAAAAAAAATTTCTGAACAAATGAAGAATAATTTTGAAATATTAATGTTGATATAATTAAATTTATTCCTTGTATTAAAAGTTCATCAAAAAGAAAAATAGATTTTCTTATCTTAGGAAATGTATAACAGGGAATTTTCAAAGAAATTTGGGATGATAGAATCCAAAGAAGTTGCTACTCCAATATCTGTGAGCACAAATATGAGTAAAGATGAGTCCAGAAAAGGTATGAATTAGAAATAATTTTAGAAGATGATTGGAATTCTACCTTACCTTATAGCCTCTAGGACTAATATTGTTTATGTTGCAATTTTATATTCTATGTATCAAATTAATATGAAAGAATCACATGTTTTGGAATCAAAGTGGATTATAAGATATGTCAAAGAACAAATTCACATGGGTTATTATACAAAAGAAATTATGGGATGAAGATTCACATTTATACTGATACTGATTGGGATGAATATTGTAATGTTAGAAAATAAACTTTAGGAGGAACATTTTCTTGGGTGAATGTTGGGTGAGTTTTCATAGTAACAAACAATGTTCAATTACTATAATTACAACTGAATCAGAATATTTTATATCTACTCAGTCTTGTACTCAAATGTTGTGGATGAAAGTTCATCTTGAATACTTGAATGTGAAAGTTTCTAAACCATTTAAGATACTTTGTGATCATTAGAGTTCTATTTATCTTTCTAAAAATCATATCCAACATCCAAGATCAAAACACATTGATATAAAATTTCTATTTATAAAAGAGAAAGTTGATGTTGGAAGTGTATTTCTATAATATATCTCAAAAAATATTAAATAGCTGCTATCTTCTCAAAAATAATACTGAAACAGATATTTGTTTAATTATGGTTGAAACATCATGTTCAGCCTCCTACCGTGAATTCCTAAACCTCATAAGGAAGGACCCCCATGGTGATTTGGATTATTTTGACAAAGGTGGAGAGAAAGTGAAAAATTTTAACTTTGTAAGAAGTTTTTACTTATTTTTTTTTATGAATTTGAGGTTTTGGTTATCATAAAAAGGGAGAGATAAAAAGAAAAGTGAGAGAAAAATAAAAGTGAGAAAATTTTATATTAAAATGGCTGTAAAATGTTCTTACCAAAGAGAGGTGGAATTACTTCAAAAACATTAGTTTATCTAGTAGTGTGTTTTCAGGACACTCTCTTTTGAGATATGATATTTTTGGATAAAAGTAAAATAAACTTGAGTTGTTTACAAAAGATAATTTTTCTGGAAACATTTCTGAGAGTTGGAAAAGTTGTTAATGAGCGTGTTCAACAAATCTAAATGGGGTGTGGGATTGAACATCCTTTTTGATAATTTTTCTTAACAACATTTTTGTATTTTTTGACAACTAACCTTTTTTGTAAAAGAATGTTTTTATTATTTAGGATTGAACCCATCCCATCAGAATGGTATTTGTAATAAATTTGACCATTTTTTAAATTAAGAACCCAAAAATAAATTGAGAGAAAATTTTTGAGAAAAATATTTTCTGGACTCAGAGGCTTAGATGGAGAAGAACTAGACTCATTTTATCGGAACAAGAATAATTGGACAAAGAGGCGGTTAAAAGATGATGTTTTTGATTGGATTTAACATCATTCTCAGGTCCATCAGAATAAATTTCAATACCCATCAGACTCAATGTTTTCTTAGAAAGTCATTAGTTTTTAAGGGAATAATTTGTATTGTTTCTAAAGAGTTTTTGAAAGAAGATAGTGAAGTCAAGTGTTATAAAGTTTTCATACTTTCTATTCCTAAATCAGACGATTCTTTGAGGTTTATGAAGTTATCACAAATCATGAAAACTATCATGATAAATTTTTTTGAAGATATGGAGGAATAATAAATTTTGTATCAGTTTCAGAAACCCATAAATAAAAGAACTAATTTATAAGTACAAGATCGAGAAGTTGTTAGAAGTTAGAATGTGTAAATTAAATGATGTTTAGAGATCTTCAAAGTTGTTGTGTAGAGTCATCATCAGATGTTGAACATTGTAATGATAATTTCATCGTAATTAGAATTTAATCATTATGAGGGTTTTAACCAGATTTACTCTAGGGAGGAAGATCAATCAGATAAGGAACATGAACCGGTTCATCAAATGAATTCCCCACACCGATAAAAAATCAAATGAAGAAAATAGAAGTTATCAAAGTTATTGATGTCTATATATGAAAATAATATTTGTTATGATAATAAGTAAATATTCAAAAATATTTTCATTTTATTGAGAAAAAATAAAGTAAGAGTTAATGTTTTTAATTGAATAATATTGTGATTCCTATTAGTCATCTATTGAGGAAGTTAATCTCAATGAGATGAGGAAGATAGTCAGATTGTAATGAGCTGAGGATAGTAGGATTGTAATGAGATGAAAAGGAAGATTCATTTTAATGAACTTGAGGAAGTTAATTTTGAGTGAACCTATTGTGGGAAGGAATATCAGATCCTAGAAAGAAGATATAAATAGATTCACCTAATCAGACTGAAGAAAATCTATGAAGTCTAGAAAAGATGGATACAAAAAAACTCAAGAAGATTTAATAATATTTATAAAGGTTTGAAGTGGTAAAACATGAAATTCAATTATGCGTAAATCTCAGATTTTTTGAATTTGAATAAGTGGGGAAATTTTTCATGTTTCCCATCTTTTCCATTCTGGATTGCCTATAAGTAGTTTCTCAAATAATTCATGCATCAAAACTTCTCATGAATGTAGAAAAGGTAGAGTATTGAATAATTCAAGTGAAAGTTCCTTCGCGATAGAGATCTCATTAGAATATCAGACATCTATTTTTTTGTTTAGGAAACTGAGAAACATCACAATGAGAAGATTGTATTGATTCGATTGGACTGGGGAAGATCAAAATAAGTTTTTGATCAGAGTTTGAGAAATGAAGATTGAGAAAGATAAGATCTTATTGAGATGATCATATTAATTCAATCGGATTGAGTTCATTAGACCGAAGGCCAATGGATTTAGTGTCATTGAACCGAAGAATTCTTTTTCGGAATGTTTAACAAAGTCTTTTTACTTTTTTTGGATAAAGTTTTTTATAATAAAAATTTGTAAACTTACGAGAGTCAGTATAATATTTCTTATCAGGAGATAGAAGGTGTCTAATGGGAGCTAGAACAAGTTTTATTCACTTCTTCATAATTGTGAATTTTAATAGACCCATAGGAGTGGCTTTGGAAAGGATGTAGGTTGTCATACTGAGGCCAAATTTTAAAAATATCATGTGATTTACATTATTTCTTTTTTTTTTCATGCATGATTATTTACAAACATTTTTTAAGTATATGATCTTTAACAGGTTATAGAGGTTAATTTTTAAAAATTATTGAAACTTATAAAAAGAGAACAACAAATTCAACCCCCTTCCTGTTTTTATTCGATCCTTTTTAACTTCAATCCTTACCTGATAAAATAACATTAACATTTTCTTCCCTTATGGTTATTTCTTGATAATACATGTTTTGATTTTATTTTCCTCATTTTTATTGAACAAGATACTGAAATATTGTTTTTAAGGAAAACCATCCATGTTTTAATATTTTTTTTGGAAAATTTTCTATTTCATACCTATGTTTTATAATATTGTTTTAAAGAATGTTCTTAACATTATACAATTATTATTTAAATTCATTTTAACCCTTTTCATAATTTAAAATAAATGTTTATAGTGAATATTATTTTCATTTTCTAAATGAGTTACTTTTTGACTGTTTTACCAATAATGTGGAAGGAATGTTTTCTTTTAATTTACATTACATGAATGGAATTTCCTTCCTTCATGAAAAATAAATTATTTGAAGATTCATTTAAAAGTTTATATACTACTTTTCAAATATTTGTTTTAATAATATTTTAGAAATTTTTATATATTAAATAATTGATTTCAAAATGGAAAGGATATTTCTATCAAGAATGTTTTTAACAATATTTTTATTCATCAATGAAAATAACCTTTGGTTTTTCTTATGTTTTATTAGGGATATTCTAATGGTACAATCTTTATTCTTTTACTAGATAGTTTATAACTATGATGAATAGTTTTTTTATAAAACCCATTTATTTTCTATGTGTTATAGTATGATGAATTGATGAAATATTTATCAAAACTATTCTCTTTGCATGGTTTATGATATAATGATATGATAAATGTTTTATGATCTTATAGAACACATATGTTTGTGTTTAATTACGTGATGGGTGTGAAAAAATTATATATCCCTCTAATTCATTGGGTAAAGTATTATATCTCATGATATAAAAATGGGGAAAAAGTCAATGTGCTTGATCTTCCATGGGAAATAAGTTGACATCCTTGATCTTCTATGGGAAACAAGTTGAATTTCTTGTTTTTTTATGGGAAATAAGTCAATGTGCTTGATCCACTATGGGAAATAGGTGGTGATTCCTGATTCATTATGATTTGATTGTCTCACTAGTTAACCTGAAAAAATGATATAGTTTCTATACTTTTGATGATTACAAACTTTTATGATGTCAACTTATAGTTCCTAATTTCTTTATGATGATTTATTACTCTTTTGAATCATGTATTTTTAAATGATAAATATTTTTTCCATGAATCATGTTTATGATATTTGATAGATAGGATATGAACTTTGTATTTTACGGTAATGATATCATACCCTTACACTTATTTTATTCTTTCATATGATCGTTGATTATTATCTATCATATTTACCCTCACCAAGCTTCTGATCTCACCCTTTCTTATTTTTATTTTCTATGAGTTATGATGAAAGGTTTTATGTAGGATATGATTATGAAGAGTACTACATGGGAATGTCTTTGTAGGAGATATTGAAGATATTTCATGAAATAATAATATTATGTATCTAGTCTCCAAAGACACTAAACTATTATGGTCTTTGGGCCTATTTTTTTGAAATGTGTTGAATATTCATCTGAATAGATGTAATATTTATGTATTAAAATCATAGGACTTTATAGATATTGTAATGAATCATGTCATTATGTTTTAATGGAATTAGCAGTCAATACAAACTCTAATAGAGTTGGAAACTAATGGAAATTTGAAACTATAATTTTAATTGGGAAGTGGGGATAATTAGACTTGTTTGAGGTGTGAAAATTGAAGTTTTTTTGTAGAATAAATGGATGGGGATCAGAGTGCGGTATTGATTTTCAGGGAGTAAGAAATCATTTTGAGTTGCACCATATACCAATGAAATCATAGTATGATATTATCAGGAGTCTTGTGGGAAGTTATGTGGAAATATTACAATGCCTAATCCATTTGGAACTTTGGATACTAGGATCTTGGCAACCCACCAAATTTCTAGTTGAGGTCAATTGGGAGTTCAGTGGTCACCTGATAGATTTAAAAAAAATAATTATATTACATTTTTTATAAAAGTTTAACAAACCCGAAAACCCTTCTCTTATTATACCACACAACCCAAACCCCCTCCCCCCTTTGTTCTCTCCCTCTCCCTCCATTATCACACTTCTCTTGGTGAGTTTTTCATCTCATGATCATTGATCCATATGTGGTAAATTACTTCTATAGGAGAGGAAAAGGTAATTCACCTATCCTCTCACTATATTTCTTGAATATAATTTTTTTAGTTTTAAATACCTTTATTATTATTATTTTTATTTTCCCCAAATTTTAGGTGAACAAAGAGAAATCAATTCATGATATTATATGGGGTAACTCTGAGAAACTTGGGGAAGGAGATTAATAAATTATTAAATAACATGTTACCTTTATTTGAGTGTGATTTGTGTGCATGGATGGGGGTTTGGGTTTGGAAAAAATATGTATGGTTTTATTGGGTTTAATATTCTCAGTTTATCTTGGTAGAGCCTCCAATGGTGGGAAAAATCATTTTTACATGGTTTGAGATTTTGGAAAAACATTATGATTATGCCACCATTGTGAATGAGTAATAGTTGTAAGAGATAAAACCTATAATGGTCATTAACTTATGATAAAATATAATTATCCTATTAATATCCTTGGTGGATGGTAATATCCCAACTTGTGCTACCTAAACAATTGAAAAATTATAGTCACCACACCCCCCACATACGCCAAAGGTTGCTAACTAGCAGTGAGGGTCTATAATAAATGTGAAAAATCTATCCCTACTGGATCATTTATCCTTAAAAATAGTGGAGTAAGTAATAATAAATCATTACGATAATAAAAAATTTTAATGTAGACATTATATTTATCCAACCATAGATAAACACATCCCGTGCTATATCAAAATGTAACATTATTATAATGTCATAGAGTTATATGTAAGTAAAAAATTGGTTTTGGGTATGTCATATAAAGAAATTCTCTATATTATACAAAAATATGGAAAAATATAAAATTTTACCTTATATCACACTCAACCCCATCTCCTAACCTTGATTATGAAAATTTAGCACAAACATCCAATGCAAGGACCATTCCCTTACCTAGATTCGGAAACATAAATTCTACATGCACAACAAGATGCTTGTATAGGTTGTGAGAATAACTTAGTAGTCCACCACCGATAATGTCCCTAATAAAATATAGTATATAAAAGTGTATGAGAAATGTGATATACTAATTAATAATTCATAAATTAATACCAATAAAAATAGTTAAATCCTTGGTGCTGCACATGAAATCCAATTAGTGACCAAACCTATTTGAGCCTATTCCATGGGTGTGTGAATGTATCAAAAGTAATATACCAAGGTTGATGTAGTGTCTATACAATCAAAAATAAATTATAACCACTTGAAATCACATCCCAATTCATAAAAATTTATTAAGGGAATAACATCCTGACATTCCAAAGTAATTAGTAAATGGGAATAACATCTTAGTAATACTATCATATCAGTTGGAATATAATCCCAATGGTAATATACATAGGCAGGTATAACATCCCTAGAATCCGGAATTAACACAAGTGTAGTAATTATTTCCTAAGTTATAGTCTGAATATCTACATGGGAATAGTTTCCCCTTTCATGGAATTACCAAATAATGGGTAGTGTGTGTCTCTTCCATGGGTAATAATAAATATGGGAATAAAATCCTAAGAAGAAACCATAATAAAAATATGGGAAAATTACCTATTCCTATAAAAAATTATCACAAATGATATTTATGTTCAACACCACAAGTTTCATCAAAATAAATAGGCACATTATCTCAGGCCATAAGACTTATAAATTTGCTAGGAATGTCTTTTGATATCATGAGTAACATAGATGTAAATGGGAATATCATACCATATTCATACAAGTATTATGATTAAGTGTAAATTCATTCTACACAAAACAAGTTATAAATATTAGGTTATGAAATCCCATAATTATATCCACATAAAGTTATAAAAAATACTTCAGTGGAATATATCACATACATTTACTATAAAATTAGGCATTATATCTAACTATATTTTATAAATAAAGTCAGGATGGTCCTCAATAACCTAACACATTAAATGTACTCTAAATCTAAGGTACAAAATACTTATTAAAAATTAAATGGAATGTGAACAACCCACACTTCTCAAACATGTCAGAGTATTCCATAAGGCCATATGATAACTCATAGGTTCTATTACCTGCAAATTTCGAAGTGAACCCCTCACATAATAATACCTTTCCTTATAAAAATAGAATAATATCAACCTATAAATGTATATTGAGACGTAAAAATTTACGGGAACCTATATTATGTTGAACCTCAAGGTTTTGGGTGCAGCAGAAGCTCATGGTTGGATGTGCCCACTTGGATTTTTGTCATTAGCAATGATCAATCCGGAATCAATATGACGATAAATGCTAAACTGTATAGATCGAATCACAGAAATAGACAAAGAAGAAGAATAGTCCTGGAACCATAAATGTGGATCATCATTGGTTGATTATAATTAATTTAATTAATTAACAAGAAGTACCTTTTATGGCATTCTTTCTTCATTGATATTTATGATCATGTTCCAATGTGATTCGTCATTATGTCATAGAAGACAAGTGTAGACTTCCTCTAGTGGTTATCCACACATGCACCACGTATCTCTGGATGTCGCCAAAGGAGTCTTCGGGTGCTAGTGTGTAATCATTAATACACAACGTCTACTTGTTTTTCGTAAAACTACACGACGTGTAATTATCAATACACGACGTGTACTTGTTTTTCATTTCCTTTCCAAAATGAAAACTACACGACATGTAATCATTAATACACGGCATGTATATCTTGTTTTCATTTTATTCTTCCTCCATCATTAAAACAATTTAGGATTCCTTTAATATTTATTAAACCACATACGGGAATAATCTTTATTCTACTTGAGATACTTGGATACACTTAGTGTGTGACCCTATAGGCCTCTTTCTCATTGGCATTAGGTGGGCTTGCCTAAAGTCGAAGATTATTGTCTAGCAACGGGTCAAGGAACCCAAGAGAAAGAAGTTGACGCCGTATTGATGTGTCACATCATACGAACACTTACCATGTAATTTAATCCTTTTTTCTCAATATCTCATCAAGCGGGTTTCATGGTAGTGTCATAAACATATATGATTGATCTGTCATTCTTTGAATTCCAAAAATAAACTCATCGTTACACCATGACCATGGAATTTGGTCGACAGTTCTATTTCAATCAAAGGGTCTGAGATATCTACTTTCATAAATATGGAAGGGAAAAATCCTTCCTTGACTTATCTATTAACAACATGTAATTTGTGATGCACCCAACATACCATACTTGCCGCCAACTCTCTTCGTGACGGTTTTCATCAGAAAATCTAAGTGCGTGAGTCATGACATGAGTTAATGGTAATCTTCTTGTCTAATGACCATTACAAACACTTGTAGATAGTAATTTATAATGACACCAAGACATGAAAAATTATGACTGGCGGGTCTGTTCTCATAATCTCCCGTCTTGGAGATTACCATGTGTGAACTCTATGAGAGAGAGTATCATCTTATTACAAGTACTCACACATGACGGTCTGTATACTATGTTTTCTATCATAATAAGTCATACAACCGTAGAACTTTATTTAAGAATATTGTTATAGCATATCAATGTTCTCATCATAGCATGGATATTCCATAAGCTTATTAATGAAACATATATTCTAGGAGATTATTATATTATAGTCATGCAGTACAAGGAACAATATATAATAAGTGTATATTCACATAATCAAAGTACATGCAGTTGGTTCTCAGGACACCAACTCTAACAAACTTCCACTTGGACTAGAGCCAACTACCTATTACTTTTAGTCCACTATACCTCACATGATGATCATGTTTCTGCTGAGTCAAGGCTTTAGTCAAGGGGTCTGCCGTGTTGTCTTCCATGGAAATACCACTCACTACAATTTAAACTCTCTTAGAAAAATCCCTCAAGAGATGATACTTCCGTAGTATGTGCTTTCTCCGCTCATGTGACCTTAGATCTTTTGCAAGTCCCACCACTACAATATTATCAGAATAGAGTGTGATATGATTTTTACTATTATGCACAACATCCCGCTCTTGGATGAAGCTTCGCATCTATACCACTTCTTTAGCTACCTAAGAAGCTATGATATACTAAAACTATACTATATAATCTTCCACCACACCTTTCTTTGAGCTCTTCTGGTTCACTGCACCTCCATTCAAAATGAATATGTATCCAGTCTGCGACTTCATGTCATCTTGATCAGTCTGTAAACTAGCATCTACATGTCATCTGATGACTAGTTCCTCATCTCCTCCATAAACCAGGAACATATCCTTAATACACCTTAGACACTTAAGGATAGTCTTGACTACCATCCAATGGCGGTCTCCTGGATCAGCTTGATATCTGCCTACCACACTTAATGAATAAGCAACATATGGCCTTGTACATAGAATATCATACATGAATGACCCAATCGCGGATGTTTAAGGGATACTTTCTATTTTCTTTCTTTCCTCATGTGTCTGGGAACACATTTTCTTGGACAGATGAATGCTATGTGACACTAGAAACAATCCCCTCTTGGACTGTTCCATACCGAATATATTCAGTATCTTGTAAATGTATGTACTTTGACTCAGGCCCAATATTCTCTTATATCTATCATGATGGATCTTGATCCCAAGAATATATGTTACCTCACCCAAGTCTTTCATAAAGAAGCATTTATTTAACCATGCCTTAACTGACTGTGAGATAGGTACTTCATTTCTAATTAGTAATATGTCATCAACATATACTATTAGGAAAATGACTGCACTTACACTAAACCTTTTTTAGACACAAGGCTCAGATTCGTTCTTAACAAAGCCAAATTCCATTACGACTTCATCAAAACGAATGTTCCATGATTGTGATTCTTTATTTAATCCATAGATGGATTTCTGCAACTTGCATACCTCATTGGAATCCTTTGGTGTCACAAACTCTTTAGGTTGTGTCATGTAGACATCTTCCTGGAGGTTCCCATTAAGTAGTGATGTTTTGACATCCATTTTCCAAATTTCATAGTCATGGAAAGAGAAAATGGCCAATAGGATTCTGATGGATTTTAGAATTGAAACCGGTGAAAAGGTTTTATTACAGTAAATTCCTTGACGCTGTCTAAAAACTTTTGCATCCAATCATGCATTATAGTTGATGATTTGTCCCTACATGTCCAGTTTCTTCTTGAATAACCATTTATTACCAATATGAATTACATCAATTAGAGGATCTTACAAAATATAGACTTGGTTTCAGTACATGGAATTCATTTTAGAATTCATGGCTTCTTGCTACTTGGCAATGTCTGTGACTTCAACTACTTCCTTGTAGGTAATAGGATCATCATTGTCAACAAAAAATGAGTCACCATCCTCTGTGAAAAGAAAACTGTATTGTTTTGGTTATCTCACCTCTCTCGTGCTCCTACACTGTTCTTGTATCTCTGGAACAGATTGTTCTTCCACGGGGATTTATGGAATCTGTTCTTTTACCAACTCCTATGTATCTTGAGCCTCAACTTCATTGAAGTCTATCTCGCTCCCACTATCTCTTTTGGAGATGTGCTCCCTCTCAAGGAATATGGAATGTCTTGCCACTGTAACCTTTTTGTCTGAGGGGTTGTATAGGTAATATCCCCTTGTTTCCCTGTGATATACTATAAAGATACACTTTTTCCCTTGGGGTGCAAGTTTGTTACCTGAAGAGGCCTTAACAAACGATTCGCTACCCCACACATGTAAATTTGATAACATGGCTTTGCGTCCACTCCATAACTCATATTGAATAACATTTATCAATTTAGTTGGTACTTGGTTTAGTATGTGTGTTTCTCTTTGTAATGAATATCCAAAAAATGATAATGGAAGACTTCCATGACTCATCATTGATCTCACCATGTCCAACAAGGTGAGGTTCCTCCTTTCACTTACACCATTAAACTGAGGCGTATAAGGAGGAGCGAGTTGAGACAGAATTACAAAATCCCATAAGAAATCAATGAAGTCCTGATTAAGATATTCTCCCCTTTGTCTCAGTAGAGTTTCTTAATCTTATTACCAAGTTGGTTCTCAACTTCATTCTTGTATTCTTTTAACCGATCAAAATAATCTGACTTATACCTTATTAAGTAAATATATCCATATCTACTAAAATCATCAGGAAAAGTTTTTAAGTACAAGAACCCAACCCTTTCTTCAACTGGAAATGGTCCACAGACATCTGTGTGAATTAATTCTAGAATCTCTTTTGCCCTTTCACCTTTCCCACTAAATGGGGCTTTGGTCATTTTGCCTTGTAGACACGCATGACATACACCAAGTGTTTTTTCTAAAGACCCAAAGTTTTTCAATGGAAATTCCCTTCTTATAATTATGTCATAAAATAACATGAAAACACAACATAATGAATTACTAAGTGTTAAGTGACCTTTAAACATAAGTTTGTCACTTCTGTGTTTGGAATTTTGAAAATCTAACATACACGGTTGTGTTCAAGCTGATTTTTGGATTCTTATAAAACAAAAATATTTTTTGGTGAATAGTAACCTACCCTTATGAATAGTAAAATACCCTTATGAATAGTGATATTCCCTAATTAATTACCTATGACAGTATAAAAAAATATTCAAGTGAAAGTATGATGTACCTATTTTTTAGAATAAGTAAATGAATGTTTTAAAACTGTTTTTTTTGTAATAAACCATGATTTTAATTAAATATTAAATTAATCATATTTAGAAAATTATTTTTGAAAAATGGACTTCATTTTTTGAGTCTACATGTTGAGAAATGGTTGGGGTAAATTTTTGAGATTTTTCGGAAATACTTGAATTTTTGATGAATAGTGAAATACCGTAATTTACAAAAATAAGTTAAATAAGCTAATTATAGAGTCATGTGTGATGTTATGCTGATGTAAGACCACTTGGTTCGGGATAAAATGATAAAATTACTGTTCTTGGTCATTCAAGACTCACTATTCCTTGTCTTAGGGGAAATTAATAAACTAATGAATTTTATATTAAGGAAACCCCTCTCCCCTCCACTATAAAAACCACCCTTCACACCCTCATTTCCTCACACCTCTCAAGATCCAAGCCTTCTCTAAAATATACCCAAACATCCTCCCTATCCCCTCTCTCACGTTCAATACCTTCTGGTCTCATCAAAAGACCAAGCCTAGCTTCCTTAAGGAGGATCTCAAGAGGAAGATTTAAGAGGTAATTTCTCTCCCTCTTCTCCTTTAATTTCTTTTCATGTTCATGTTAATTTCTTGATCTCTCTCCACCTATCTTCATACAAATTTTATTGTAACTCCATTATTATTCATATAATGTAATGTTATGATGCTAATGGGATATTATATCATCCAACCCCCTTTCCCTCTTCCTTTTATTTTATTAAAGAGAACGTTGTTCGTGAGGTGTTAATTTATCACCTTCAAGAACGACATGTTTTCTTATTCCATTTATACCTTCATATCTGGTAATGAAACCATTTTTATGGTTGAAACAGAATATGTTATATGTATTATTTCCTATTTAATGTTCTGGAACTGAATTATTTACATATTACTAAGTGATAAATTAAAACAAGTTCATTATGATCGAAAAATAGCCCAAATTAACCCAAACAATCTTCATTTAATTTTTATCCAATGATTCAACCATATGGTATATAATATAAATCATTATAATATCATTTTATATTCTGGAATTTCATTAATAACATGTAATATTAGTTCTGGTTTTTTACCCATGTTCTACCGAAACTTCAATTTATTAATATAAGTAAACCACTCAAGAAAACCATAAAAACAATCATTCCCGAATAATGTTTTTAAACTCTATAACCCATCCAAAGGCACATAAAATCACTTAATGAAACCATAAAAAACAATATTAATGTACACAAGGATCCGGATTTCTAATTAATTAATATAATTTCATTATACAGGACATTAAAGAGAAGGAAGCATTCAGATATAAGGTAAGAAGAAATTCTCGAACCCAATTATCTTTCTTCGGGTTCTCCCTATTTCACTCCATTTTTTATATGGTTACTCCTTAAAAATAATTTTTTCATCATTTTATTTCCTTTTCTAGGATATACATGTTCACCACTATTGTTTATGTCAAACGGAATGTTTTCCAAAAGAACTCTTCTTCTAAGAACTCACCTTTTACATCTCATTCAAGGTTGATGGTTCTTGTATCAAGTATGTTATTCCCTATTTGTTTGGGAACCCAAAGTTTATGAATGTGTTCTTATGAGATGAAAACAATTCCTTTCCATGGGTTAGTTATGTTCATCATTGATTTATCTTCTATGTGGAATGCATGATAATGGTAATATTATGATGTGACGGGTGCGCCCAGAATTATACAGCGCTCTAATGCATTGGGTAAAGTGTTGAATCTCATGAGTAAATATGAAATGATGTGTGAACAATATTCTAGCTTAGTTCACAATTATGTGTGGTAGTTAACCACTAAGACCAGATGTTTCATTTTTATGCATTGCCACATTTAAAGTCTTATATTTATGATTCCTCTCACGTTCATGATCTTTTTCCCATGTTATGATTATGCTCACCCCATGATATATTGTTCTTATCTATCCTTTTACTGGGATTCTAGCTCACCCATTTTTATGTATATCCACAGGTGGCTACATGTACTAAGGATAGGACAAGTGCCAATAAGAAGCTAGAGAAGAAGAAATTAAATAAATGTTTATGCTTGATGTAGTAATTGTTATGTATGGTCCTAGTTTTCCCAAGAAACTAAACCTTCATATCCTCTATGTGTAATACTATTATTTTGTTTATATTTAAAATGATCTAATATTAAATTAAGAAAATGTTGGGTCCCTATAGTTTTAGTTTGAAAGAATATAAATACCCATCTTGATGTAATTTTGTCAAACGTTTCTCATTGTCATGACCTAGCCAGTGATGCCAAAGTTGGGTGTGGTATGATTCCTGTGAATTGACTTTGTCATCAATTTCCATTACTTGGTTTGTGTAGTCTAAAACATTTAGGCCATTATATAAATGTTCTCTACCAAAACAAATGCTATCTTTATAAAAGTTGAATCATTAATTTCAAAACATGAACATGAATCCATCAGTATCTAATATGGATACTAAAATATTGTTTTTGGTCATTGAGGGTACATAATAAAATATTATTAATACCAAGATCGTCCAAGTAGGCAATGTGAAGTGGTAGTCTCCGACAGCTACAACAATGAGTCTGGCTCCGTTGGCTGCTCGCAAATCAACCTCACCTCGATCAATCATTCTTAATCTACATGGTTCCTATATTTTTATACAGATGTGAGAACCCCAATAAGTATCTAATATCCAATTGGTAGAAATAGATAGATTTCATTTGATAACAAACACACCTGAAGCTTCCCCTTGCTTCCTTGGATGGGTGCATTTTTTCTTCCAGTGGCCCTTTTTCCACATGTGAAACAGACAACCTCCTGTTCTCTTGCCTCCCCTTTGATCTTCCTTTTCTTGGAAGGCCTTGAAGAAGATTTGGGCTTAAAGATATTCTCCTTCCCTTTCCTTTTATTCACCATAAGGACAAAAGGATTTTCACGCTTCATATCATTGTCCACTTGGAGAATGAGAATAAGAAGATCAGATAGAGACTTCTCAATGTTGTTCATGTTTAAATTTACGAAAAAGTTAGAGAAGCTCTGGGGTAGTGATGCAAGAATGAGATCGATACCCAGTTATTTACGGAGTTTAAACCCTAGAACTTCCAAGCACTCAATGTATCCAATGATCTTGACTACATGGCGCCCTACTGGGGAACCCTCTCCATGCTTGCTCTGAAACATAGCCTTGGAGATCTCAAACCTTTCATGTCTTGCTTTCTCCTAGTATAGACCACAGAGGTGCTCGAGCATGCTATAAGAATCCATGTCTTCATGATCTCACTAGACATTGATGGCAACATCAAACATTGAACTTCGAGTGCATTTCTCAAATGTTGATCATATACTAGGAAATCTTCATCACTCACCCCTTGGGCAGGCGAATCAGAAAGTGAGGACTTCAGCACGTAAAATTTTTGTTCATGGTGTAGGATAACCTGAAGGTGCCTAAACTATTCCTGAAAGTTACTGCTGGTGAGGATATTGTCTTTATCCACAATTGATTGTAGAGAAAATGTGGTTGATGAGTTTTTCATATTGATTCTACAAATTAAAAGAGCATACTTATCAGCACTTTCCTGATTACATTTTATGAGGAATAATAAATTTTATTAAATCTCGCACTATTTTATAAAGTTCCAATAGCCCTCACAATTGAACTTGGAATGTCCAGTTTCCATGACATTCTAGTGGCAAGGATCTATATTCCCCTTCGTAAAACCCCAAAAATGGTTGGTCAAGCTATTTGAAGGTATTTAGGTAGGTAGGTCTTTCCCAACTGTGAGCCTATAGTTCCTTGCTCTATTGAGTGGACTCCCCAATCCTGAAATCCTAACATGGATTTCCTCAATGCTTACCTCCATTTTACAACAAGTCTAGAAAGGGATACTCCTCTTGATGTAAAATGTTTAATTCAACCTGAAACATTCATTAGAGCTTCCTTTATAAAAGTAAGTGTCACAACAAGTGTTGGTCAAACACATAGTTTTATTGAGTCTTTCCCTTAATCAAGTAATGGAAGTCTTGGTCTGAATTAATATGGTATTTGAGGTATTTTAATCCTTTATGCGTATTTTCACATTATCAAATGCTTTTTAATATTAAGTGATGCTTTCTTAAGTGATTAACCATGTTCGGATAATGTTAAAGCATAGTCTAGTTTTTATTTTATTCCATCTTTTAATTCTTGTTTATTTCATTAATTATGTGATCTCTACAACACATACAAAATAAATAAACCATGCAATCAAACATAAATAAAATAATATGGCATCATCATGAGCTTCTATTGGTTAGCTTATCTAGTGGTTTTGATAGGCTAACCCTGACCTAGGGAAAAACACCTTGAACCTAATGGTCCGTGTTTTACAGCCCCCAATTGTCCACCTTTGTATCCTCTTGGGTTTCTTTCTCCTCTGCTCTGGATTTTTAACCGTCTCTACTAGCAAGGGAGATCCTCCATTACATGGGTTTACATTAAAGAAACCATGGGCATGTAGGCCCTACATTTTATTGGAAGAAGGCTCAAAAGCTAATGAATTTAAATTAAATAATTTTAAATGAAACCATACACACACAAAGGGTCTTTGGTCTAGATCGTGATTATCCATAGCATGCAATGAAATTTACGCATATTTAGAATTCAAATTCTTTTAATCGTTCTTTTATTTAAGATAAGTTGCTCTTGAATTCAATTAATTAGGATCTTATAATTAATCAATTCTTTATCATAAATTCCTTTTTGAATTTCCTTGAGATTATTCTTATCCATATTCCTTATATGGGTCTTTGTACTTTGGAGGAAACCTTGTGAAATTCCATTTTTGGAAAGTACACAGCGTGTAGTCTATATTACACGGTGTGTATTTGTTTTCACCCTTTATCCAAAGTATATGCCGGGGGATTGGCATTTTTTCTATACATTGGAAATTTTGGAGTACACGACATGTAGATTAATCTAACATGGCATGTACTTCCTTATTACGTGGTCACTGGCCTGGTAATCCTGTGTACGTGGCACACAACTTCTCCTTGTTCACGATTTTACCTGGGCCGGATCGGACTACACGACGTGTTGATTCAACATACACTCCGTGTATTTCGGTTTCCATGCGCCATTCATTTCTTATCGATATGGTGTAATAAATACTTAGGTACACTCAATTTACACGGCGTGGTTTGGAGGACCAGTACCGGTTCGTTGAACCTAAGTACACAACATATAGTTTTTAATACACGTAGTGTATTCTTGTGTAGTACAGACAGAATGAGAGGCTTCTCCAGATGAGTTCCTTGTTTTTATTTTAATCAAAATTAAAATTAAAAGGTTGCTTCTGTGATGTGAATCGAGAAACGAAGGACGAAGAACATATCTCATTCATTCAGATTTATATAATGATTTATCTTGAACTGAATCAAATATAAATGAGTAAATTATTGATGAAAAATAAATACCTATAATCAATGTTGTAACCTCTCTCTGATACCAATTAAAGGTTCCAAGAATAGTATAAGCTCATGGGTGGATGTGCCCACTTGTCTTTTTGTCATTAGTAATGAACAATATGAGATCAATATGATGATAAACGAAAGAATTCCATGGATCAAATCAAAAAAATAGACAAAGAAGAAGAATAGTCTTAGAACCATAAATGTGGATCATCACAGGTTGATTATAATTAATTTAATTAATTGAAAATAAGTACCTTTTATGGCATTCATTCTTCGTAGATATTTCTGATCACATTCCGATGTGATTCATCGTTGCATCGTAGAAGCCAGGTGTAGACCTCCTCTAGTAGTGATCCAAACATGCACCACGTATATCTGGATGTTTCCAAAGGAGTCTCTAGGTGATAGTGTGGAGAATCCTTTTCTTGCATTGTCCACCTAAGATCGCTTTAATCCGATGGAGGAAGATCTCTCTCAGTCTTGAGAGTGTTCTTGGAGGAAGGAGTCGTTTCGGCCTTGAGAGAATTCTCCAAAATTGTTGTTCACAAGGATTAAGGAAACGTGTTGGGGTTGTGAGGATATTTATAATCGGTTTTGTGGTTATAGAGTTATAACAATAAATAAAACCATTATGTATTTTATTTATTTCATTAACCTTTATTGAAAACCCCCCATGTTGAATAATTAATTCCTTAACATTCTCCCATGCTGATTATAATAAATATCATTTAATAAAACAATATTACCTCCTCAAAATTCAAACTAAAAAAACTACACTGCGTGTAATCATTAATAAATGGCATGTACTAGTTTTTCATAAAACTACACGACATGTAATTTTTAATACACGGTGTGTACTTGTTTTTCATTTCCTTTCCCAAATGAAAACTACACCGCATGTGATCATTAATACACGAAGGGTATATCTTGTTTTCATTTTATTCTTCCTCCATCATTAAAATGATTTAGGATTCCTTGAATAATTATTAAACCTCATACAAGATTAATATTTATTCTAATTGAGATACTTGGATACACTTAGTGTGTGACTCTCTAGGACTCCTTCTCATTGGCATTAGGCGAGTTTGCCTAAAGTCTAAAATTACTGTCTAGCAACGGGTTAAGGTACCCAAGAGAAAGAAGTTGACGCCGCATTAATGTGTCACCTCATATGAACGCTTACCATTTAATTTAATACCTTTGTCTCAATATCTCATCAAGCAGGTTCATGGCAGTGTCATATACCTATATGCTTGATCTATCGTTCTTTGAATTCCATAAGTAAACATGTCGTTACACCATGGACATGAAATTTGGATGACAATTCTATTTCAATCAAAGGGCCTGAGATGTATACTTTCATAAATATGGAAGGGACAAATCCTTCCTCAACTTATCCATTAATAACATGTCATGCATGATGCACCCGACATACCCTATATCTCGCCAACTGTCTTCTTGACAGTTTTCATCAGCAAATCGAAGTGCGCAAGTTAGGACATGAGTTAATGATAATCTTCCAGTCTAAGGAACATTACACAGGCTAGAAGATTGTAATGTCCAATGACACCAAGAAATGAATAATTACTACTGGTTGGTCTCTTCTCATAATCTCCTATCTTGGATATTTCCAAGTGAAAACTCTATGAGAGAGAGTATCATCTTTTTACGAGTACTCGCACATGACAGTATTTATACTATGTGTCCTATCATAGTATGTCATCCAACCGTAGAACCTTATTTAAGAATGTTTTTGAAACATTTCAAGGTTCTCATCATAGCGGGGATCTTCCATGACATTATTAATGCGACAAATATTCCAAGACATTATTATATTATAGTCATACAGAACAATGAAAAATATATAATAAGTGTACATTCAAATAATCAACGTATAAACAGTTGGTTCTCAGGACACCAACTTTAACATAACGTATATTTTATTTATATGATCACAACCACTAAATCAATTTTTAAACTTTTTTTAGGTGAAAAGATAGAATAATGTTATTGTTTGAAGGGGTTTTAGTTTTTACAACCAATCCAGAAATAAGGAAATAATGACACAATACTCTAAACCATGATGAATAAGGATAAAAATAAGGGACCATGTCTTAATGAAAAGGACCACACCACTGTACAACTCGATCAAACTTCCTATCCGAATAACACATAAAAAATTTAGTAATTCAATCTGTAGTTAAACTTAATATGCTGCCTATGCCACATAACTTCTATAAATGAGTATTTGACACCATGGATAATGGGAAATGTTATAGTTTCCTCAAAATTGGTAGAACCAAAAAATATATAATACAAGACTCCACGCTATATCTGTAATTTATACTCCACAAAGACCACCTCCACGACATAGAGAAGTATTCCATGATACAAGAGGATGCATTCTAGAACTTTCCAAGGGGCATTAAATATTGGCCAAGAGAAAAATCTCAACTCATTAAATATCCATA
This sequence comes from Viscum album, assembly GCA_963277665.1. Lineage (NCBI taxonomy): Eukaryota > Viridiplantae > Streptophyta > Magnoliopsida > Santalales > Viscaceae > Viscum > Viscum album. Next base: position 1,797,640,285 of record OY728127.1, read on the forward strand.
TTAAGCTAGTATATCCTCAACATTATTAAAGTATATACATATACCTCTTGGTGTCCTTGGAAATTAACTATTACAACCATTCTTCAATGACAACATGGTACAATCAACTGATTTCTCCCAAATTCTCTCTTTTTCAAATAGATTAATTTTTCAATCTATAGTGAGTGATTATTGTAAAAAATTTCTCACTATACATCTTTATATTTCACTCTTATTTTTTATTCATACTCTTTTGAGAGATTCAAGACTTTATTAGAATGTGTTTGCTTCTAGAAATATTCACTTCCTCCTCTTTCTTCTATTATTGGTGGTCACTACCTTTAAAGTTATGGACTCAAGTTTTCTTTCCATAACTACTAAAAGAATAGTGATTTTTTTTGGTTTCTAGATATACTCAATAAAAATATAGTGTCTATCTAATTTTTATTTTCTTTCTATAACCTTAAAATCAAGGTGGTTTTGGTTTATTGGAAACCATTAAATACAAGGAACTAGTACATTAAATCCTTATGACATTGAGGTGGTAGAAGTTAGGGCTTTTATTTGTCTATTTTTTAACTTCCTTAACAAAATGTGTGACTTATTCACTTTCAACATATTTTGTTATTTACCACATTCATTATTTTTATTAATAATTTATTTAATCCAAAAATATGGTTAATCATTTCATTTTAGAACCACTCTTTCTTTTATTATTTCGGTTTTATAAACATATATTATTATATAATTACACTTTGAACTTTAATTGTATTTTATTTATTTATTTATTTTTAAATATATTTAATTTTTCAAAATGGAATATTTAGTAATTATTTTCCTTACGTATTTCCTTTTTTATGTGAAATTCACCCCTCCCCCTCTTTCCGTTTCACCCTACCTGGACCTACTATAGTATCAACAGATTCTTGAGTTAATTTATTGATTTTTTTTTAAAATTTAAAGATTATTTTGATTGCAAAATATTTAACCTATTGTTCAAGATGGGTTATTTTTCTAAATATATTTTTGAAATATTCTTGGTTCTCTTGAAGTACGCTCTATAGGCTGTGCTCCCTTTTTTATGGTAATAATTATGGTTATTGGAAAAATTACTTATCTATATTTGTTATATTTATTAGTTACCCCATATTGAAGATATTTATGTATGGTTTTATCCCTACTACCAAAAAATAAGAAAAATGGATTCTTGGTGACATATTTTATACTAAATAAGATGGTAATGTAATGAATGCCCTGAATTATGGTTTAGACCAAAATGAATTAAATTGAATTGATAAATGAAAAATATCTCATGAAATATGGAAACCCTTTAAATTAAATCAAGAAGGAACATGGAAATGTTAAAAATAGAAGATTGGATATGTTGGTATAAGGCTTTGAAATTTTCTCCATGAATCCTAGTGAATCTATCACTGAAATATTTCCTCGACTTATTAATATTTTTAGTGTTGGAAAAACATGGTGATTCTATTTCTATATCAAATTTTGTAAAGGAAATACTATGGGGTTTACCATGAAATTGGGAACCTAATGTAACCACTATCCAAGAAGATATTGACATAAAGAATATGGTGGTTGAGGAACTAATTGGTTCCCTCATGATATATTAGATAACAATGAAAATAGAATCTATAAATGAGGCATATGAGTTTAATTCAACTATAAAGAAAATAAATTTCAAGCAAATAAAAAATAACATATCCAAAAGTGAAAGTAAGATTTCTAATATTTCCAAAAGTGTGAACAAGTACATGAACAAGAAAATATCTACTCAATGCTTCACAAAGGAAAATCAAAAAATGGAAGTTACTTTATTTGGTTGCAAAAAAGAAGGCTCACTTAAATCCAGGCTTTCACTTGAACAAGATTTATAAATACAGATGAAAAGTAATAAATATATAAAAAATATTACTTGGAGTTTGAGAAAGGACACACATTTGACATAAAAATCAAGCGATGAAAGTCAAAAAGTCCACATTGCCAATATCAAGATTTGTAACAAAGTAAATTATGATTATTATAGTTCTTAATATTATACATTTTCAACATATTATTTAAGATATAATGTTCGTTTTTATTGAAGATATAAACTTAAACATGGTTTTATTATTTTTCTTCAAAATTTAAAGATCCAAAAATTAAATACAGTCAAGTTTTTTTTGAAAAAGATTTACCATTAAAAGAAAAAATTTTATTTAGTTTTAAAACCAAAAGAACAACCAAATTTTGAAAATTCAGAATCTAAAATTAATTTTCTTAAAAATAATCATTATCATTAAACTAATGGTAATGAAAATTTTAATGTTATTTTACGATATCAATGTGTTTTTAAATGTAATTTTGGGATTGTTTTTTTTAAAAAAAAACTTAGTTTTCCCAAAAATTCTAAAAAGAATAATTTTTTAAAAGAACTTTCCAAAATAAATTTGGTAATTACTTTAATAAATTTGGTCATATCGTTCATGAATTAAAATTTTAAAATTATAGATATGTTATAAAAAATATAATTCATCTCTTATCTCATATTTATAATAGAAAAACTTGTTCAAAATAAGTTTGGATTCCAAAGTCTTTATTGGTTAACTTATGTGGACCTAAGATATGGGTACTAAATTTATGTGTTTATTAACATTATATAGGATATGGGTATTAGGAGAAAAACTTTATAATATAATTAGTGTATAGATAGAGTGTTCTCAAGGATTATGTGTGGCGAAGCTTTTGAATTCAATGATATTGAAAACTTTGATAGAGGAAATGTCACATTTTTAGATGATACTAAATGTAAAATTATAAGTATTAGAATGATCCATTTATATAAATATAATTTATTAAAATATATTTTATTTATCAATTTATAGAAGCATAGTTTACTTAGTATTAGTAAATTATATTTTATAAGTTTCAAAAATTACTTTTAAAATTTATTTTTATAAAGTTTTTAATTCTATAAGAATGTTTTTATTTATCGTATATCATTTTAAAAATATTTATATTTTAAATTTAAAATATATTAAAAGTAAAAATATTATGTTATTAAGTGAACAAGATAATGTATATTGGATTTTAAATCAATTCCTAGGACATTGTAACATTCACTATCTTATCAAGATCAACCATAACTGACTACTAGAAGATTTATCATAATTGTTTTTCAATGATATCTTAGAATGTGAACCTTTCCAACTTGGAAAGAAACACAAATATAATTTCAAATATTTAATTTTTTTTCTTCTTATAAATCCTTATAACTAGTTCACCTTATCTTTTTATACCCACTAAATTTTCTAGTATTGGAAGAAAATATCACCGCTTTGTAATTATTGATGACTATACTAGATTTACATGGGATTTATTTTAATCTAACAAAAATGAGTCATGTAAAGTTTTTATTAATTTTTCCAATAAATTTGAAAGTTAAATAGAAAAAAAATTCCCTTAGATGTGACCATTTTGTACAATTTGATAAAAAATACTTTGAAGAGTATTGTACTTCTCAAGGTTATCATCATTACTTATCTAATCCTAGAATACATCAATAAAATAGTGTTTTCTAAATAAGAAATATGACCCTACAAGAAATGTCCAGGACTATATTGAATGAGTTTAAACTTCCTCAAATTTTTTTTGATAAGGTGGTCAATACTTATAGCTTTATCTTTAACTATGTTCTCATAAGAACCATCTTAGAAAAAAACCCTTACGAAATTTTGGAAGGAAAAATTCCTAAAGTTGGATTATTTCAAATTTTCTTCTGAAAATGATTTATCCTTAATGCCAAGGATAACCGAGTAAAGTTTGAAACTAGATACAATGTATATATCTTTCCTAGGTACCCAAACACAATAAAATCATAATGACTCATAAATAAGAGGGATACAACCTTTGAAAATTAAATTCATATAAAATTTGATGAGAATTTTCCAATATCACATCCTTAAATTCATGATGATGTTATCCAATCCAGTTTTTGTTTCCCTAAACCTCAATATTATAAATTAATTAAATATGTTTTGGAAAAACCTTATACTCCTTTAATAAAGGCATGGGTTGAATCGAAATGCCACCCCTTGGGAATTTTATCAGTGAATTAAAATCTGAAACTCATACAAGAAGGCAAGTCTTAAATGAGGTTGAACTTCAAGATTTTCACTCTCACCTTAAACCTCATTCCCTTGATGATATTATTAATGATGATAATTGGATATTATCTATGTAAGAAGAGCTCAACCAATTTAAAGTGACTAAAATTTAGACTCTCATGGAGAAACTATATAATTAAATTATTATTGGAACCAAGTGGGTTTTCAATAAAATATTGACGATGAAGGAATTATCATCCATAAAAAGGCTTTACTTGTTGCTAAAGGATATAATAAATAATAAGGTATTGAGTATGGTTAAAACTTGTCACCTATTTTTTTGTTATAATTTATTATAATCTTGTTTCCATTCACCACTAATTTTAATTTTAAAATTTTTCAAATTGATGTCAAAAGTAAATTTATAAATGGTTTTATTTATGAAAATTTTTCTATATATCAACCACACTATTTTGAAAATAATTAATCTCCAAATAATGTTTTGAAGTTTTCTAATGCTCTTTGTGGTTTAAATTAATCCCATAAAGCATGGTATTAGATGTTAACTAAATTAATTTTATCAATTGATTTTAAAATTGGAAAAGTTGATTCCGCTATTTTTATCAAAACAATTTCCAAATGATTTATTAATTTTTCAAATTTATGTTGAAAATTTAATTTTGGTCTCAAATAAATAATTTATTTGTAATGAATTTTTTTATTTAATCAATTAAGAGTTTAAAATTCATTTTATAGGGGAAATCAAATTGCTTCTTGGTTTTTACATTTCCGAAAATTCCAATGGAACATTTTGAAAAAAGTAAAAACACTAATGAACATATAAACAAGTTTGGAATGGATCATACTAAGGAAATTAGAACAATTTTGAGTAAAATTTATAAAATAATGTTGGTTTATGTTAAAAATTTGTTCAAGAACAAGATTTATAGAATTATGAATAGAAGTTTACTTTACCATACTATGAATCAACCTAAAATCTAGTTTAGTGTATAACTTTGTGCTATTTCTCAATCAAATACAAAGTAATCTCATTTAAAATCACTCAAAATATATTTTTTTATTTTTAAAACAAACTAAAAAACTTGGATTATTTTATCTTAAAGAAACTTATTTTGAACTTACTTGATTTTCTAATTCTTATTTCAGTGGATTATAACTAGATATGAAAATCAAAAGTTGAATTTTTCATCTACTAGGAAAATACCTCTTCTAATTAAGTATTAGGAAGGAAAAGTCCATTTCTATTTCTATATCAAAATCAGAATATATAACCACTATGAGTTTTTGTTCTCAAATAATATTGATGAATAATATTCTCTTAGACTTTGGGATTATATATGATCATGTATCTATCAAGTTTGAAAATACTAGTATGATTAGTATCTCTAAAAATCCTATCCAACATTATTACACTAAGAAAATTGATCTAAGACAATATTTTCTTCATGATAACTTTGAGGAAGATGATATCATTCTTGACCTTTTCTTTCACCAACCTTTAACTTGCCTGAATCTTCATTAAATCCCTTTCTCTTAGTCTCATTGGCTATATTAAAGGTTATTTAAGTATGATTATCTTATGATACTTATTTATTAACATTGGTATTATTGTGAAATTTTCAATTTTTTTTTTCAATTTAAAATTTATTTTCAAAATTATTTATTTTATTTATTTTTATTTATTGTTTTCAAACATATGTTAATTTTGGAAAAGTTAAGTGAGTGTATTAATCAAAGAAGTACAAGCCATTTTAGATACAAAAAAGTGGATATATTTCTAGAACAGATTCACCTAGATCTTATTATATCAAAAAGGTATGGTTGACATTTTAATACTATATTCACCTTGCATATGAGTAGTGGGACTTTATTACACACATAGTTTGACACTGTTATAAAATTTTCAATGTTTTATTATCATAATATTTGGTAAACCATAATCATGTAATGAATTTTATTTTATATATTTTATTTATTTAGTTTTTTAATGTCTAATAATATTTAAAATGAATTATTTGAGGGTGATATAATCTTTTTAATACGGAAATGATCCTAGAAGAGACACTCATTTTCTATTTTTTTTCAAAAAAATTATTTTACCTCTCCACATTTTTTGAAAAACAAATTGAAATTTTTTTCAAATTTTATTCTCCTTTTGAGTTATATTTTTTAAAAAATTTGTCTTATTCAATCTATAAATTTTCTTGAAAATATATATTTCGATATTTTTATTTTTTTTAAAATTTAAAAATATTATTTGTTTCTCTCTAAAAATATCATTAATGATGATAAACATAATTTAGACTTTTATTTCTCATGTTTTCTCTCAGCTTGTCTATGAATCCTTTTTTAAAATCTCAAAGAGGGAGCATTTTTTATTGTTTTCCAAATGGGGAAATCTTGATAATTATATAAATATATTTTTATTCTATTCTTATTATTGCTATGGGGGGAAATTAGAAAAATTATTATTGGTCATAAATGATGTTGTTTTACTTTGTGAAGATAAATATTATTCATTTATTATTATCTTAAATGAGTGCTTATGATCATAAAAAATTGGGTATTTTTGAACCTATAAAGTTTTTTAGGATCAAAATAACTATTTTTATTTTTTTATTTTTTTTATTTTTGTGAAAAGATGGAAGATTTTCAGGGCTCGAATGTATTTTTGGTTGTTATATCCAGTCTGGAAATAAAAAACCATAGTGCAATGATCTGCACCATGCTAACACTACTGGAAAACTAACCTTTACCAACGGTTTGGAACCGTTGGTATAGGCCTCCAGACCGTTGGTATAGCCTATACCAACAGTTTGGAGAACCGTAGCCAAGTAAGCCGTTGGGATAGGTCTATACCAACAGTTTTCCAAAAACCGTTGGTATAGACCTATACCAACGTTTTTGGAAACCGTTGGTATAGGTAATATGAAATCTATACCAATGGTAATGGAACCGTTGGTATATAAATTCCAAAAATAAAACATCCGCTGGGATTTGATCCCAGGACCCCTCGTTTATAATCGAACGACTTAACCACTAAGCTAACATCACTTTTGTAAACATAATTTCATAAATATATATATGTATTATCATAATTATTTAAAATTTTGGTTTATATAATGTTCTCGGTTAGTAGATCTAGAAAAAAATCAATGAAAATATCCCAACGGTTCTGAAAACCGTTGGGATAGGTTCTGGGTGGTTCTATTTATAGTGTAGTGTATGCTGGATTTTTTCCCTCTTTTTCCCAACGGTTCTTGAGAACCGTTGGGAAAGAGTAACCTTTCACAACGGTTCACCAAACCGTTGGGAAAGGTCACTCTTTCCCAACGGTTCACCAAAACCGTTGGGAAAGGGCCTCAAAAACACACCCTTTCCCAATGGTTTTGGTGAACCGTTGGGAAAGGTCACTCTTTCCCAAGGGTTCACCAAAACCGTTGGGAAAGGGTGTGTTTTTAGGCCCTTTCCCAACGGTTTTGGTGAACCGTTGGGAAATGGTAGCTATACCAACGGTTTTTACAAACCGTTGGTATAGAAGTGTTGGGAAAGATCATGTTTCCAGTAGTGTAAATAAGGATGCCAAATAGGTACCACCTAAAAATGATAAGGGCCACAAAATAGTACATCTTGGTCAAACTTCCTCTCTAAACATCATGGTGAAAATTCTAGAATTCAAGCCGTAGTCAAACATTAGATCCTAATAACTTAGGAAAGGCCACACTATAGGGTAAATATATATGCTACAAAATGTCTTTGTAGGTGTCTTCTATGCCACAAATTAAGGGAAATGTTATATATACCTTTAAATAAATAGACCCTTAAAAATGATCCTACTAAACACAATGCCTCAACTCCAATTCCTATGACACAAATAACAAATCCACAATGCAGAGAATTCTACCATTCCATAAGAGGCCGAAATCCAAAAATTTATAAGGAACATTAAATATTGGTAAAAAAGACTCATATAGACTAATTAAAGTTGTGGCTCAAGCCAATAATTCCTCAATACTCATTAAGGATGTAAAGATACATCTTGGTGTCCTTGGAAATTAACCTTCTCAACCATTCTCTAATTCCAACATTCTACAATCATGAAATCCATCTCATGTTCTCACTTTTTCAAATTTTTCTTTTCTAATCTAGAGTGAGTGATTATTATAAAAATATTCTCATTCTGTATTTTCCTTATTCTCTCCTATTTTATATTTATAGTATTTTAATATCATCGAAATTGTACTAAAACATGTTTAATTCTTGTGATATTCAATTCCTCCTCTTTCTTCTATTATCATGGATTAATATATTTAATTTGAGGGACTCATGTTTTATTTCCATGATCATTAAAGGAATGGAACTATTCTTTTTCAGGTTTCTAGCTATACCCATTAAAAAACCAGTGTCAATTATATTTATTTTTTCTTTCTATAACCTAAAAAATAAAAGAATTTTGGTATTTTTGATACCATTAAATCCAAGGGACTAATACATTAAATCCCTTGTCCTTTGAGTTGGTAGATGTATGGTCTCTTCTTGATCTATTGTTGAACTTCCTTACCAAATAGTGTGCCTTATTTACTTTTCATATATTTTTTATCACTTTAATTCTTTTTATTAATCATTTACTTAATCATCAATATGCTTAATCATTTATTTTTGGAATCCATCTTTCGTTTATTATTCAACTTTTATAAATATTTGTTATTATATAATTATTCTTTCAAATTTTATTCCTTTATCTATCACTTCAAAAGGTATTAAAAATATTCAATATTTCAAACATAAGTTTTCAGCCTTTCTTATATTTATTATTTCGTTTTTAAAGGGAAATTAACCCACAATTTCCTTTTGACCCTACTCTAACCTATATTTTGGTGTCCCATTTCAAATTTCCAGTTCTCTATAGTTTAAGCATGTGGACATCAACATCTATGGAATATGATTATGAAACATAAAATACCACTTTTTTCCATACTAAAATTGAACCATTGTCAATACAATAAAGAAAAAATCAAGAGTAGTCCCGGGTCATGCACACATAATTTTCATATCCTACATATCCAACGTCACATGAAAATTAGTGTACACTGACAGAAAATATCAGGGACCACCTATCTCATATTAATAGATATTTACTCACAAAATATCACTAGATGAATGAAATTTAATCAGAATAAATCACAAATTTTGATGTAATCCTTGAAATTTGTGATTTTTATGAAAAATTCTAGAATAATGAAAAAATAGGAGATAAAAGAGATAGGTTAACCTCACAAAATATGATTTTTAAGTGATAGTTCATTCATTGATTTCATCATGAATGGAGAAAATATCTAAATAGAATAATAGAATTATGGGAGAGTGGAGGGGGACTCATTAAGATACCTTGTTAAATGAATGAGGGAATCCTCATTTTAATAATTTTTTGTCTAGTTTAATAAAATTAATTAATATTTTGAAAAAACCGGAAAGGGGGAACTAGGTTCCCAATCCCCTATCACTGTGTACCTTCCATGGGATATCATATATCTAGAAAACCCTTAATACCACCCCTTTCTACTTGGGGCCATTAGTTACCCGATCCACCCACACTAGGTACCAAATTCCATCTCTCACTATAGACATATGACATGAATTGGGATCAATTCTGTAAAATATGACTCTAAACCTCAACTGACTCTTCCAAAAACCCTAAGAAACCAAAATAAATGCGTTTATAGAGAACTTAAACAAAAATTCACCTCATTATATGAAATATGTTTTAACTGTTGAGTCAATAGTTTTACTTTACTCTTTTCCCCTCCTTAGTTTCAGAAATCACACAATTTATTAAAACTATATTTTACTAAATTTATATATCCCAAGTGTTTTACGATATTCTCGTAGAAAACATCTATTTATAGCCAACATAGAAATAGTTCTAATATATAATGAATATAATGTTTTGTTATTCAATATTATCCATCATACTGAAGGTACATCTGGTTCATTGGACTAACGACTATAATGACTATTGGTTTAACTAATGTCCTATATTTTTTGACTGAAAATATTTATAACCATTGGACTAAGAATGGTATTGAAACATCATATTAACCATTTCTCAGTTTATTGGATTAACAAGCAATAAGGAAGTCTATTAGACTATCCAAAGTTTATAATCATTGTAATTCTAATTATATCTATAAAATGGAGTCCATAATAGTATTGTAATAGTGATGAACAAAACGACATCGGAAAAACAAAGTTCATTTCATGATTTTCTTTCGAGATCAATATTTAGATCATTATGAGCTGTCAAAGTAAAAGCTATATGTGGTTATTGCAACCAACTCAGAAATATGACTGTATGAGGAATTCCTATAAATAATATTTCATTTAAATAGCTAGGAGCTGATTTATTTTCAATTCAACACCTATAAAGATCCCTCTATGTGAAAATCTTGTTTCTAGGCATTGTTATATTCCAGATAGCTTTAGTTCTTAGGAATATGTGTGAGGATTGTAAAATAATTAGATTTTTTAATTTTGTATTCATTGGGTAAAATCTTGTTTAGAATGAGGGAATATAGGGATATAAATATGGATGAATCTGATCCATTATATAGAGGAATTATGGCGATAGGAAGACAAAAAAATACTAATCATCGTATCATGGGAATTAATTTTTAATAAAGAAAGAGGTTATTTTTTTCCATCAGATCGTGGGTTTCTAGGTATTTGAAGACATATACATTTAGATCATTATATTGAGGGCCTTCCTAGTAAGGAAATTTTTACCTTTATATTAGGTATTGAAACTGTTCATATTTTGATTGAGGATTCCTAACTTCCTTAAATCTTAAGGTTAATGTGTAAATTCTTCTGCTAATCTTGTAAATAATTTATACTATTATAATATTTTTGTTTTACTTGTTTCTAAAAGTTAAATATTATTATATGTATTAAAATTATTAAGTTATTTCTTTACTTATATTTTTAATAAACTGTTTTATCAATGTGTATAAGATAACGATAATAAATCTGATATATCATATAGTAATTGAATCCAATTTTAATAATCTGACCATTAGACAAACTCTAAATCCGATATTTTTGTATAAAGAGAATTTTTGTTTCCTCTTAGTTTGATGTTTTTAACTACAATTCACCTCCCCTATTTTATCCATTGTAAAATATTATGATCCAAAAATTGGTATTAGAGGATGTTCTAGTACTATACTTGTTATATTTTTACTCTTTTTTTCAACTTAATGTTATTAATATTTTTTTATAAATTTATTTTACACTAACATGTTTTTTGGAAAATAGTTTCTATTTTTTGATAATATGTCATGGTAAAATTTTGGAATGCTAGAAAATCTGAGTCAGAGTATACCAACTATTTTTATGGTGCTGATTATGAATACTAGAGTGATCAGATGAATAATTTCATCATGAATACTGGTGTATATAATTTTTTGATTCTCACTAGTAATTATAAGATTCTAGATATGGATGTTACTACCATTAATAATCAAGAAAAATTGGAATCTAAGCTAAATTATAGAGTAAGTAACACTCTCTTATATTCTATGGCTCGAAATATATATAGTAATTTTCTTTGTGTGAAGCTACTAATAGTATTTGGAAGACATTAGAAGTAACACATTTTGGAACTTCTAAAGTTACTTAAATAATAAGAGCTATGGTTTGAGTTTATTAACAAGCCTTTGATTTTATACCTTGAGATTCAATTGTGTAGAAATTTTTCAAATTAACAATTAAACTTATCTTATGAAGGAGAAAATTTATTTGATTGGTGAAGATACCATGGAGAGGAAGAAGTTGGTTTTTTATTCTATGTTAAAAAAGTTTGTGGATGGAGGGAACATAATCACATTAAATTCCATACCAATAAAATTCAAATAAGTTGTGATTGAAAATATAAAGTACAAATACTCACCCCTAAAATTAAAAAAGAATCATAAATAGATGACCGACTATGAATTTAAAAATTTTATATAAGAAAAGGAATAGAATAAACATGGTGATCCTAATTTTATACTTGATAAGGATGAGGCCTTTGAACTTAATATTAAAAAAAATAAGATGAACTAAAGGAGGATGAGAAAACAAAGAAATAGAAAAAAAGTTAGCGTAAGTTAAAATGGTAGAAATTTTAATGAAGGGAGTAGAAAGAGATTCAAAAGTTTCAATTTTATCAGTTTCACCCTTATCAGTCATACAGCTGGTTCTAGGGTTTGGAACATTTCCTCATATCAATCATATAATTCCAGAAAATATTTTAGGGTTTATAGAAACTTTATTTATTCCTTCATTAATTACAAGAGTTTTATATAAGGGTAATTGAAAATAAATTGATAAATAATCTCATGTTTAAAATTATGTAACAGAATTAGTTCCCATATAAGTTGATAATATGGATAAAATTAATAAAATGAAATAAGTTAAGAAAGTTGGAAAATGTGTTCCATTAACTACGTGAATGTGATAACAGGAACTTGAATAAATAGAACAAGAACAACAAGAATAAGAAATAAAGAACGAGGTAGAATCAAAGTAAGAATAAAGTTCTTTATAATAATCCACTATATCAACTCTGATGTCAAATCAATCAAAAAATAATGCAGTTTTAGAAGTTTTTGAGGAAGTGAAATCATCTTCTAAAGAGGAAGTTGAAGAAAAAAATTGAAACATGAAATTATATGAAAAAGTTGAAACTGATAAATATGTGGATATTATAAAATTTTCAGAAGATGAAAATGTTTCAAAAAAGAAAAAGATAAAATAGTAGTAGAGAATAAAGATTCATGATCATCTAGGATACATGTTTCAGAAAAAACTTCAGAGTCATTAGACTCAATAAAAATATAAGAAAACAATTATATTATTTATATTTTCCAAGATTTAAAATTTATTACTTACTCATCTCCATATCTCTCAAGTATTGAAGTTAGATTCGAGTATATTCCAAGTATTGTGAATGAATTGTAATAAAAATTGAAGATGTTGAATGAGACTATGATCCAAGATGAGTTCAATATAAAAAAATTTATAGGAAGGGATTAGTCACATAAGCAAATGTTCTACTAGATGGTCAATAATGGTTAATAATGATTTAAAGTTACACGACGATCAGTAATTTAATGTTAAGAAATAATATCTCGATTAATTGGACTCATTTGATAAATTTTCATCTGATGTTTTAGATATATTTATGTTTATTGAATATTTCAAAGTCATGACTGAAAATTGGGTTAATGAAGTCAGAGTTTTGAAAGAAAGGGTTTAGATGTTGGAATTAGAAAATAGAAGGCTTCAATCTTATGAAGATGAGTTTTTCATCTTGAAATAAGAGAATAATATGATTAGTGAGGAGGTTAAAAGGTTGAAGGAATAATATTAGAGGAAAATAGTTATAGAGGGAAAAATTGTAATGCTTGATTCATTATTTGATGAAGTTGGAAAGGACTATAAAAATGTGAAAAAGTTGATGGCCATCATCAAGAAATTTTATAATAAAGAATGGATTTTGTTTATCAGAACTCTTGATGTATTTATAATTTTTTGAATGAATTTTTAATTTGAATAAATGTTTCTCCAAATTCTATGTGTCTGAATGTATTCCAATTATTTTATATATATGATATTTCTTTTATATCTTATGTAGATAGTTAATTCATATATAATTGTTTTATATGTTATTTTTTACTAAATTTTCAGGATATTATAATACTCTCCTTATACATATTTTTAAATCACAAAGGGGGATAAGTTTTAAGGAGATATGTTTAAAGGGATAAGTTTGTAGAGGTTTTGGAGATGATTTATTTCATAGGGATAATTTCTTAAAAATAAAGGAATATATATAGGGGATATTTTATCTTAAAAGGTAAATTTTTCTAAGAAAGAATTTTTATTAAGGGGGAGAATATGATTTATCAATATATTCTATAGGATCAAAAAATGATGAATAAAAAGAAGGTATTAACTTTGGGGGAGCTTAAATATAATAAAGGAAGAAATTTTATGTGAATTGTATATTTTAAGTTATTAATAGTATAAATTGTTGTTTTTTTAAGTTCTTAGTTTTCATTTTAAGTGTTGTGTTGTGTTCTTTCCAAAATGGGGGAGATCATTGAGTTGAAACTTTTACTTTTTATGTTTCCTTTCATTATTTTTGGAAATCACAAACACTTTATTGAAACTATATATTTAATAACTTTATATATACTAGGAATTTTAGTATGTTTTTGTAGAAAAAATATTTTTATACCAAACATAAAAATAGTTCTAATATAAATTGAATATAAACTTTTATTATTCAATATGATCCATTGGACTAATGGTGTGTCTACTTCATCAAAAAAACTAATATACTAACCAGTTTTTAGACTAATTTACTATGTTTTAGATTAACATAATTCAAAACCATTGTACTATTATAGGTACTACTACATCATATTAATCTTTATTAAGTTTATCAGATTCAAAAACATTAGTGAAGTCCATTGGATTATTAAAAGTTTATAATAAGATTAATTTGAATTATATCTATTGGACGGATGCTATTATATAATTGTAATGGTTCTAAACTAAATCAATTTATACAAATAATGTTCATTTCATTCTTAGATATCAAGATCTTGATCTAGATCATTATGAGCTATGAAAGCGAAAGTTTTTCAAGGCCACTGTAACCAACTCATAAATATGAACGTTGGAGGAATGAATATAAATTAGAGAAAATTTTTAGTGTTTGGAGATAATTAATTTTCAAACCAAAACGTATGATTATCTCTCTACATAAACATCTCAATCCTAATATTTTTTATCTTTTATAGAGTTGTATTTTGATGAATTCATGTGAGGATTTTAAATCCCTTTGAATGTTTTTCTTTTATATTAACTATGTCTGATCCTGGTTCGATTGAGGACTTCTAGATATAGAAAGATGGGTGAATAAGATCCATCATACCTATGGATTTTGGGGATAGGAATATAGAGACATTCTGATCATTGTATCAAGGGATTTCTTATTTAAGAAAGATAGTGTTTATTCTAATCCAACTGATTGAGGGTCTCTAAGTGTAGGAAGACAAAGACATGCTGATCATTATATCAAGGGATTTTCAGGTAAGGAAAGATAGACCTTTATTATATTTATTTAAATTATGGATATATTAAGTTAGTATTTCTGAATTCCTTAACTATTAAGGTTAAAGTGAGAATTATTTTTTTAATATTGTAATACATTTTTCATATTATAAGTGTTTTGTTTAATTTTTTTTATAATATTTAAAAATTTCGGTGTGAATTAACATTATAAATTTAGTTCTTTACTTATATTTCCAATAAACTATTTTATCAGTGTGTCTATGATATCGATAATAAATCTGATATATAATACAATTACTAGATCTAATCTTAATACTCTGACCATCAGATGAATTCTAAATCTAATCTTTTTGTACAAAGAGGTTTTTTCTTTTGTCTTCGTTTAGTTTTTTAAACTATAATTCACCTGTACCCTCTTTTATCCATCATAAACTCTTACGATCCAACATTAACCACCCCTCCATGTGGTAGATCATCCCTAAGAAGAAACAATGGGATGATCAGGTGAAATTATTTGGCCACTAAGCTCATATATCTGCCTCTCACTCCTATAATACTACTGGATATTCCAATGATACCACTTCACACATAACAAATGTACCATATTCCCTTAAAAAATAATCTCACTATACTCTACTATACCAAATGGTTACTCCTCAATCAATGCATTCAGCTCAAGCTTGACATCATCAACATTGATCATGAGAGAAGGTTCATGCTAACATCTATGATGCTGAGATATATGGAATTAATCAATAATAGAATGGAATATATGAGGAATAACTATTCATTATTACATTGTATCAATCCTCTTGAAAACCTCAAATTCCCTCCACAAATATACGTTTTAACATTCCCACCCTCAAAATCTAATAGTGCCCAACATAGGGTGAAGCTTTTAAGAAAACCCAATATCCTATGTAAAACTAAAGAGGATATATTTAATATTATACATTTTAACACTATCTACTATAAGTGGTCATTGAATACTTCTGAATCAACCACATATACTCAAAATTCTATTTTATGAGACTCAATTAAATAATATAAGACTCCCCTATCTATAACCAATATAGGGGTGATTAGCACCTCCTACCATAAGAGACCTCAAAGGGTGCCATATTCATCAATTTATGCTAACTACTATTATAGAAAATTTCATATATCAGGATATGAATCTACCAAGAACCTAAAAAATCAAATATGCATACTCACAAAATGTCCTCTAAAACCTAGATAGTACATTCTAATTGGTTATTAGTTTGGAGATGGTCTCCCATTCTATAGTCCAATAGTGTATGAAGTGACATATGAAATACTTACAAAATGTGACATTTAAAATAGGAATCTTGATCTGATAAAATACTCTAAGGAATATTATGGAGATACACTTATCCTAAATATATAGTGAACCACACTCATCAACTGATTGGGTATCCTTGATCAATGAGAAATGATACACTTTGGTCAAATATTCAACTCTAACCCATAATATAACATTTCAATAATGAAACCATTTTAACCCCATTATGAAGTCCATAATCACATAATCTCTCTTCCACTTAGGAATGGGTAGTGGATGAAGAAAACTCTAAGGATAATGATTGTTTGACTTCACTAGTTGATAAGTGAAGAATCATGAAACTAAACTCATGATATCCTTCTTTATACTAGGACCTAAATATTATTGTTTTATGTCATGATATATGGATATCCTTGTGTGGAAAACCCATATTGAGGCACGTGATTCTAGATACTCATGCATTCTCATGGACATCACAACTCATCCTTGAATGAAAAGGATCTCATCATCATTCAGGGTCCAATCTAGTGGGAAATCCTCTCTATATATACTACCTCTCATAACATGGTATTTTGTGTTTAAAAAATAACACTCATTTATCCTATCATAGAGTGATAAAGTAATGCTTAGATCTATAAAAGTAGTTATTCCCTGATACTTCTAAATGATGAGATGAATCCTTTTAAAGTGGCTCATCATCAGGAATTCATTGCTAGCCTCATGGACTAAATAATTTTGAATCTTTCTACTTAATTTACCAAACATGACATTAAACATTGTGAGTATGTATACCATCTTGAAGTCAAAGGACTACATATACTCAAAAAACTTTTTTTCCAAATGGTTTTGGTTATACTGTAAAAGGATATACTTGTGGATCTTTTGGTTAGTATACACGAAGAACCTCTCAACCAATAGACAATGACACCGATATCTTATCACATACGCCACTTTCACTAGAAATAGATCACATCTTAGATAATATCACTTAGGTAGTGTCAACATTATAAACCCATTAGAGAATACCTAGACATCTTGTATATTAATCGCTCCAAGACCACCACTTGATGCATCACAATAGAATTTATACTCCTTACATGGATTATCTATGTCAAAGATTAAAATAGTCATAAAACTCCATTTCAACTCCAAGAAGTATCTATCGCATGAAGAAAAACACACTAACATCTCCCCCTTCTTAGTTAGATCCATTATTGGAAATTCTAATTAGGTTATGTTTTGAATAGTACTCATGTTTAAACTAGATAATCCCAAAAAATTATAGATCTCAAAAACATTCCCATGATTTTTCTATGATATCATGGCCTAAAACTTCTCAAGTTATACTGACAAAAAAACCTCTTATATTATATTCATCAATAATAACACCACTCTGATTAAAAATTGACACTTTGATATCTTGGAATTCAGAAGATTCCAACTATATGTGCTCAAGACTATCCCCTAGTGTCGAGCATGGTCCTTCCGTGTTTGGGAGTACACTATCATCACCAATGATAACCATGAATGAATACAAGTATGAATATAAGAACCTGTTGATTTGGTCCACAAACACTATCGACATGTTCATCAAACCGATCAATATCATGAGGAACTAATATAATCAATACTAAATCTTGGAACTTATATAAGGAACATTAATTAGAATAACCTATTTCTAATGGTATATCGATCTTAGGTAGACTTTGGATAACCAATTAGATCCCTTAAATAATAGAATAAGTAAAATTTATGAGGGAGAGGATACTAGTTCTTTTTGAACACTTGGATTAACCATTGGTAATCTAGAAATAACCATAATGATCCATAAAACTTATTGGTAAATGAAACAGGATCACCCCAAGGGGACATGATTGGGTGAATCAATCCCTTCACCTCAAGATCCTCAAGATTTACCCTTATCACTCTAAGATCTATAGGATCCATCTTGTATAGAGTAATGGATATGGGATATATCCCTAGTTTTGAATTGATTTTAAACTCCACATCTCCCTTAGGTGGAAACCCGAAAAATCATTAGGAACGACATCTTGAAACAAATAAATTATTGGAGCTCATCAGCCCTCAAATAAATGATTGAAAACTGGATACAAATAATCCTTTGTTTCTTAAGGTACCACTCTATTTTGAATGTACAAAATCACCTGAAATATAAGTAAAATATACCAATCAATGATATTAGTTGATGTGTGATCAATAACGAGTGAACCAATCCAGCCCTAGGACCACATTAAAACTATTCATATCAAACGTAATGATATCTTAAATATTCTCATAACCAATGATCACTAAGGAAAATCCTATAAAAAAATACAATAACGTTGGATCAAACCTCAAAGTTGATATATATATCCATTATCCTAGATAAAAAACCAATAATTAATCATAGATCGCCAACAAGATTAGAATATATAAATGATTGTTACAGACTATTAAAAAAATACATCAAATTGAATTTTAATAGATTTTGTGCTATGAAATTTGGGAAATAATGTTGAAAAATTTCTATATTGGATAAGACTATAAGGTATTTAGGAAGGAAAGGCTCTAGAAAAGTTTGGGTTTTTTGAGAAGTTTGCACAAAAAATTAAGGCAAAGGAATAATTCTCATGCAGAACTGAAGGATTCTCATGGAATTTATGTTTCACAAACATGGTGATGTTCATCAACTAATGTAAACATGTTTTATAGAATCATAAGGGGTTTCATGATACATGTTTCTAGATTTATTTTTTTCCATAATATTACACTAATTTTATCATTTTGGGAAGATAAAACTTAGAGGAATATTAGGTGACCTAAGGGATCTATTTTCTTGTAAGTCAAATGTGAATGTATTTATTACGTTAAGGAATTTAGTCAACAAATAGTTTTTAACAAAAAGGAAATTATGTGGATAAGAATTTTTAAAAATGTGTGTTATGTGAACATTCTTTGTGCACAAAATGTTCTTACATGAACTATAATAGAATCACCCTAAATTTATGTGGTAAAGTGGAATTGATCATTTTCGATGAAAGAATTGATTCATCAAAAAAATTATGGTGTAAATAGATTTTATTTATTTCATCTAATGAATATTATAAAGGAAAAATGAGTGAACATTAGTTAATTGTGTAACGAGTTCTCAAATGATTATTGTTTGTAAACCTGGTGGACAATGTGTCTGCTCTGAATATTGTAAAATATACTTCACTATTATGGATTTTTTATATCAGTATGTTACTAGTGTATTATCCTTACACTTATCCTTATATGGTTTAACTAAGTAATTTTTTTTATTTCTCTTTCATGGTTTCATTTCCATCACTTTTTTTAGTGATATTAAGAGAGAATAATATTTTATTTCATGAAGGAATAAGATCTGAGGGTGGATTGTTCTAATATTCCATACCTCTATTCACCCATACTCTTAGGGTATTAAATAAAGCGTGGGTCCAAAAAGTTATATTATTTATAAAGGCTCAATTTTATGTAATTATTCTCTAAGAGGAAGTAATGGAACTGGTAAAACATGCAATAATTTTGATCAATGATGGAAATAAATTTCAAATTTTGACGAATCAGATGAAACACTATTTCCAATATTCAAGAACATATGTTTATATAACTACTATACATGGAATTTTAATCAATATGGATAATGATTCGATATTATAAGGAGACCATAAATAATTATATTCTTAAACTAAGGGAATGAGTGAATTCATAAAGTTGATTTCATATAATCCCTCACATATTATGTGGGAAAAACTTCTTAACATCTAAAAAGGCTATTCAATGGTATATGAATCTGAATTTGAGTTTATTTGGAACAAGTGTGAGGACTTGAGTATGAAACAGAATAAATCAGTTGATATATTCTTTGATCTGGTAAATGTGATTATGGAAGACATGTTCCAACTTGAAGAAATCAATGAAAGTGTGAATATCATAAAATATATTTTGAGTTGATTTTCACTTCAGTTTAATCTAAAATTATTGATTCTTTGGGATAAAGATTCTTAGGAGTTTGTATTTTATAGTCTTCATAGTAATATTATTTTATATGAGATGTGGAATAATGAAAATGAATCTATGGAAAAAAGGGAACTCTTAATAATTGGAATTCAACTCTATATAGAAGCCATTAGTGGAAGCTAGTTTTGAAGAGAGGTAAGTTTATATTGTTATGTAATTCATTTCCTTGAACTTGTAAAGGGTAAAAAGTAATTTTAAGGTAAATTTTCCACTTTATTTGTTATTATGTGAAAATATTGTCCACCTTTCTACAAGGTGTCTAAAGAGACTACTAGATATGAATGATGACAATGAAGTTAACATGAATAAATATGTTAAGGAGTTTAAAAGTAATAGAAATGGGTATTATTTAATCAAGAGGACGAAATTAATCTCAAATAAACGTAATATTTTCAAATAAATATAGTCGGATTAAATTTAGGACATCGATGACCTTAAAGAATATGTTATTGTGGATATTTGAAAAAAATCACACATAAGGGAAGATAGTGACAATAGTGAAGTATAATTATAAGGGAGAGTTGATCTCAAAGTAGAGATATAGTATAAACTTGATGATATATATGTTTGGAGAGAAAAAATGAATAAATCTAACAGAGTGTGTAGTGACACAAAACTCTACTTGTAATAGTTAGAAGAACATAAATATGATTTAAAGGAAGAAATTGAAAATCTCAAATCTAAAAATACAAGAATCTTAGAGATGGTTTCTATGTAGAAGAAAAAGATATAATAGTATTGCTAGATTATTGATAGTTTTTCTAAATTAATGAAATATTGTGTAAACTATATCAAATATATCAAGGGATAAATCATCTGATCGAGGGGAAAACTAATGATTTGCATACATTCTTGACTCTCGACATGAAATCATGAAATCAGATTGAATGGGATATAGAAAATATAATGGAAAATTATGGATGTCTAAAAAAATAGTTATATAATTTTACATAGGAAGAAAATATACCAAAAAATGAAAAAGATTGTATAAGGATTTATCATAAGGAAAAGGAAGTGTTAGTTGATTCCAATCCATGAGAACTCACTCCAAATTTTAATGTTGATTTGGACATTAATTAAAATCAAAACACTAAAAATGCCCAAATAGATACTAGTGAAACATTTAAAAAACACAGGAATACACCTTTGATTAGGTGTTATTGTTTCGGAATTACATGACACACTAAAAGAGAATTTTCCATATCTAATAGGTATTATAAGTAATAATGGAAATGAATGAATCCAAATAAAAATCAACAATTTAGTTATTCTTTCATTAGAAACTATTTTTTTCTGAGGTTTATATGATTATATAGAAAAGTATTTATCATAAAATTGTAGAGGAATGTTCCTACGATGACTCCAAGTATTATTACATTTTAGTTTTATGAATAATTATGTGGGATTAAAATACAAAAATCAATTTGACGCTTTTCAATATAAAGTAGGTCCACCATATTCATAAGAGAATTAATTATAGAAATAATCACCTAGTGTGAATTAAAATACATGGATCCAAATGAAAAATACTTAATAAGGTTTTTATTGTATAGATTTTCCAAAAAACATCATATCATTATAGTGTATGTATTTTTAAAGTATATGTATTTTATATATAATGGGAAATAATGATATAGTCATTGGATTCAAGTATGAAAAAGTAGGTATCATTTTATTTGGAAATAATGAAGGGATAAATATTATTAAATTAGTAAAAGGAAAAATTGTGGAGAAATACTTGATATGTGAAGATGTGTGGGTTATTGAAGGTATTGGTTATAAATTTATAGGTGTAATTCAATTGTGTGACTCATGACATGCTCCGAATTTCACTAAGAAGAATTGTTTCATCCCTCTAAATGACGGTAACAATGTGATAAAATGTAAGCACTCATAGTGGAATCTATATAAAAATACTGTAGAATATTATATATTATTTCTATACAAGGATTAAGAAAACATATTATAGCATACAAGGCTTGGATATTTGATCCAATAGTCCTTGGAAGATGCGGTGATGAGTGATGAAGCTCATGGAACAACTAGATTATCATGTGATCAAACAAAGATATGAAATTTTTGTCAAAAATGGGAGATTATTAGGAATATATAAAAGTATAAAGATATAAATTCAACCAGATTTATTTAATTGGTCTATGTTAATGTGTGTGAACCAATATCACCAATATTCACTAATGAGAGGAGATATTATGTCCCACTGATGATTTCAGTAGGATGGAATGGTTGATGGACATCACCCACCTGTTTGAGGTATTTGGTTTTATTTCTCTTTAACATATCTACTCACTATGTAGGACTTATTTTTGTCATAACAATGACCTTATAAGTCTTAAGTTGTGGATCAAATAAGGTTTTCAAAAGTAGAGGTATAATTTTTATTCACTTGATTTAGTTTTGTTTATTCATATGCCTCTTTAAAATTTTATTTAACCATGATAAAATAATAACAATTCTATCCTCCATATATTGATATTTTATTATGTTAATTTTATAACCTATAACTATATCCTCTTTCATCAAATTGGAAACAAAACAATCATTCTGGTGTATGACGGACTGCTGCCTCGCTAACCGATATAATTTATTTTCCATCGTTGTCTCCCTTTACTGGTTATAATGATAGAATTAAGGTTTATATATTATATTCATGACATATTTATCCTTATAAAAATATAATATATCATTTTCATTTTTTATCATTCCATACATCCAAAAATAATAATGTCGTTCATGCGTACGTGTGGACTACCACCTACATAAAGTGATGTGATTCTTGTTTCATCACCATGTCTAATGAAAGGTATATATATAATTATATTTAAATAAGTAATACGATATTTGTTATATTATTATAATTATGTAAATATAAAATAACATATACCTTCTTTCCATAATTATCTCTGAAAAATGGAATCGTTGCTCCTGCGTACGAATGACCAACCATCTATATTATTGTAACGTAGTTAATTTTGATTAACCTTTTTTAATATTTTGATTTAAAAATATAAATTATATATAAAAATGATAATTATTTCATTATTATTAAACCACATATTATAAAATAATTACCTCATTGACCATAGTCAACATAGTGCTGTCATTTTGGACTTATGATCCAAATATCACTAAAACATCTGATATTAACATAAATGATTAAGTAATTGTTATAAAATGGTAATAAGTGATATAAAAGGAATATTAAAATTTAAAATATTTTTCATAAATTAAATAATTAACCTATGTTTATTTTTAGGATGATAAGTAATATAAGTGATGATTCATACTCATTTTAATGGATTTCTGTCTCACTTATTCCTATAGAACATATGTCTTATATACCAATTATTTCTTCTATATGGGTTATATACTTCCCATGATTTTATATTATGATTATTATCATGAAAATTATAGGATTTTAATATAGACCTATATTTCTTTCCTTCATGGGGCTTATGATTCAAAAGTTACCAAAATGGTAAAGGTTTATTTCACTATCTCATCAATATTCAATATAGCTTATGTTTATGTCTTCTTCAAAAAATATTTATCTTCCATGTTTCTATTTTATAAAATGGTTTTCAAAATTTTTTTTACTATTATTCTACAATTTTTTAAACTCATTTTTACCCATGTTTTACTATTTACAAAATGGTTGGAATGTAATTTTTTTGTTTTCCAAATGAGGTACTTTGAGACTTTTCCAACAAAAATACAGAAGTAATATTTTTTAACCTATAAGGAATGAGTGGATTTTATCATTGAAATGATTCCTAGATTCTTTGAATCTTCCTTTAAAATTTTACAATTTAATTTTAAAATAATATTTTTTTCCTTTAAAATTGTGCATCTTCTAAAAATTGGATTGATTTCAAAATGGAAAGGGTATTATCCTCCATAATTATTCCAAGTGATATTTCAAAAACATTTTCCATCTAAGATAAAATATGTTGATGTTACTAAGGATTTACTGGGGATATTAAATAATGATACCATCCATATTCATTCTTTGAATGTTTTATGTTTTAGGTGAAGGAATAAAATATTCATGAAACCCATTTCTTTTACATGGTTTATGCTATGATTTGATGTTTATGAGACCCATTTATTTTCATTTATTATGAAATAATGAAAGTTTTTTGATCCTATATAACACATAAATATATTTTTAATTATGTGATTGGTGTGAACTATATATCTCTCCAATGAATTGGGTAAAAGTTGATATCTCATGAGAAAAATAAGACCGGACTGGGGAGTAAACTCAGTTGAGTATGGGAAATTTTTCACTATGATAGTCTTGGGAGTGAATTTTGACTACTATGATGGTATAGTAGGTGAATAAATTTCACTATGATAATCTTGGTAGATATATTTGACTACTAATGAAATGAATTTCTCTGTTTATGTATATTCCAAAATTCCAGGACTTATGACAATGATATACTCTCATAGCTCTTGTTCTTTGGTTAATTTATGATTCATATATAATGAACTAAAATGATGTATTTCCTGAATCAAAATTTTGATCTATGACATGCATGAAATAATTTCTAAATGTTAATTTCATGTTTGTATTCCCTTATTATCATGTTATTCTTAGTTAATCATTGATATCTACCTTATTTACCCTTACTGAGAATATGAGCTCACCCTTTCTTTTTTTTTCTTTTCCCTAGGTTATAAAGAAAGGTTTTAAGTAGGGTATGTCTGATAAGGGTGATATACATGATGAAATTTTGGGGGATGATATATATTTTTATGAAATAGTTTTTTATTTTTCTAAGATATGTAAGAGTTTTTACTAATTCTTTAAAAAAATCTAAATGTCTATAGGTATGAAAGTGATCCAATATTTCATTTTATTTTTTATTTTTTAAATGCTTGAAATTGGTTCATGTTTATAAGTATCAAATACATAAATAAAAATATTGTGTTTTTATCCCTAGATCTGAGAGTTTTGGTAAAAAGAAATATTAGGTCATTATGTGCTAACCAGGACACCACTACACATGGCCTCACCTAATTTAGCAATGCTAGTAGAAGTAGTCACCTCATTCCATAAATCCTAACGGATACCCAAATATGCAAGATAGGGTGTCATACCAAGCCTAACAACTACCCTCATACTCGATTAAGGGCCTATAGTAAACCTTAACCACCTGAAACTGATTCTCAACTTCTACCCTCTTACTTAGTGAATGGTTCCACAATAACATCCCATATCATAACTCATCATAGAACAGTTCCATCCCACTCAATTTTATCGCTTAAAATTAATTTTCACAAAAGTAATGGCCATAAATTTCTTCCCATAATCAACCATATCTTTCAAACCACTCCCCTATCTCTGGGTGTGTCTCAAAAGTACAATATGGAAAAATACCGTCTCACTTAATACAATCCCTCCCAACACCTTCTAACTCAAATAAAGTCTATACATCATGTCCTATTATCAACCAAATCTTGTTGACGAATCCCTACTCCCAGGGCGTATCACTGGTTAAATTTGTACCATTATCCTATCACTCTGTGTTGTCCATAATAACACTCTCTCACTCAAAATGAGGCTATACATGCAATTCCAAGTAACTTACATATTAATATCCCATATCAAGAACAAAACCACACCTTTCTCAATTAGGGGAGCACACCCATTAAAATACAGGTTCTAGGCACAATGGAAGTGTGGTTGGGAGGTGACCAACTTTAATTTTTAACATGATCAATGATTATTTTGGGATCAATACGATGATGAACACCAGTCTCTATGGAATAGAATCAAATATTTAGATAAATAAGGAAGAGAACCAAAACCTTTAGATAGGATCTTCCACATCATGTTTATAATTAATTTAAATTTAATTTCTAAAGAAATAAAATACCTGGTTCTTCAATACTTTCTTGATTGATGATGTTGATCATCCGGGATGACCCTTTAATATTGTCCCATTTCCCTTGAGAGGATCCAAATCATAATCTCTCTAGTAGTGATCCAAACCTGCTCCAATGGTCTCTAATTGACTTCACTTGCTTTCCGGGTGCTTGTGTGGTGAATCAAATGTCTTGCATCGATCGATCATGATTGCATGTTCTTTGATCTTGAAGAACATCTCTCATTATTGAGAGGGAGAGAGGAGAGGAGTCAAGAGAAAATTTCTTACTTGGAATCAGTCTTGCATCACCGGTTTCCCATACATGAAAAAATAGACGTACCTGTATGTTTATTGACATGGGGATTTAGTTATAATATTTAATTCCATGACAATAATTAAATACATTCATAATATTAGATAAAACCCATTTTACATAATAAAAATAACTATGCCATTATTTGTGGTGTGCCAACATACACAAAATGGAATCATAAATGAAATCACGTGACACAAAATTGTAACAATGTTATTAATATTTTGTTTTGTGCCAACTAGTTAAATAATTACTTACCGTCTTGCAAATAATTATTTTACTATTGGACTTACCTTGGTCTGATTGAACTCCACTTCCATTTATTAAACTGTTGAATAAATAAATAAATAAATTGTTCTCTTAAATTAATATTTTATTTATAGACTAGTAAATAAATATTTATTAAATGTTCAATAAAATAAATAAATATATATTTATTCACAATCCCATGAATAAATATTTATTTAATTTATGAAATCATTTTAACTTGAATAATATTATTCCACTATCTTGAGAATAATATTTATTCCATTAATTAAATTCTAATATAAATTAACCAAGACCACTAGAAACACTTATTGTGTGACTGTCTAGGATTTTTTCTCGATGGCATTGGGAAGCTTGCCTAAAGTCCAAGAGTGATGTCTAGAAACGGGTCAAGGAACCCAAGAGAAAGAACTTAAATTTGCAACAAAGACATCCACATATGAATACTTACTGTGTAATATAATCCCTTTGTCTCAATAACTCATCAATATTGTTTCATGATAGTGTCATAAACCTTTATGCTTGATATTTCATTCTATGACTACCTGAAATAAACTCATCGTTACTCCATGGCCATGGAATTTCATACGACGATTCTATTTCAACAAAAGGGCCGAGATATCAACATACATAAACCAAATGGACAAATACTTCCTCGACTTATCCCTTAATAGCATTTCATTCATGATGCACCCTATGTACCCTACTTCCCAAAAATTATATTCATGGAAGTTTTAATCAGAAAATCAAAGTACATGAGTTGTGACATGTATTAATGATAATATTAAAGTCTAAGGACCATTACACATGCTCACATATTGGTATATCTGATGACACCAAAACATGAAGAATTACCACTAGAAGGCCTATTCTAATAATCTCTTGTCTTGGAGATTAACAAGAGAAATCTTCATGAGAAGACGTCTCATATTCTTAAAAGTAATCAAACCTGACGGTCTGTATACTATGTGTCCCGTCATAGTATTTCATCCTACCATAAAACTATATTTAAGAATTTTGTTATAGCACTTCAAGGTTCTCATCATAGCGGGGAACTGATATGACCTTGTCAATGTGAAAAATATTCCAGGACATTATTACACTATAGTCATGCAGAACAATGAAAAATATGTAATAAAATGTTTAATATTTAAATATATTAAATATTCATGTAATCAAAGTAAAAACAGTTGGTTCTAGGACATCAAATCTTATAAAATCTAACTTGGACTAGATCCAACAACCTACAACTTTCACTCTGCTAGACCTCACAAGATGATCATTCATAGTGATGATTTATCCCGTTTATGACTTCATGTCATCTTGATTTGTATGGAAACTAGAATATGCATATCCATTGATGACTAGTTACTCATATCCTCCATAAACTAGGAACCCATCCTTAGTATATCTCAGATACTTGAGGATAGTCTTGACTTCCATCCAATGGCGGTCATCTATGTCATCTTGATATCTACCTACCACACTCAATACATAGAAGACATCCATCCTAGTACATAGTAATACATACCTGAATAAGCCAATATATGATGCGTATAGAGTCCCTTCCATTCTCTTTCTTTCATAATGTGTTTGAGGACACATTTTCTTGGAATGATTAATTCCATGTGATTCTGGCGACAATCCCCTCTTGGATATTTCCATACTAAATCTCTTCAGTATATTGTCAATGTATGTACTTGGACTTAGGCCCATAAATCTCTTGGATCTATCATGATGGATCTTGATCCCAATAATATATATTGACTCACCCAAGTCCTTCATGGAGAATCATTGATTCAACTTTTCCTTAATAGACTATAAGACTAGTATCTCATTTCCAATAAGTAATATTTCATTAATATGTACTATTAAGAAAACAAACACACTCACACTTAACCATTGGTAGACACCGATATCATATTCATTATTTATAAAACTAAATTTCATTATGGTTTCATAAAAATTAATGTTCCATGACTTGGATGCTTTATTTAATCTATAAATGGATTTCTTCAACTTGAATAACTTATTGGCATCATTTGGAGTCATAAAACATTCAGGTTGTGTCATGTAGAAATCTTCCTGAAGGTTCCCATTAAGGAAATCTATTTTGAAATCCATTTTACAAATATCATGGTCATGGTAAGACGTAATGGAAAGTAGAATTATGATGGATTTCAGCATTGAAAATGGTAAAAAGTATTCATTATTTTCAATGCCATTGATGTTGTTTGATCCCTTTTGCAACCAGTTGTGCCTTATAGGCACTGAATTATCACACCATGTACAGTTTCTTCTTGACTACCCCATTGAAACTGACATGATTTACATCTACTAGAGGATCTACAGAAATCGAGACTTGGTTTTGGTACATGGAATCCTTTTCAGAATTCATGGCTTCTTGCCACTTGGCAACGTCTGTTCCACTTATTGCTTCCTTGTAGGTTATAGGATCATTATTATCAACTAATAATGAGTCTCCATCCTTGGTAACTAGAAAATTTTATCATTATTGTTCTCTAAGCTCTCTTGTACTCCTACACAGTTCTTATGTCTCTGGAACGGTTCTTTATTACATGAGGCTGTGGAATATGTTCCTATACCAACTCTTGTATTCCTTGAGCCTAGACTTCATCAAAGTATATATTTCCCCCAATATCTATATTGGATATGTGCTTCCTCTCAAGGAATATGGAATTTATTTCCACTATAACCTTTTTTATGGGGTGTTGTATAGGTAATATCCCCTTGATTCCTTGGGGTATCCTATAAAGGTACACTTTATGCCTTAGGGTTCAATTTTTGTAACCTAAAGAGGCCTTAACAAACTCTTCACTTCCCCACACATGTAAATTCGATAACATGTATTTATTTCCACTCCATAACTTTTATGGAATACCATTTATTGATTTAGTTTCTAATTAGTTTAGTATGTGTGATGTAGTTTGTAATGAATATCCCCTAAATTATAATTGAAGACTTTCATGAATCATCATTGATCTCACCATGTCCAACAAGGTGTGTTTCCCCCTTTAGATCACACCATTCCACTAGGACATGTAATGAGGGGTGAGTTGGGATATGATCCCAAACTCTAGAAATTAATCAAGGAGGTCTTCATTAAGATATTCTCCACCTCGATCTGAGTGGAGTTTCTTAACCTTCTTATCAAGCTGGTTCTCAAGTTCATTCTTCTATGCTTTGAACTTATCAAAATAATCCAACTTATACGTCATTAAGTAGATATATCCATATATACTAAAATCACCAGTAAAAGTTGTGAAGTATGAGTGCTCTCCCCTTGTTTCACTTGGAAATGGTCCACACACATCGGTATTAACCAATTCAAGAACCTCTTTATCCCTTCCACCTTTCCAACTAAATGTGGCTTTGGTTATTTTTCCTTGTAAACATGCATGGATTATCCCAAGTGGTTTTAGTTTGAAAGAATCTAAATATCCATCTTGATGTTACTTTGTCAAGCGTTTCTCATTTACATGACCTAGCTGGTGATTCCAAAGTTGGGTGTGGTATTATTCATGTGAAGTATCTTTGTTATTGATTTCCATTACTTGATTTTTGTATTCCAACTTGTAAAGAATTTTGTATAAATGATCCTGACCAAAACAAATTATATCTCTGTAAAAGAAGAAACATTGATTTACAAATTTCAAAACAAATCCATCTATATATAATTTGGATAAAGAAATAATGATTTTAGTAATAGATGGCACATAATAACAACCCTTTAACACCAAGATCATCCCAGTTGGGAATGTGAGGTGGTAGTCCCCAATAGCTACAAAAACACGTTTGGCTCCATTGACTAGTCGTAGATCTACCTCCCCTCAGTCAATCTTCCTAAATCTACATGGTTCCTGTATTTTGATACATATGTGAGCACTAAATGCTGTATCTAATACCCAATTTGTAGAAACAGATAGATTACAATCGATAATAAACTCACCTAAATATTCCCATTGCTTCTTAGGCTCGGTGAAATTATTCTTCCAGTGGCCTTTGTTTCCACATGAGAAATAAATAACTTCATGTTCCATTGTCTCCCCTTTGATCATCCATTTCTTAGAAGGGTGTGAAGTAACTTTGGGCTTAATGCTATTTTCCTTCCCTTTACTTTTATTCAACATAATTATAGAAGGATTTTCACAGTTTATATATTTTTCCACTTGAAAAATGATGATAACTATATCAGATAGATTCTTCTCAATGTTGTTAATATTGAAATTAACAACAAAGAAGGAGAATATATGAGGGAGTGATGAAAGAATAAGATTGGTACCCATTTCTTTGGAGAGTTTAAACCCTAGAACCTTCAGGCACTCAATGTAGCCAATGGTATTGACTACGTGAGGCCTAGTTTGGGAACTATCATCAAACTTACAAATAAATAGTTCCTTGGAGATCTCAAATCATTCTTTTCATAATCTCTCATGGAAAAGACCATGGAGGTTCTCGAGTATGCTATAGACATCCATGTTTTCGTGAGATTTCATGAGATCACTAGATATTGATTATAGCATCCAAAATTGAACATAGACTACATCGTTTATATGTTTCTCATACACCAAGAACTATTCATCACTCCCTTCTTGGGCAGGTGGATTTGGTAATGTTGACTCCAGCACATAAGACTTTCATTCGTAGTATAGAATAACCCGAAGGCGTCTAAACCATTCCTAGAAGTTACTACTTGTGAGGATGTTGTCTTTATCTAGAATTGATCTCAGGGATAGTGTGGTTGATGAGCATGTCATTTTATTCTACAATTAAAATAGTAGAAGATTATAAATTTCTTGATTTCATTTTATGGGAAATAATAAAATAATGTTATTAAGTCTCCTACTATTTCGTCAAGTCCCAATGGGCCTCACCATTGAACTTAGAATGTACAGTTTCCTTGACATTCTAGTGGTAATGATCCATATTCCCCTTTGCATAACAACAATATGGGTTGGTAAACCTATTTGAAAGTATTTAGGTAGGTAGGTCATTGCCAACTACGGGCTTGTGACTCCTTGATCTATTGAGTAGACTCCCCAGTCCTAAAATATCGATATGGATTTCCACAACACTTACCTACAATATTACAAAATGTCAATAAAGGGATACTCCGATTGATGTAATATGGTTATATCTACCTAAAATATTTCATAAGGGTTTCCTTTATTAAAGTTAGTTTCCCAAAAAGGGATGGTCAAACACATAGTTTTATTAAGTATTTCCCTTAATAAAATAATGCAAGGATTAGCTAAATTAATATTTTCTTCGGGGATTTTTATCTCTTATGTGGAAGTTTACTTATTTTCTTTATCACATGCTTTGTAAATATTAAGTGAAACTTACTTAAGTGATTATCCATGTCTTGATAATATTTACACACAAGCTTGGTTTATTTTTACTTCCATATTGTATTCTTGTTAGTTTATTAATTATGTAATCACAACAACACATCCATAATGAAAAACTATGAAATTGACAGAAATAAAAAACGTAAAGGGATTGATAATGATCTATTTATTAATGGTCATTTTATCTATCATTTGATAAACTAACCCTAACATAAGGGAGAATAACCTTCAGGTTTACAACTTTCCACCTATCCACATTTGCATCTCATTGGATTGGCTTCACCTCAGATCTTGACTTGAACCACCTCCACCTGCTTGAGAGCTGCATCCATTACATATGTTTTTATACTCACATGGAGGTGTGGGGTAAAAAGGGGTTTACATAAAAGTATCCATGGGTATTTAGGCCCTTCATGTTAACGAGGAGAGATGGCTTTCATACCAACAATTAATTTGATAAATAAATTAAAATGAAACCAATCACAGACAAAGGTCTTGGTCTAGCTCATGATCACCCACATACATGCTATGAGTTACAAATTTAATAAAACTAAAATTCAATTAATTAATCACTCTTATTAAGACAAATCATGATTCAATTGATTAATTATTATCTTTAATTAATTAATCTTTTTTTCTTAAACTTTTTCTGAATATCCTCGAGATTATCATCTGTGTACATAAATGAACATTGGAGGTAACCTAGTGAATACTCATTCAAATCTACCCAACATGTATTATATTCACATAAAATTTTACTCTTATGAAATATAGTATACAAGATGTTTCAATTCATTGAATAACAACATGTAGTTTGATTTATGCATGAAATGTAGTTTTGAACATTACAAATACATTAACGTTCTAATTTTGTGTAATTTGGTAAAGTACATGGCGTGTAGTTCTAAATAAACGGTGTGTGCTACATTCACCATAATTCCCTAAGTACATTCCTAGGGACTCTATGTTTGAAGTTTACTTCAGAAACGTTAGAGTATAAAACATATACAGTGGGCTACATGCAGTGTTGTATTCGCATTACATGGTTACTGATCGGCTTAGCCATGTTTGGGATACACAGTTTAGCCCCTGACCTAAAGGGACTACATGCCATGTGTAGTGGGACACATGGTGTGTAATCTGGTATGTGTATGCCTATATGTCCCTGTCAACACGTGGTGTAGAATTAACTACACTGTGTGTAAAAAATGCACTTGACTTGAGTAATTTTCGAATTAATCATGATGTGTTGAACAAAACTACACAACATGTAGTCTTGATTACATGGTGTGTATGGTAGATAACATAGCATGTAAGTCCGTACACATGGTGTGTACTTTTGTATCACCTGGGAAGAATCATCAATGCCTCTTGATTAGTTATTTATTTTATTTTAATCGAAAAATCATTCGTTTTTATAAAAAAACAAAAAGAGGAAGAATAGATCTCCAAATCTAGATTATAAAAACGATTAAACATGAATTGAAAAACTAAATTACTAAACCCTAAAACATCAATGAATTATTTAAATAATTATAAACTATGATGAACCTACCTTTGATACCACTACTATGTTGTGAGCGTAGTTGAAGCGTGTTTGGGACAGTGCCCATCTTTGATTTTTTCCATGATAAATTATTATTCAGGGATCAATACGACGATCAACACCAGTCTCTATGGAATAGAATAAAAGATTTAGATAAATAAAGAAGATCCCAAAAACCTTTGGAGAGTATCTTGCACATCATTTTTATAATTAATTTAAATTTAATTTCTAAATAAATAAAATACCAGGTTCTTCGGTAATTTCTTTGCTGATGATGTTTATCATTCGAGATGACCTTTTTGGATTGTCTCATTTCACCTATGAGGATCCAAATCATAATCCCTTTAGTAGTGATCCACACATGCTCCAATGGTCTCTTATTGACATCACTCGCTTTACGAGTGCTAGCACGGTGAAGTGAAAATCTTGCATCGATCGATCTTTATTTCATGTTCTTAAATCTGGAAGAATTTCTCTCTTTCTTGAGAGGGAGATAGGAGAGGAGTTGAGAAACAATTCTGGACATGGAATTGCTCTTGCACCACCGGTTTCCCATACATGAAAAAATAGATGTAAATGTCTATTTATTGATATGAGGGTTCAGTTATAATATTTAATTTCTTAACATAAATTAAATACATTCATAATCTTAGAGAAAAACATTTCTACATAATAACAATAATAACATCATTATTTTTGGTGGGCCAACTTTAACAAAATGGAATCATAAATGAAATCCTCTACCACAAAATTATAATAGTGTTATTATTATTTTGTTTTTTTCTAACTAGTTAAATAATTATTTACCGTCTTTCAAATAATTATTTTACTACCGGACTGACCTTGGTCCACTCTAACTCCACTTAAATTTATTAAACAACCAAATAAATAAAGAAATAATTTATTCTCTTAAATATATATTTTATTTATAGACTAGTAAATAAGTATTTATTAAATGTTCAATAAAATAAATAATTAAATTTTTATTGACAATCCCTTGAATAAAAATTTATCTGATTTATGAAATCATTTTAACTTGAATAAAATTATTCCACTGTCTTTAGAATAATATTTGTTCCATTAATTAAATTCAAATAGAATTTAACCGAGACTATGAGAAACACATAGCGTGTGACCCTATAGGATTGTTTCTCATTGAAATTAGGTGAGCATGCCTAAATCCAAGATTACTTTTTATCAACGGTTCAAGGTACCCAAAGGAAAGAACTTAAAATCACAACAACGACATCCACATACGAATTCTCACTATGTAATATAATCCCTTTATCACAACATCTCATCAAGCTGGTTTCATGATAGTGTCATCAACCTTTATGATTGGTATTTCGTTCTCTGACTACCAGAAAAAAACTCATCATTACACCATGTACATGGAATTTCATGTAACAGTTCTATTTCAATCAAAGGGACAAGATATCAACTAATATAAATAGAAGGGAAAAATCCTTCTTCAACTTATCCATTAATAACATGTCATTCGTGATGCACCCAACATGACCTAGTTCCCACCAACTGTATGCATGATAGTTTTCATCACTAAATCAAAGTGCCAAGTCATGACACACATTAATGATAATATTAATGTCTAAGGACCATTGCACATGGTCACTGATAGGAATATCTGATGACACCAGAAAATGACGAATTCCTACTAGAGGGTCTGCTATCATAATCTACCTTCTTAGATATTACCACGTTAAAAATTCATGATAAGAAGTCTCATCTGCTTACGAGTACTCACACCTAACGGTCTGTATACTATGTTTACCATCATAGTATGTCATCCAACTGCAGAACTATATTTAAGAAAATTGTCATTGCACTTTAAGGTTCTCATCATAACAAATTACTGTAATAACCTTGTCAATACAACAAATACATGAGGACATTATTACACTGTAGTCATGCACATCAATGAACAATATGTAATAAAATGTTTAATATTTAAATATATTAAATATTAATTTATTCAAAGTACAAATAATTAGTTATAGGACACCAAATCTTACATAAAACCTATACCAAGTCCCAAAAATAAGTAAAATCATCAAGTTAAACAGCCAATCTAAGGAGAGAATTTTGATATCCATTCTATGAAATAAGTTGAACCATACAATTATGGAAAGTCCCCATGGAATTATATATGCCACACTATAACTCAGTGGGTCTCATAGATAATCTTATCAACCCCCCCAAAAATACCCTCTCACTCATAGTCGGATATCATACTACGTCATATATCACCTTTCAGTTCACAATTCATAATAATAGGGATAATTAAATAAAAATTAGAAAAAATATAACATTATCCCAAAAATCCATCCCATGAACAAGGGTACCATAAAGAAAGCCCTTTGTATTCTCCTTTAACAACCCTCATAACTGACTCATACAAACCATGATCATGCACCTTATATCTTCATAATTGATGGATTTCTATTTAAGACCATATTTGTAAACATTAGATCACCCAAACCTTAACCAAACCCCAACAACCAACTCTAGAGCCAATTTACCCAAAAGGAAAGCCCTACCTCACTTCATGGAACTAGTCTTAGCTCTATTGAATTCAATCCAATTTACTCACATATAACCTTTAAGGGGTCAATTAAATCAATTAGTCTCGGCAGACAACTTTAATTACTATAGGAAAACACTACTTGGAAAACCCACACAGCCAAACAAAAAATAGGTCATACAACCATATAAAAACACCATAATTTGTTAAATGGTTCCTATAAAACCATTCATCAACAAGAATAGAATCAATATACTAGGATACCATAATCAGGAATCATGGAAAATAATATAATCTTTTGGAAGAAATGGTTCTACCCAAATGAGGTCAACCAGACCAAAACAAATCTTTATCCAAGCCCTTTTGGGTTTCCTTTAAAAAATAAGTCAAATCCTGTTTATTAACAATTTTAAAAAAGAGATATCTTTACTCATACTAGGACCTTTTCTGAAAGATCATTGAAAACATTTTTTAAAAAACCCATCATTTTTTTTAAATTCCATTTTGAAACTATCACAAAAAATCATCCCATTCACCTTGAAAATCCAATTAAACTATTTAAATTGGAAATTAATTTTAGTCCAAAAACCTAATTTTAAATAAATATTTAAAAAGGAAAATCCATTTTCCTTAAAATAATAACTTAAGCCCCAAAAAATCCATGAAAAGGGCCCCTGAAACTTTTTCAACCAAGAAATATCCAATAAACTATTTAGAAACATATTCAATCCTGGTAGACTTTTAGGCAGATGTGACCCTTTCTTATTCATGGATGAAGATAAAAAAAATCATAAAAATATGAGATAAATAGTCATAGTGATAAAATATGAAAATAAAATCACCAAATTAATTAGAAAATCAATATTGTAAAGTCTAATTACCTTAGTCAGAGTTAACAAGGATCTACTAAGAGAGAAACCATATCCAATTCAGCTATGACTAGAAGAAATATTATAAAATTGAAAAATCCCTAGTTTAGGAAAAAATGATGGAAAAAGAAAATATTAAGAGGAAACAGAAATAAATACTCTAGTGTAGCTATCCCATAACTTCTCCATACAATGTAAAACGTAAGTATTTAGAAATAATCGAAAAATATTTCCCTTATAGTGAAGGATATGAGAGAGGAGGATATCTAGGGTTGTTTATTTTATTATGGAAAAAATGTAATGAACCCACATATGTATTTTATTTTATAAATTTAACAATATTTTATAAAATAAGGAAAAACTCCTCAAACTAGATTTTAGGAAAGTATAAAGACCCTTACATATGAGGAAGCCCTTTTGTACCACCTGAGAGGACCCTTAAATATTACAAACCCTTTCTGATTATCCATCAAAATTCAATCTGATTGGGAGTATTATGTATGAGATGATTCTTATATGTTGCATTATTTACCCATACGCATCACAAGATAACTCTAGGACTTAGTTAAATTTCACTGCTTAAGGACCCTTAAATGTCACCCCTAAGAACCTTTATGCATCATAGTAAAGCTTTACATATCATACTTATCCATTTATTGAACTTTACATATCAAATCAACCTTATGTGTCCTTATAGTTACCCTTATGTATCACCCTTGTGTTCTAGGAAATTACCATTTCTGAAGAGTTACACATGTGGTTACTCTTATATATCTATAAAATAACCCTTACATATCACTGGGTGACTCAAAACATATAACCACTTTTTTGAAAAGGGGAGACCCTTATATATGGGGAACCCATATATAAGAGTACAACATTATGTAGCAAGAGTATAATTTTCCATATAATAGGGTCTACCAACACTTTGTTGATTTTCTGACTCAACTCAAGTAATACATATGGGTCATACCCTTACATATCAGAAGTTATTCATAGTTACCTTTATTAATTCAAAAGTTGATCCTTATGTATGACTTTACCAAAAATTTACTTTTATATGCTCTAGTAAATTCTAGAGTTAGTCTAACATATCATATAGGCTATTTTATATATCATGATTAACCATTTTCTCCAACCCCACACAAGATTAATCTTACATATGAAGAATCTTACATATGATTACATAACCACAGTTATAAACAACAATACCCACACACATTGAAACACTTATGTAAGGGATTACATATACCATAGAGTATCCTTAACACAAAAAGTATCTTACATATAGGTACGTGGTATGGTTTTTGACCTAAAAATATATAACCCCTGAATCATTCATGTCTTACATATTACACCAGTCCTTCCCTAAAACTAAAAACACAAACTTTTTATAATATCTATAACCCATTACATCCTTCTCTAAATGCATCCAATCTTATAATTAACAATAATAAAAACCAAAACAACTCTTAAATATGTTCATACTCTTATAATTATTCTATGTAACCTAGTTCTAAAAATATTCCATACCCCTGAACAAAAAAATTAAAATTTTGACTAATACACATCAACCCATAATGACATGGGTCGTTACCGTTTATATACATTTGTGTGAACTAGTTATACTGGCTTTATGGATCTTCCACCACTTCCTCTAAAAGAGGCAATGGTAATTTGTGTAACACCATGAGATTTTAAATTATATATTTTCCTTTAAAATATAATGTGGTTGATATTATTAATCCCTGAGACACTAAACTTAAAAAAAAACAGGATATATTTTATTAAGGTAAAATCATAATAGTTAAATTTAACTGTTATAATATAATCACTAGGTAAGATCATATAAATATAAGAACAATATCAAAAAAGCAAGTAGACGAAATAGAAATAGAAAATGGGGGTCTTATTTATAATTCTCATTTTTCTAAGATTGGATAGTAGGTAGCTTCACTAGTGTTTTTCCTAGACCAATACAAATTTAAACTCAATCAATTATGGGTTGATTCGAATTATATACATGATAAGTTCAAGCTCATGGATGTTTTGATGAGATCTATGCTAGTGGAATCACCACCCATGACCATCACTAGAGAATATCTTATGATTTTGTATTAAAAATAGATATTTATGGTTTATGTAAGTATAAATTAAGATGATATAAGAATTTAATTATCAATGTAAAAAATTATTTATAAATCATATGTATTTTTATATATTTCGCATTTTAACTTTTAAAGAAATGGTACGTTCTTTTTTAATAAAATTGGATTGATAAATTCAATTAGTGTATATAAACAAATAATTAGATAAATTTATGATTCAAAATGTATTTATGTGGTGAAATGGTTTATTTAAAAATAATATGTTGAATTTTGAAAACCCATGTTTAATATTTTTAAAATTAAGTAATTTTTTCTAATAAAAACATATTATTATTATTTTTATTTCAATTAAGTTTTTACTAGGATAAATTAGGTTTTGGATCTCTTTTAAAGTCAGATAAATATTTTTTATTAATAATAAACCAATTAATTCCAATAGAATAAAAAATATTTATATTTTTTAAACATAACATTTATGATTAAAATACACCTTTTCAAAAATGGGTTTTTACACGTTACATGCGTTTATAATAAAATTAATATTTCTTACACCGAGGAATTTTACTTGAAAAATGGAATTTATATTTTGAATTAGTATGTTAAAATTTTATAAAAATTATTATTTCATTTTTAGTCATAAATTAAGATTATTAGGATTAAAGTAAATTACTTTATTAATGATAAAATTGCTAATTTCAAAGAATTATTTTATTAATATTGGGTAATATTTATCTAATTAAATAAATTATTCACTTATATTAAATGAAAATATTATAATTTTGAAACCAATAGATAAATATATTTATAGTCATTCAATTAGTACTCAATACAAAAAAAATCCAGAACACTGATGGTGAAAAACCATTTTTCTAAAAAAATATTTTTTCAATGTTTTAATTGAAAATTATTTAGAAATTCAGTTATATTATATTAATAATTAATTTAGATTTATAGAATCAAAATTTTTTAATATATTTCACCTAATATTTTTAATAAAATATAAATTATTATGGTAAAAACTAATTACCAAGGTTTATACCGAAATGGTAAATTTTAAAAATATAGTTGTAAAAGACTTGAAACATGTTTAAAAAATGTATTAAAATGAATGGTAGAGGATTTATCATCCATATATCTCTACAAAATTAGTTATTTCCTAATTTTGTGGCCTTTGAACATTGAATAGTGATATACCATTATTCAAAGGTAACGTGTGCTTCTGAAATTACCCTTCTCTTCACTTATAAAATTGGAACACTTCCACCAGTTCATGTTAAAACAAACCCTTAAAATTCATTCTTGTGACTCTAATTTTTCTACTTATAAAATCATATATCATTTTTATAATCATATGGTCCCATTTAGTTATCCTAATTCCTCTATTTCCAAGGAGAAATCCATGATAAATCTATAGTTCTCAACATGAGTATTTTCTACTCAACATTTTATTCTTCATCGATCACATCAAAAATTCTTCTAAACACCCAAATATAATGACTCAAGTATTATCAATATAAGGGAATTTTATTATATTAATGTATAATATATTATTTATTCCATTAAAACCACTAATAGAAACAAAACAACAACAATTTAAGTGTATGTGCGGACAACTGGCTCAATGAAACAATGTGGTTTGTTTCTCATAACCACCTATCATGGATAATTATAGTGTTGTATTTGATAAATTAATGTTTTAAATATTTAAAAATTATAAAATTTAAATTATAATTTATTATATACCTTCATTACATTCTTTTTTTTTGAGAAATAGAATCATTAATCATGCGTATATGCGAACTACTGGCTCCATGATCGATGAATTTCATTTCTCATCACCACACTTCATCGATGGGTATAAAAATAAATTTAACGAATTTAAATGATATTTATTAATTTTATAATCTTATATAAAATTTTTATTAAAATTATAAGAAAACATTTCCTTACTCACTAAATCATTATAACATGCTCTCGTTAGGGTCGATTTTACCACCTATGTGAATGATGTTACAATATTTATTTCATGATTGATTAAATAATATTATATAATGATAATATCTTTTAATAAAGTTTTATTTAATACATTTTAATGATTCTATAAATGTGTTATTTATATTTAATTTATTAATTAATATATCACCTTTCGATCTTCAAACACACCGATGCTAGTTTTTCACAATTTCCTCTTCCCAAACCATACTTTATCATTAACCAAATGAAAATGGATATGTTAAAAAATTGAAATCTGTGATTATAGTGTCTTAGATAATTAGTGAATGATAACCCTTTTTTAATAAATAAGAATAAAAAATTTAAATAAAAAACTAGTTTGAATAAAGCAATCTGAGTTTCTAGAATCCAATAATGAAAACAATGTTGGAACCAAGGATTTTATTTGCTGGAAACAGAGTCCAATTTGTGTTTATTTTAAATTCTCACTAGGATGATCAGGGAGATTTCAAGGATAAGATATTACCATAAAAGATAACTATAGTG
This sequence comes from Viscum album, assembly GCA_963277665.1. Lineage (NCBI taxonomy): Eukaryota > Viridiplantae > Streptophyta > Magnoliopsida > Santalales > Viscaceae > Viscum > Viscum album. The sequence goes on from OY728127.1 coordinate 1,797,682,263, forward strand.
TTAAATGTGGAGTCATTTCACAGTGTTTCCAAATTTATGGCTCTAAAAAACTAGAAGATGAAGAAAGTTGATTTTGGAAAAGGAAGTTGCATGTAAGAATAAAGGTGAATCAAAATCTTGTAGTCTAGTGGAGTTTCTAGATCATAACATCAAAAAACAGAAGATTCATGAGTTGCATGAAAAATATAAAATTGTGTAAAAGGCTTTTACGCACCAAATATGACTTAAAAATTAGTTTCACGTAAGTAGAGTTTCCAGATTATCACATCAAAAAATATCAAAGGCATGAGTTGGGTGAAAAATTAGAAATTGTGTGAAATGATCCTATGTGCCAAATATGACGTTAAAATACGGCTTAAATGCATGTGGTAAGGCATGAAATAAAATTTTGTGTAGTATTTATGAGGTCAATAAATATGTCAACACACCCTTCATTCAAAGTAACTTTTCTAAATAAGTTTTAATACTTCTACAACATGAAAGAGTTGTACACTGAATAGTTGTGCACACTAAATATTTCTCATAGAGTGTTCCTTGTGTCTATGAATACTAAGTGAAACTCAAGGTTTGGTTATTCTATGTAAAAGGGTTGTGTGAAAGTCATCTTGTGTGAAAATTAAAAAAAATCATGTAGGTATAGGTTTGGCATGAAAATTGCTTGAGTTGTGATACTAGTTGGTTTTGAATATCTGGGTTGTGCGAGAAGTGATTTATTGTGTATCTATTCAAGAATATTGTGCAAGAATAGTATCATTCTTTTCAATGAAAAATACCAATCTACGGAAGTGTCCTTCAAGTCGTTAAACCGGGTAAGACTTCACTCAAGGTAGTGAGCTATAGAGGGTCAACAGAAGTGTTCTGAGGGAGATAGTGCGTTATCCATAACATTTTATAAAGTCAGTGTTCCTAAAACAGATTAACTCTTTCTGAACTTATGTATTCCACAAATAGGGAATATTAGTGGATTTTGGTATAACTAACACACTATCAGTGTATGATCCTTGGAATAGCCCTTAGTGGTGAACAAAGTAAAATTGTTGTGTTATCTCTTTGCTTGTGATTATTTGTTATTTTCATGTTTCCATCAGACAGGTTTAATGAGTTTGTACCAACATGGGAAAAATATCAATTGCTTTAAAATAAATATTTGACACCCTAATTCACCCCTCCCCACTCAGGGTGTTTTAGGGTCCTACAGGTTGTGTCAGAGGGTATATGTTTCTAGAGTTAAATATATCCTCTATTTTTTTCTTGGAGAATTTAGTAAATGGTAAGGAAGAACCCATGTTTGATGGAATTAACTTCTAGATTTGGAAGAATAGGATGATATATCATCTGCGATCCTCTGGGATGGGAGTATTTTTTGCCACTGCTTAAGGGATTCGGGTCACTGAAATGATTAGACTATCTATGATTAAAAAAATACTAAAATGGTTGATATTGATGCCATAACACAGAATTCTCTTACTATAGCTCAATATGATCAAATATATCTAAATGTGATAAGTTTCACATAAGCCAAATATATGTGGAAAAAATTGGAAAATATATATGAAGGTGATAACAAAGTGAAGGATGTAAAACTTCATGTTTTTCACAATACGTTTGTTGATATGAAAATACATCATGATAAAAATCCAGATTCTATTTTTAATTTAATTACTCAAGTTTTTTTGAGAAATTTGGGAATTTGTGAAGAAATTAAATATATTAACAATTTGAATAAAATCTTAAGAAGTCTCCCACCTCTATATAATCCAAAATTATTATCCCTAGAGGAAAGGGATATGTCAAAACATTATATTGATTATCTTTTAAGTAGTCTGGTGGATTATGAAATGAGAGTTAAACCAGAAGATGCAACAACTCGAGTTAGAAAGGAAATAAAATTCATATCCATGCAAAAACATGAGGTTTTCAGAGATATTGTTGATTAGGATAATGCGTATGATGAAATTATTTCTCTTTTTTCAAATAAATTCAAGAGAAGAAAAGGGATATTTGAAGGAAAGCTTCATCTGGACTATTTTTGATGTGGTAGAGTTTGGAACATTGCCTCTCAGTGATCAAGGAAGTTTTATGATGAAGAATGTAAAGTAGGAATCCTGAAGAATATCTCAAAAAAGGTTTCCCCAAAATGGAGACTTCAAATCAAGAAAGAAATTATAGAGAAAGTGTTTTGTCTATAAAGAATAATAAGATAACAATTAATTTTTGGAGGATGAAGAAATAGAGTTCAAATTTGAAACCCAAGCATCCATGATGGCTAAAGTTGAAAAGTCAAACACCTAAAAAGATAAAGATAAATATAATTAGTTGATTGGTGTTATTGATCTCATGGTGAAAATTTAGAATGATCTTGATAAGATTGAAATTCAATGAATGAGAAATAGAAAATGAGATCCATTATGGAAGATTCATCAGAGTATGTTTATCAGCTTAAAGAAAAAAATTAATCAACTAGAAGTAGGAGAAAAAAACATTCAACAAATCTTGAAAGCATTGAATATGTTCTTTAATTAAAGGTTGGGAGTTAAGAGAATGAAAAATTCATCAATGAAATAACATCTAAACTAGAGGAGAAAGATAATATAGTTAAGGGACTTGAAGAATAAGTTATTTCTCAAAGTTTTAAAATAGAAACTGAATCAAACATAAGGGAAAAAAATAAGAAATTATAGTTTGTAGGATTCTCATATGTAGTACTATTATAAAGAGCTAAACATGGTTCTATAGAAGTAGGGAAGGCTTTGAATGATCAATGATTGACATGTATGGGAAGAAGTGGAATTGGATATGATGATGAAACATCAAAGGCTAGAAACAAGGTGATTTTAAATAAATGGAAGAAAAAAATTTATGCATATCACAAAGTTGCCTGATGTCCAGATGAATAATGCTTTAAATAAAACAGGAAATAGAGATGAATTTTTTTCTCAAGTATTGGTAGATGATATCTAGTTAAATAATTTTTCAAAATAAGGGTACATGAGGAGGAATATAAGTGAGAAGACATTTCCTCTTATGAAATTTCAATTATGTGGATTTCATATCCATACCATGTCATACTTTGAAAATGCAAGTAGCTATCTGAATGGTGAAGCACTTGGAAGTCAATAAAGGAGAATGAGATCATATCCTTCAAAATATATAATAAATATTTTATATGGATATTGTTTCATTATTTTAACTATGGCCATAAATATATTCATTATAGGTAAAGGAAATATAGGAACAGTACCTATAGAACACAAAAAAAGTCAATACCCACCAACCATGCAGAGTTTCTCTTGCAAACAGGTATTCTCCTCTAGAAGAAAAATATGAGTATAATGAACCCATGAATATTTATAAGAGATTTTAAAGGATATATTTATACTCTTCTTAATCAAGTATCTCATAGAAGAACATGAGGAAAATAGAGAAATCCAACCTTGAAGAAACAACTCTCAAAGATACAAAGAATAGTAGATGCTCGATTCTAGGTAGTGAATGTTCATCCCATATGATGGTAAATTAATATTTATTGAATGATTTTAATAAAAGTGTTTATTTAATTTTTATATTCGAAAATGACAATTCTTTAAAAATTAATGACAGTGGAAGTACAGAACTGGAAAATGACAATATTTGGAAAATTGAAGTTCTCTATGTGGATGGTTTTCATCATAATATATTGACTGTGAGTTAGCTTCATGACATGGGAATTCTAGTGAAATTAAATTAAAAATATGCACTATAAAATTAAAGATATTTAATTCTATTATTAAATTATATAAAATATATGGTAGATTATACTAGTTTGAAAGTAAAGAGAACATTTGTTACTAAACTATTGAAGAAGAAAATAACTTGTGACTCTGGAGGTTGGGTCACATTAGCCAACAATCCATGGAAAAGATATATAATATGAAGATATTCATTTATATTCCCAATCTGAAGTGTTAATGAGAAAATAAAATTTATGATTTGATGTAAGTAATTATGTTCAGGAGTTCACGTCGACCGAAGAACAAAAGCACATCAAATATTCTTGATCTCATCCACACAAACATATGTGGTCCAATAAATATGACAGGTATATATGGAGAGTGGCACTTCATTATTTTTATTTATTATTATAGTATAATTTCTTGTGTAATGATTATAGATAAGAAATAACAAGTGATTTATTCCATAAAAAGTTATCGTTGAATAGATGAGAATGATATTATTCACACAATCAAAGTTACACGATCTGAAAATGGATGAGAATACACATCCATTGAATTTGAAAATTACCTATAAAAAACATGGAGTAAATCATGAGGTGGATTCAATGAGAACTATATATAAAACATGAGTTATTGAATGCAAGAACCGATAGGAGAACTCTAAGGCTAGAACTATGCTGATCGAGAGACATATCTCTCATCATTACTGGAAAGAGGTTGTTCAAGCATTAGAGTACACTAAAAAAATAGGAATTTTTATGGGAGAAACCAAAAAACCAAATGATTTATGGTATGGAAGGAATCCCTTTCTGAAGTATTATCATGTTTCTGAAAGTAAACTTTTCATCTGAAATAAAGAATGAAATCAAGGAAAGTATGGTGATTCTATAGATGAGTGAATAATCCTTGGATATCCCATGAAGATAAAATCCTAAAAATGTGACAATAATTATCTTGGTAGAATTGTGGAAAGCAGTAATGTCAGTATCATTGAAGATAAAATCATAAGTACCCCTTGGATCTCATTTTCTAATATGATTGAAGATGAAGAAGAGAGTGGATAGGGGACTGATTGAAATGCTGAACTAGCGGAAGGCTTGAAAAATATTTAGAGAACAAATAACAATGATGATTTAGAAGAATAATTTGAAGATGAAACCATGGTTAAAGAAACATCATCAGAACCGTAGAGGAGAAATAGAAGAGAAGAAATCGATCAATCCAATATTATTGAGGATTGGATAACACCCACACAAATAAGAAAAACAAGGAATGAAGAACATTATTCCTTCTTATCAATTATGGAACCAAACTCGTTTGAAGAAGCAGTGAGGGATGAATCATGGTTTAATGACATGAATGATTAATTGGATCAGATTGATAAGAAACATACTTGGGATATTGTTAAGAGACCTAAAAATCACAATGTCATTGAAACAAAGTGGATCTTTATAAACAAATTGGATGATCATGGAATTGTTATCAGAAATAATGATTTCTTAGTGTGTAAAGGATATACTCATATTGAAGGAACTAATGTTGAAGAAAACTTTTCTCTAATAGCTATATTGGAGTTTATCAAGAATTTAATTTCTATGGGAATTCAAAGAGGATAAAAAATTTTTCTAATGGATGTCAAAACAAAATTCTTAAATGGAGTTCTTGAAGAAGAAGTTTACATAGAACAACTAGTGGAATTTTAAATTAGAAATGATGATGAAAAGTTTTGTAGATTAAAGAAGACTCTCTATGGTCTAAACCAGGCACCATGTTCTTGGTATTTTTGACTGGATGATTTTTTGAAGAATATTCAATTCAAAAGAGGTGGTATTGATCATAATCTCTATATGTAGAATTCAAAGGAAGATCAATTTATGAATCTTGTGTACATGGATGATATTATATTTTGTGGAATAAAGTAGGGATCAGTAGAAGAATTTGATAATGAGTTGAAATCAGAATTTGATATGTCTATGATTGATGAACTAAAATACTTATTTGGGCTACACATGATTAAAAATAAGGATTACACCTTCATTTATATGAAAAAATATGCAAGAGAGCTTCTGAATAAAAAAAATTCATGACACCAAACCAATGTAAACTCTGATTTTAGTTGGAACAAAACATAGAAAGCATGAGGATAGAAATTTTATTGATCCCACCATATACAGGAGAATCATTGGAATCTTATTATACTCGATTGAAATATAGAAAAATATCATATTTACAACATGCTTAACATACCAATTTCAAAGTAATCTAAAGGTATATAATTTGGTAGTAGTCAAAATAATCACGAGATATATTCAAGGTACTCTCAATTTTGGCTTATAATTTTCTACATGAAGAGATAATGAATTATTAGCATTTTATGATGCTAGATGAGATGAAGATATGGTGGATAGACAGTAAACAAGTGGTGTAGAATTATTCATAGGCAAAAAATGCGAGGGATGGTGAATCAATAAATAGGGAAACTATTCTATTAGTACGATTAAAGAGGAATAAATCACTACTACTAAAGAATGCACTAATATCATGTTCATTAAGATACAACTAAATGATATTGGTGATGAGGTGAAATAGCCAATAGTGATTTACCTTCACAATAATTTCACGATTGATCTTACGAAGAATCCAGGTTCGCACTACCATATGAAACATATTGTGATATGATATCACTTCATCAAGGAAAAAGTGTAACTTGGCGTGATTAAAATGGATCATGTTGAAACTGATGACCAAGTGGAAGACATTATGACTAAGCCGTTGTCGACACATGTTTTTTAGAAGTATCGATTGAACCTCAGTGTTCATCCACCTCCCAGTGCCTATGGAGGTTACGATTGGTGACCTCCCCCAATTTTTGTTAACTATTTTAATCTTTTAATTATATTAATGTAGGTTTATGGGGGAGATATGATCCAAGGGGAGTCTATTTTGAGCCCTAAAAGTAAAAATACATATTTTTTGGCTTTATTTATAAAGGGGGATAATGAAAAAATTTAATCCTTATAAAGGTTTTATGAAAGTTATAAAGGTTTGTTGGTTACATGTTTTTTACAAACCATGTAGAGCTTCTATGGCATGATGAGAATTAGTTGTAATAAAGAAACATTTAGAAATTGTCTTGGAAATATTTAAGAATTCAAAAGCATGGGAAACCAATTTATTCTTCCATTCTTGTTTTTTACATTGAGACTTTCCCACATAGACTTAGAGTATATAATGAGTTGTTTCTCACCTTTCATGTTTTGATAGTAGCCGATGCTTTATTGAATTTATCTTCATATTGTGAACAAAACCAAAGGGGAGATTATTTGAACCAAGGATTTTATTTGACGGAAACAAAGTCCAGTTTGTTTTTATTGCATGAAATAATTAAGTCGAATAAAAATCTTGCATGCAAGTTGAGTTTTGAGATCCTCACATCAAAAATCAGTAAAGGAATGAGTTGTGCACAAAAGCTGAAATTGCACAAAAGGATCTTACACACCAAATGCAACATCAAAATGATTTATGTGAAAGTGGAGTTCAGAGATCATCACATCAAAAAATCATGAAGGCATAAATTTCATTTAGATGTTGAAATATTGTGAAAGGATATTACATGCCAAATTTGACATCGAAATGAGGCTTTCATTCATGGGGAAAGGTGCACGAGGAACTTTCCCGTAGGTTCACCCAGGACTATAAATATATAGGCACCCTCTTTAATCAAAGTAACTTTTCAAAAGAAAATATGATACTTATGCCATGAAAAAGAGTTTTTCATTGAAGAGTTTCATGCATTAAATATTTCACGTAGAGCGTTACTTGTGTCTATGAAGAACAAGTTAAACTCATGGTCTGGTTGTGTGAAATATAAGGGTTACATGAAATTCATCTTGCACAACAATCCCAAAAGTTCTGCACAAGTACATGTGCTGCATGAAATATAGTTGAGTTTTACTACTATCATGTTTTAAATATCTAGTTTTTATGAGTATTTCTTTAAAGTGAATCTATTCAGGACTACAGTGCAATCAGATTATCATGATAGTTAGGGACAAAGACTTTAATTCCAATATAATGAAGCAACCTTCAAGTCATTAAATTGAGTAAGAATTCACCCAAAGATGTGAGGTAGGGGGAGTTTTTGAAAGTGTTTCAAGGTAGGCAGTGTGATATCCCTAAAATCTTGTAAATGTGGTGTTCCAAGCATAAATTGACTATGTCTGAACTTCTATATTCCAAAATTGGTGAATATTAGTGTATTTTGATATAAACGACACACTGTCAGTGTATAATCCTTGGACTATCCCTTAGTGGTGAAACAATTAATTTTTTTTTATATCTTTGATTTTGATTGTTTTTTTCTTCATGTTTCCATCAGATAAGTTTAATGAGTTCCTACTAATATAGGAACAAGATCTGTCAATTTAAAAGAAAGAGTTAGCACCCTGATTCCCCCTCCACTAATAGAGTGTTTCAAGGTCCTACAAATAAAACATAATTAACTTATATATTATAAATAAATGGTTATAAATAAAATTTATAAATAGAATTATATTTGAATCTACTTTTGAATAAGTTATTAATATAGTTATGTTTATTAAACATGAACTTAAAGAAAATTCATGTAAGCGGGATTACATGGTAAGGGGTTCTTTTTCTAAAATTTTATTTATTGAGACATAATTATTATTATGCACCATGATATATTTAATATATTTTGATTATTAACAAATGGGTGTATTTTACCATATTTATGTAATTCATGGGTATTGAAGATATGTATCATGTTCTTTCTTCAAGTGGATTTTGATTCAAAAGATTACAAATTTGTAAAGGATTTTTTCTTCTATTTTTAATTCTATAAGAAATGTTTGATATTAGGCACTATAATTTATTATATATGGTGTATTCACTTCCCTATTAACTTAAAGCATAATTAATATTTTTCATTTAATGATATTATAGTTTATATTTCTTGGTAACCATTTTATTTTATTTTTATTCTTAGGTTTTCATTACTGTTAGTGTTTCTTCTTCAATATTAATTTCAAATCGAGATTATTTTTTAAAGATAATTCATATGGTGATTTTTTTTAAATTTTATTTATAAACCCTAATAATTTTCTTATCCTCTAGTATTCATGGGGTTTAAAATTTCTTCTCACTATTTAATTTCCTCCCAAACTCAATATTTACCCATTGTAAGGAAATTGACCCCCGCCTGTTTTTTGGTAGGGAATCCTATTATTCAATGATAGTATTAATTTTATGATTTTATGAATATATTTATCTATTAATTAATAAATTATTGAAGACATTTCAAACTACTTTGACTCCTTTAAAACATTTTATTGAAATCTTTATAAGAGAAATGATTCTTCACTTCCTTTGTCTTTCCAAATCATCCTCTGTTATAGGTGTGATTTTTATTCCAATTACTTTCTTATGTAACACCATAAAAATTATTCTTATTATAAAGCTTTTTTTAACTATGTAAAAAAATCTTGAAATTTGTTATGATACACTTAGGATGATTATTTTTTGACCATATGTATTATTTCTCTATTTAGATTTTGATTATTTGTGTATTGAGTAATGTATTGACATCTCATATGTTGTTATTCCAATATAAGTGATTATAGATTAATAAATTAAGAAAATTATTAGTTTTTTAACCATAAAACTTCTTTATATAGATGAATTATATCCATTTTATCCAATAAATTAACTGGGAAATTATTGATACTCCACATGATTTTATATCAATACATATTATAATTGATTCCCAATGTAAGTTGATTTTTAATTGTATTGAAATTAAAATAATTCATATGGTGAATGTATTGTGATTAATGAAGTGATGGGTGGGACTTAGTATTATATTTCCCCTTCATTAATTTGATGGAATCATTAGAGAAACCGTTTGGGTATTTGGTGTATTCCTACCCAATGAAACATGAAAAATTGATTGCAACCTTGACAACATAAATTTTTTCCTCGATGCGGCCTTGGTGGAATGAATAATGTCTTGGTTGGGGCCTTGATGGTAATGATGAAGATGTATAATATTATGAATTACATCATCATGAATTTAGTTATTTTTACCCATTTTATTGTTTATATTGTTATTTCATCCATGGATTATTTCTAAATCATGTGTTCAGTTATATTTAATCATTTGACTCTTATTTTTTTCTTAAAATATTATTAATTCTATGATAGATTTGGATATACATTTTCCTTTAATAAGAATTTTATCTCACCATTTTTATGTTTTTATTTACCAATTTTATGAAGGGAATTATTACACATGATATGTATAGAATAATAACATGTTTGAAGAATTTGTGGATGATTTTGAAGAATTATAACATATTAATTAGTTACTTATTACTATTGGAAAAGTTTTCATTGTATGAGAAAGTCATGGGATTTTTTTTAACAATTTTTCTTAATTCTCTAAATCTATAAACCTTAAATTCTATGAGAATGTATGTAATGAAATATTTACTTTAATTCATCTAATTATGGGACTGTTATGTATGGTTTGTCATAGTTTTTATCATTGATGTTTTTCAATAACTTTAGAGATTAAAATGTTATCGTTTGAAAATAATTTATGAGTTGTAAGTGTCTTAAAGGGTATATAAATTAAGCATGATGATAATATTAAATGTATAGATAACCCTTTAGTTTAGTTAAGGTAAAATTGAATATTTTATGTTGTTTAAGGATTAGGACAAGATAAATTTAGTTAAATCCCTAATGATAAGTCTAAGGGAAAATTATATGTATAAAATAACATCATGAGGTTTTTTTAAATTAAATATTTTATGGTTTTATAGAAATTAAAACCTTGTTTGGATATTAGAAAGTGTATGTAGATTTGGCACAAATTCACTTAGGTATAATCACCCAGAAATATTTTGTTCGATTATTAACCTTATCTTTAATCAAGTATAGGATGAGTGTGGCTAAGACTATACACATGGATTGACACTCTTAGGAGATATGAATTGGTTAATAAAATTAACTTTACAAGATATTATGAATGATTTATTTTGTTTATAAATTATCTTCTGTAATATTGGGTAACTTAACCTAGTGAAACTAATATTAAATTGAGAGTGATTTAGGTTAAACTGAAATTAAATGTAATAATTTCAAATTTTAATACTTTTAAAGGTTGAATATTTTATATAATAATTCCCTTATGGTGTTAATTTTTCATCAATCAAGATTAATTCAATTAGTTTCTAATAAAAGAAGATTCCTAATGGACTGTAACACCCCGAGATTTTATGAAAAATATTCTTTTAATTTCATTAATGTCTTGTGTTATATTCTACACCAAGATTACCTTGTGCTATACGCAACACCGTATTAGCTTGTAGTATACGCAACACTATTCTTGGATCGTGTTACACACAATTTTGATAATAGTTTTTCTACGCAACATTGAGTATATATATATATATATTCAATGTATAAATGAAATATAGTTGGATTCTGTTATACAAAACAACGAAGTATTCTTGCACAACACGCAACCCTGACTTGGCTTGCATTACACGCAATCACGACCTTCCTCGATAGCGTGTGTTGTACGCAATACCGGGTTTTACTAAACAACGATATATTATTATAATATTATTTTTAACTAGACGTTATGAATATTATTAACTAAAATTTTAATTTTATAACATTATTATTCATCTTAATCATTTTCTAGAACATGGTATAAGAACAAAATAATTTTTTTGGGTAAAATAAGTATTTTTCAGAAAATGTAGTTTTGCCGCCTTTTGATGGAGTACCCACTTTAAATTTTGTTTTTGACATGTTTATAAGTTCAATTTGACAAAATAAAATTCTTATTTGGAATCAAGAAATAAAAATCTACTTTGGATAAATTTTTCATATTATTCTGGTAACTTTCATATTTTGATGAATAGTAAAAACATGCTATATTTTAATTAAAAACAACTTTTTTTCATTACAATAATTCATATGGTTAAATTATAATATTGAATGGTTTTAAAGTATAAATAGAATATATTTTTACAATTTAATATAATGTATGTCATTAGCATTTATTTTACATTAAATTCGTAGGTTAAATCAATTCAATCTTTTGCAATGTTTTAAAGAAAACCCCGTTTTCTTTCGACAATGGGATTAATTTTAATTTAGTTTCTGAAACTTTTGTGTATTTAATTTGGAAAAATGGATTACATATTTGGAATCAGTGGGTCCAAATTATGTTAATAAGATACTTTTTAATTTTGGGAATTATGAATAGTAACTACGGTAAATTTTATTTACCATAGTTAAAGGTAAATCGGGTAACTAAGGGTAAATTTAATATTATAAAATTACCCTAAAACATGACAAAATTCTATTGGATGACTAAAAGCCGACCCATATCACCTAAGGGTCAGATTAGATTCATTTAATGGACTTTTTTCCATGAAAATAATTTAATTATTATTAAAACCAAAGAATGTGACAACATGTCACTTTCTTAAATCTTATAAGTATAATAATTTTAATTTAGTGATAAAAATCATGAAACTTAGAACATGAATAGTCTCCAGAAAGATAATAAAATTATCCACATCATGATAATTTATATAGAATTTTTAGGGATTAAATAATTGTCATTAAGGGTGATACATTAATGATACAGAAATTATTTATTAAGTGAAAAATAATTAATATAGGTTTTATTTAAATAATAATACCCATTAAAAGGCCCAAAAACCTGACCAAAACTTATTGGTAGTGTATATCTACACCTTAAGCATCCAATGACCAAATAAATAACCGTTTGGAGCCTTATAAAAGTGATTATGATACTTATATTATCTTGTTTTAAAAGATTCCAAAGTTGTCACCTTCATAATTTAGTAAATATAACAATTTAAATATTGTGATTTTAAGATGATAAATTCGAGTAAAAGTATTATTGTGAAAGGTAATATATTTATATTCATCTTTGGATTTTATTTTTAATTTTTATGAAAAAATCAGTATATTAAATAACTATACAAAAATGTTATAGTAATTATTTTATTAAGAGATAAACCAAATAAATAGCTTTAAAAATAATAGAATAAATATTATATGAACTATTTAATGTGATCCACTAATTTTATAGATACATATGACCTTTTATTAATCTATTAAAGCTTTTAGTTCGAACATATATTCTGTATATATTTTATTTAAATTCAAATAAATGAATAGTGTCAAAATTTACACTATTGTTATTTTATAAAAATAACATATTATAAAATTGTTTAAAAATCCCAAAAATATTTAAAAATTATAAATTTAAATTTATATGGTCTATAATGTTATAAATTAACCAATTATGGAAAATTAACAACAAATAAGTAATTATTTGTTATAATTTAAAATTTAGAATTTTATTACCACAAATAAAATTAAATAGATTAAATAAGGATAAATCAAAATGATAAGGTTTAAAATAAGATCCAAACATGTATAAATATTATTGGTTGATGATATTACAACCCTATAGAATCTAATCTTTGATTATGAGTCATTTTTGGAGGTTTTTAAGTGGGGTTAGATTTATTATAAATTAATATTTTTAAGAATTCCAAAGGTTCCCCTCTCCTCCATTATAAAAGGGCACCTCCTCCCTCTCTTACTCACACCAATTTGAGCCTTCATTCTCGACCAAACCCTGAAAAATTCTATTTTCCACTTCCCTAGAAACATACTAGAGGTCCTGGTCTTCTTCAAAGACCAATTTTAGTTCCCTAAGAGGAGGTCTCAAAGAGGCGCTTCAAAGAAGAGGTAATGTTCGTTACCGATTCTTTCACCTTTATTTCTTCTTCAACTTCTTCTTATTAGGATGTTTCATTATGAAGTAATAACATCAGTATCACTCATATACTGATATGTTATTGTAAGTATGAAACAAACCTATTTCACCATCTATCCATCCTACGGAAAATGAAATCACCGCACGTGCGTACGTACGAAATACCGTCTCCACGCCGTGGTGTAATCAATTTTCCACCACCACATTACTTGGATGGGTATAATGGTGTAAATAATAACTATATATGATTATTGTAAAGTGATATTTATTCTTAAATAGTATACATGAACTTCAATACAATACCACGATCATGAGAACGATATCATCGCTCGTGCGTACGCACGGACTACCGTCTCCACGACGCGATGAGATTCATTCTCCACGTTAACCATTCATGAATGATTATAAAGTATATATAATAAGTAATCATGAAATATATGACATAATAATGATACTGGATTTATGTGAATATATATTTATGTCATCTACATAATTCCATTCAACTCAATAAGGAAACAAAAACAGCGTTCATGCGTACGTACGGCCTACAGTCTCCATGAACGGTGTATTTCATTCCATTTACTGATCTATTATATATATGTATATTCTGAATATATATTATATATAAATCATGTTTTATATTCTTGAATTAAGTAATCATGATCTAATTAATCATATGAATAATTACAAGTCAAAACACGAACAACAAATGAAACAATTTTACCCAAAACGCTCTTTAACATGGAATTTACAAAAGAACGGGTAATATAAAGTCATAAGTGAACCATATATGATATCATAACAATGCGTATGATTCTGTAATAAGTCAATGACATTATTTAAATCATTTTACAGGAGGTTCGGACACTTATGATTCAAATCGGACCTAAGGTAAGGGAAAATATCACAATCTCATTTTATCCGAGATTGTTTATACTTTGGTATTTACTGGGGTGTATTTTATCATACACATCCATGTTTCCTCAATATTTAATATTGTTTCCATCCACATAAAATTGTTTAAATCAAATTTTACCCTTCGGTGAGTTTTTAGTAAAATATATTAAAGGAATCTTTTTTGGTTTTTCGTACGAGGTACTTTTTGACTTTTCTGACAAAAGTACGAGAAGAATGTTTTTTTAACTTATACGGCATGAATGGATTTTTAAAAAATTATTTCCAAGAAGATTACTTTACAAGTTTTCAAGTTTATTTTTAATCAAATTCTTTTAGTTTAGAATTGTATGACATGTTAATAAAGGAAAAGTGTTTTTGAAGTAGAAAGGATATTTTCCTCAAGAATGGAGTTCAAGTGGTTTATCAAAATTATTTTCCATATAAGATAATATAGGGTTCTGTTTCTATCCCTATTATTGCATTGATTTGATTATGTTGTGATGGAATTATTTTTTATGAATTTCTTTATCTTATATGAATTGTTTTATGATGTCATGTTGTTTAAGAATCCCATTTTAATTACATGGGTTATGCAATGATGTATGATTTATGATTTTGTGGCACACATAAGAATGGTATCATTATGAGATGGGTGGGAACTATATCTCCCTCCAATGAATTGGGTAATGATTTTATATCTCATGAGATAGACATGGCTGGAACGGCAGGTTAAACCGGTTCAGTGAAGAAGGACTGAAACGAGGAATGAACTTGGTTCAGAAATGGACTTTGTCCACTAAGATAGTCTTGGCAATGAGTATTGACTAAGAAGAAATGATTCTCTATGATTATGTGTGTATTACAAAAAGTTTCATGTTTTAATTTATGATTATTATGATTACATTTCACTACTATGATTTATCCCATGTTATGAAATTATGATTTCTTTTGTAGGTTAAGATTTCCAAAAGTTATGTTATTATGTATATGATGTGATTGATATTTCTTTTGTTTACACTTACTGAGCATTTGAGCTCACAATTTTATGTTTTCTTTTCCCCAGGATATAAATAAAGGTTTTAGGTAAAAAAAGGAACATCTTTATGGGAGATGTTGAAGATCTTTCACCACGATTAGAAGATTACGTTCCAAGTTTCCAAAGACACTAAACTATTACAGTCCTTGTGTGTCTTTTTTTGTTATGTATTAAGTATTCTGCTAAAGTAATGTAATATCCATGTACGTCAAGCTTTGGGTCTCTACAGTTGGTATCAGAGGAATGGTTTAGTCAACCTTTGGAAACTAGGATACGAAAACGTTAGTGATATCCCTAGATATATTTCTAAGGTATGTCTAGGGATGTCTCTAAGGTTAAGTATACGTGTAGGTTATAGTCCTAGAATTGCACTAAGGATATTATAATTTAACCTAAGATGTTAGATATTGAGGGTACTCCCCCTTTACTATGTTGTTTTCTCTAACATGATTTTGCCTCTCACAAAATTATTTTTGTGTTTTAGTTAATGGAGGGAACCAGAAGGAATTCAGTTAACATTGAATCCCATGTACAAATTGGTGACTATGAGCAACAAAATTGTGTAATGCCTAGATAGAAAGATATTGTGATTATGCCGAATCAGTCATCGCGATATATGATTAATAATGTGAAATTTAGTGGTATGCCTAATTCATCAAATAAGAGGAAGATAGACTATTAGGCATGTTCGCATGTTGAGGAGCATAAAGAAAGGAAGATTGAGATTTCTAAAGAAGGGAAGAATCACCTTGAGGAATACCTCAAATGGAGGGATTGATGTTGTCAGTGTTGAGAAAAGGGTTATAGAGTGACAGACTGTTATGGAGTTCAATGTATTATTTGTGGAGAACATGGGCATTACCCAACTCAATGCCCTGACCTAAAAAGTTACCTAAATCATAGAAGGAATTATTCCAGGACAATCATTGAAGAGGATGGATTGAAGTGTTTATGTATTGGTATTCAAGAATAATGTTGTTGAGGTACTTTTATTGTGTATTGGAATATTTTTGTATTAGTCTATTGTGGTTTTCAATAATTTTAAGGTACCGGTAACCATGAAAAGTGATTCAAATATTTTGGAAAGTAGATGATTTGCGCATAGTGAAGGGATAAGGAGAAAATGAAATGTTTGATAGTATTCATGAGCTCATGATTGATATAAGGACTAAGTGATATCATGGTTTGAGTATATAGAATTTTGAGGATTTTGGTATGTGGAAAGTGTAAACTTTTAACTGCATTCATGTTTTCACTATGGTTCAATGGGTATTCATTTTTCAAGAGAATACATGATTAAGGTATTCACATGATTGGAATGTGACCAAAAAGATATATGGGGGATAAATTATGATATTCGCATGCTTGGTTGATGACATTTCAAGTAATCGTTTTCTTTATACTATGAGCTTGGACCGAAGTATTTTAGATAAGCCTAAAGATTGAAATGAATTATGTTGTACATAAGTTAGTATTGTTTAAGGATAAAACTTTTTTTTTGATATTATTGATGGGATGTTATAGTAATGTAGTTTTAGAAAAAGGACAACCTGCAGGACGGGCGACAGCCCGTCGCGTCGGACAAGGATGTGGGAAGCGAACCCACAACCGAAATGCGACTGGCCTTTATCGCCTACCACTGGCCTACAGGAAGTACCTATTTAGTAGAAACTAGTTTTATTATATTAAGTAGTATTATATATGAAGTATAAGTCCATTTTAGGAACCATATATGATTAATCTCACTATAGATGGACTTATGTATTTTTTTTGATAAATTTTCTAACCTTTTTTTTGAGACAGATGGAATGACCCATCATTCTATCACATGATCTGCTAACACATCACGAATGACAAATTCAACTTCATTTCTTTAAGAGATGAAGTGTAAATTGTCCAAGAATGACCAATGGTGAGACTATAACAAAATCACGAAAGTATTTCTTCTAATTCCAATTTCATCATCTTTAGGGAAATGATCTTGAGAACCAAAAATGTTATCCTAGTGCATTTATATCCGATGAATCAGATGGTACCTTAGATCATCAAAAATTTATGGCTTTGTGATTGTTGGCTTTTTCATAGCCATGTTCTCTACCACTCTCTATCAGAACATGATGGTTAGATTTCTCTTCCATATCCATATTTTCTCCAATGTTCTCCTATGTGGAAACCCAGTGATGAGTTAATTTGGGTAACCGTTACATTTCATACTTTAGTTTTTAAAGCCATGTTTTGGTATTCCTTTTTACGACGTGGGTTTCTTTTAAACAAACTTTCGAGCAGTAAACCATTTATAACCCCGATGAATTTCGAGGGCGAAATTCATTTTAAGGGGGGTAGAATGTAACACCCCGAGATTTTATGAAAAATATTCTTTTAATTTCATTAATTTATTGTGTTGTATGCTACACCAAGATTACCTTGCGCTATATGCAACACCGTATTAGCTTGCAGTATACGTAACACTATTCTTGGATCGTGTTACACACAATTTTGATAAAAGTTTTTCTACGCAACATTGAGTATATATATATATATATATATATATTCAATGTATAAATGAAATATGGTTGGATTCTGTTATACAAAACAACGAAGTATTCTTGCACAACACGCAACCCTGACTTGGCTTGCATTACATGCAATCGTGACCTTCCTCGATAGCGCGTGTTGTACGCAATACCGGGTTTTACTAAACAACGATATATTATTATAATATTATTTTGAACTAGCTGTTATGAATAATATTAACTAGATTTTTAATTTTATAACATTATTATTCATCTTACACATTTTCTAGAACATTGTATAAGATCAAAATAAATGTTTCGTGTAAAATAAGTATTTTTCAAAAAATGCAGTTTTGCCCCCTTTTGATGGCGCACCCACTTTAAATTTAGTTTTTGACATGATTATAAGTTCAATTTGACAAAATAAAATTCTTCTTTGGAATCAAGAAATAAAAATTTACTTTCGATAAATGTTTCATATTCTTATGGTAACTTTCATATTTTGATGAATAGTAAAAACACGCTATATTTTAATTAAAAACAAATTTTTTTCATTACAATAATTCATATGTTTAAATTATAATATTGAATGTTTTTAAAGAATAAATAGAATATATTTTCACCATTTAATATAACGTATGTCATTAGCATTTATTTTACATTAAATTCATAGGTCAAATCAATTCAATCTTTTGCAATGTTTTAAAGAAAAACCCGTTTTCTTTCAACAATGAGATTAATTTTAATTTAGT
This sequence comes from Viscum album, assembly GCA_963277665.1. Taxonomy (NCBI): domain Eukaryota; kingdom Viridiplantae; phylum Streptophyta; class Magnoliopsida; order Santalales; family Viscaceae; genus Viscum; species Viscum album. The sequence continues at coordinate 1,797,701,030 of OY728127.1, forward strand.
TTCTAAAACTTTTGTGTATTGAATTTGGAAAAATGGATTCCATATTTTCAATCAGTGGGTCCAAATTATGTTAATAAGCTACTTTTTATTTTTGGGAATTATGAATAGTAACTACGGTAAATTTTATTTACCATAGTTAAAGACAAATCGGGTAATTAAGGGTAACTTTAATATTGTAACATTACCCCAACACAAGATAAAATTCTATTGGATGACTAAAAGTCGACCCATATCACCTAAGGGTCGGATTAGATTCATTTTATGGACTTTTGTACATGAAAATAATTTAATTATTATTAAAACCAAAGAATGTGACAACATGTCACTTTCTTAAATCTTATAAGTATAATAATTTTAATTTAGTGATAAACATCATGAAACTTCGAACATGAATAGTATAAAGAACGCTAATAAATGTATCCACATCATGATAATTTATTTAGAATTTTTAGGGATTAAATAATTGTCATTAAGGGTGATACATTAATGATACATAAATTATTTATTAATTGAAAAATAATTAATATAGTTTTTATTGAAATAATAATACCCATTAAAAGGCCCAAAAACCTGACCAAAACTTATTGGTAGTGTATATATACAACTTAATCATCCAATGACCAAATATATAACCGTTTAGAGCCTTATAAAAGTGATTATGACACTTATATTATCTTATTTTAAAAGATGGCAAAGTTGTCACCTTCATAATTTAATAAATATAACAATTTAAATATTGTTATTTTAAGATGATAAATTTGAGTAAAAGTATTATTGTGAAAGGTAAAAGATTTATATTAATCATTGGATTTTATTTTTAATTTTTATGAAAAAATAAGTATATTAAATAATTATACAAAAATGTTGTAGTAATTATTTTATTAAGAGATAAACCAAATAAATGGTTTTAAAAATAATAGAATAAATATTATATGAACTATTTAATGTGATACACTAATTTTATAGATACATATGACCTTTTATTAATCTATTAAAGATTTTCGTTTGAACATATATTCTGTATATATTTTACTTAAATTAAAATAAATGAATAGTGTCAAAATTGACACTATTGTTATTTTATAAAAATAACATATTATAAAATTGTTTAAAAATCACAAAAATATTTAAAAATTATAAATTTAAATTTATATGGTCTATAATATTATAAATTAACCAAATATGGAAAATTCACAACAAATAAGTAATTATTTGTTATAATTTACAATTTATAATTTTATTACCACAAATAAACTTAAATAGATTAAATAAGGATAAATCAAAATGATAAGGTTTAAAATAATATCCAAACATGTCTAAATTTTGTTGGTTGATGATATTAAAACCCTATATAATATAATCTTAGAATATGAGTTATTTTTGGAGGTTTTTAAGTGGGGTTAGATTTATTATAAATTAATATTTTTAAGAATTCCAAAGGTGCCCCTCTCCTCCCTTATAAAAGGGCACCTCCTCCCTCTCTTCCTCACAACAATTTGAGCCTTCATGCTTGGCAACACCCTGACAAATTCTCTTATCCACTTCCATAGAAACATACTAGAGGTCCTGGTCTTCTTCAAAGACCAATTGTAGTGCCCTAAGAGGAGGTCTCAAAGAGGCGCTTCAAAGAAGAGGTAATGTTCGTTACCGATTCTTTCACCTTTATTTCTTCTTCCACTTATTATTATTAGGTTGTTTCATTATGAAGTAATAACATCAGTATCACTCATATACTGATATGTTATTATAAGTATGAAACAACCCTATTTCACCATCTATCCATCCTACGGAAAATGAAATCACCGCGCGTGCGTACGTACGGAATACTATCTCCACGCCGTGGTGTAATCTATTTTCCACCACCACATTACTTGGATGGGTATAATGGTATAAATAATAACTATATATGATTATTTTAAAGTGATATTTATTATTAAATAGTATACATACACTTAAATACAATTCCACGATCATGAGAACGATATCATCGCTCGTGCGTACGTACGGACTACCGTCTCCACGACGCGATGAGATTCATTCTCCACGTTAACCATTCATGAATGATTATAAAGTATATATAATAAGTAATAATGAAATATATGAAATAATAATGATAGTGGATATATGTATATATATATTTATGTCATCTACTTAATTCCATTCAACTCAATAAGGAAACGAAAACAGCGTTCATGCGTACGTACGACCTACCGTCTCCATGAACGATGTATTTCTTTCCATTTACTGATCTATTATATATATGTATATTCTGAATATATATTATATATAAATCATGTTTTATATTCTGGAATTAATTAATCATGATCTAAGTAATCATATGAATAATTACAAGTCAAAACACGAACGACAAATGAAACAATTTTACCCAAAACGCTCTTTAACATGGAATTTACAAAAGAACGGGTAACATAAAGTCATAAGTGAACCATATATGATATCATAACAATTATTATGATTCTGGAATAAGTCAATTACATTATTTAAATAATTATACAGGAGGTTCGGATACTTACGATGCAAATCAGACCTAAGGTAAGGGAAAATATCACAATCTCATTTTATCCGAGATTGTTTATACTTTGGTATTTACTGGGGTGTATTTTATCATCCACATCCATGTTTCCTCAATATGTAATATTGTTTCCATCCCCCTACAATTTTTTAAATCCAATTTTACCCTTCGGTGAGTTTTTAGTAAAAGATATAAAAGGAATATTTTGTCGTTTTTCATACGAGGTACTTTTGGACTTTTCCGACAAAAGTACGAGAAGAATGTTTTTTTAACTTATACGGCATGAATGGATTTTTAAAACATTATTTCCAAGAATCTTCCTTTACAAGTTTTTAATTATATTTTTAATCAACTTCTATTAGTTTATAATTGTATGACATGTTAAGAAAGGAATAGTGTTTTTGAAGTAGAAAAGATATTTTCCTCAAGAATGGAGTTCATGTGTTTTATCAAAATTATTTTCCAACTAAGATAATATAGGGTTCTGTTTCTATCACTATTATTACATTGATTTGATTATGTTGTAATGGAATTATTTTTTATGAATTCCTTTATCTTATATGAATTGTTTTATGATGTCATGTTGTTTAAGAATCCCATTTTTATTACATGTGTTATGCAATGATGTATGATTTATGATTTTGTGGCACACATAAGAATGGTATCATTATGAGATGGATGGGAACTATATCTCCCTCAAATTCATTGGGTAAAGATTTTATATCTCATGAGATAGACATGGCTGGAACGGCAGGTTAAACCGGTTCAGTGAAGCAGGACTGAAACGAGGAATGAACTCGGTTCAGAAATGGACTTTGTCCACTAAGATAGTCTTGGAAATGAGTCTTGACTAATAATAAATTATTCTCTATGACTATGTGTGTATGACACAAAGTTTCATGTTTTATGTTATGATTATTATGATTACATTTCACTACTATGATTTATCCCATGTTATGAAATTATGATTTCTTTTACAGGTTAAGATTTCCAAAAGTTATGTCCTTATGTATATGATGTGATTGATATTTCTTTTGTTTACCCTTATTGAGCATTTGAGCTCACCCTTTTATGTTTTCTTTTCCCCAGGATATAAAGAAAGGTTTTAGGTAAAAAAAAGGAAGATCATTATGGGATATGTTGAATATCTTTCACCACGATTAGAAGATTATGTTCCATGTTTCCAAAGACACTAAACTATTACGGTCCTTGTGTGTTTGTTTTTTTTATGTATTAAGTATTCTGCAAATGTAATGTAATGTCCATGTACATCAAGCTTTGGGTATCTATAAGGACCATGTTAACAGTGGATGCTATAGAAAATATAGAGATTTTCCCAAATAGAAACCTAATAGGATAAGAGTTGAAGTGATAAATATTGTGGTTATTCTTAATCATATATAATGAAATATGATTGAAAATTTAAACTTAGGTTAGTTTCAAAACACAAAAAATAATATAAGGATGGGGTATCAAGAAATTTTAGGGGATTAAGATAATGAAAGAAAAGAGATTCAATTTCCTTAACGTCAAAAATGTGGTAAGAATCAACAAGGAGAATGTCGCAATAGAACTATAATATGATTCATGTGTGTAAAAGGAGGAAATAGTGCAATAAGATTCCAAGAAAAGATGGGGTAATTTGTTAACATGATAATTATAAAATATTATTTCCCTATTCATACCTAATATATTAATATAAAAACCTCATTTGATATTATATCTTCAGTTATTCCTACCTTTTATAAACAATTAGAAAATTTTATTAATAATTAATAATTAAAATTGTGAGGATATAATTTATTTAGGGGGGATGTAACATATTGAGATTTTAAATTATATATTTCCTTTTAAAAACCAAATGTGATCAATAACTTGTAAGGTACACAACAATGTACTAAAAACAAGGATATATTTTAATATTGTAAATTAAAATCAATAAAATATTACTATTATAAAATAATTTTTGGGGAAGATGATATAAATTTAAGAACCATATTACAAAATAAATTATAAGAAATGGAATTAAGAAGTGAGAGTCTTACTTATGAAGTTCATTTTTTCAAGATTTGAAAAGAGGTAGTTTCACAAGTGTTTTACCTTGAACAATCCCAAGATAAAATTGAACAATTATGGTATAAAGTAAATTATATGAGAGATAATTTTAAGCTCATGGAAGTATCCATGAGATCCAAGCAAGTAGAATAACCATCATAGAATACTACTATAGATTATATTATGATTAGGAATTACATAGTTAACATGATTGGTTATTTAAGTAGAAATTTATATTATATAGATATTTAATTATAAATGTAATAAATTATTTATATATCATATGTATTTCATAAATTCCACATTTTTAATTTTAATGAAAAATTAATTTCACTGTTAATACAAATGAATTAGAAAATTTAATTAGCATTGCTAAATAAAAAATTAGACTATTTTTCACTTAAAATGTATTTATGTATTGAAATTATTTATTTAAATATACTAATTTGAATTTATAATATCTATGTTTCACATTTTTAAAAATCAAACAATATTTTTTCTAATAATTTATTTAAGTTTTTGTATTTTAATTAAATTTTCACAAAGTGAAATTTGGTTTTTGATTTATTATAAAGTCACATAAATATCATTTTTCTAATAATAAACAAATTAATATCACTAAAGTCAACAAATTTTTTAATTTTATCTAAATAATTATATTTATTCTTAATGATATATATTTTCTAAAATAGGTTTTTATGTGTTACATGCGCTTATATTATTTTTTTTAATTTTAGAAATTTTATTTGAAAATTTGAATTTATTCATGGAATCAGTAGTTTAAAATTTTATTACAAATATAATTTCATTTTATTGTGTATAAATAAGTTTATTAGGGTTAAGATTAATTGTTATGATAATGGAAAAACTATTATTTTCAGAGAATTGTTTTTCTAACATTATGTAATTTTTATCTAATTAAATAAATTAATAAATTCTCAAGAATAAAACCAATTTAATTTTTAAAGCTATACATAAATATAGTAATAGTCATATAATTTGTTACAAATACTAAATACTATTAAGAACAGTAATGGTAAAAGAATTTTTTTTCTATAAAACAGTTTTCAATATATTATATGATTTAATTGAAAATATAATTTTATATTTTTTATAAATTTAATTAGTTTATATGTAGTTTAAATTTATGTTCATAAAATAAAACAATTATAGTGTTTATCTGAGTTAAATAAAATTTAAATAGTTTGGGTAAAAACTTGTTTCTAAGGAAAAAGACAAAATGGTAAAGTGTAAAAAAATAATTATAATGAATTGAAAAATGTTTAAAAATGTATTAAAATGATTGATAGACTATTTATAGACCTAATATCACCCAAAAATGCATTATTTATTAGTTTTTGATCCTTTGATCCTTAAATATTAACTTTCCATTAATGAAAATTAATTGGTACTTACAAAATTACCCATATGTTCACTTATAAAAGAGGAACAGTTCCACCTCTTCATGATACACATATACCCTATAATTTCATATAGAAACTATGAAATTTTTATCCTAATATAATCTTATCTCAACCTAATAAGCCTCAAGTATCAATTTTTTAGCCTGATTCTCCTATTTTCAGGGGTATTTCCAAGAGAAATCTCAAGTTCTCAACAAGAGTATTTCTTAAAACTTAGCATTTAATTCTTAACATTTCTCTTAAAAAAATTTATATCCAAAAAAATATAATGAAAAATTATTTTAATTATAATTTAATGTTATTATATTATGTATTAACCATTATTTAATCCATTCTAGCCACTAATAAAAGAAAAACAATATAGATCATATTTATATGTGGACTACCGCCTCCCTGAAATGATGTTGTCTGTTTCTCATTACTGGATCTCATGGATGAATAAAAGGATGGATTTGATAAATTAATATGTTTAATGTAACTATTATAAATATGAAATAATAATTTACCATATACCTTCATTCCATCACATTTATTGAGAAATGGAATCGTTAATTGTGCATACGTGCATACTACCATCTCCATGAACAATTAATTTAGTTCATCTTCACCACCCTTCATGGATGGGTATAATAATGAATTTAATAAAGTTAGATTATATTTATGAAAATTTAAAAATTATATTAATGTTATATTAACACATTATAAAATTATATCATTACTAGTTAGATCATTAATAAACGCTCTCGTTTGGTTCAGTTTTAACACCTATGAGAATAATATTATAATACTTATTTCATGAATTATTAAGGAATATTATAAATTATAATATCATTTAATAATACCTTTGTCACCCACCAAAGGAAAATCGGATATAATGAATAATTCAAACACCATTATTCTATTATATTGGATAATATATTAATTTTTAAAGTTCTTTTAGTAAACAAGAATCAATAAATCTATTACAAAACTAATACGTAATGAGAAATCATGTTTTCTAACATCCGATGATGACAATAAACCATAGTCAACTAATATATTTATTATAAATGGTAATAAATTAATTTTATAAATGAAAATATATATGAATAAGGTTATTTAAAACGTAATTAATATAGTTATGTTTATTACATAGTAGGTTATATCATGTTAAATTAAGTGAAAATACAAGTTAAAGAGTTCTTTGTCTCAAATTTAATTTCTTGAGACATAATTCTTACTATGCACTATGATACCTTTAATATGGTGTGATTTTTTTATAATGAATTTATTTTAATATATTCATGTAATTTATTGGGTTTGAAGAGAAATATAATGTTATTTATTTAAATGGATTTTGATTCAAAATATACCAATGTTTTAGGGGTGGTCTGTCTCTATTTTCAGTTCCATGAGACATGTTTGATATTGAACACAAAAATTCCTTATATATAGTGTATTCAATACCCTATTTCATTAAAATATAGTTAATATATTTTATTTCATGATATTCAAATATCTATTTCACGTTAACCCACTTATATTATTTTTATACTTATATTTCCATTATCGTAAGGATTTGATCTTCAATATCAATTTCAAATCCTGATTGTTTTTTAAGGATAATCCATTTTGGGAATTTGTATGATATTTATTTATAAAACCCAAAAAAATTCTTCTCTTATTATATTTTTATCTTCTTACATTTATTATTCCAATTTCATTTAAACCCTTGTCTCATTATTTACCTATTATAAGGGAACTAACCCTACTTATTATTTTTAATAGGGAATCCTCCACTTCTATGAACATATTCATTGAATGATTTTATAAATGCACTTATAAATACCTCAATAATTTAATAAGTTCTTTTCCTAAAACTTTTTCATCTTTTAAAAAATTTGAATCAAATATATATATATGATAAGTGATCCATCACTACCTTTATCTCGAAAAATCATCCTTTATTATAGGCAAGATTTTTATTCCTGTACATTTAATATATGAAACCATTAAAAGTGTTATTCTTATAAAGGTTTTGTTAATATTTTTCAACATATTTTGAAATTCCTTGTGTTACACTAGGGATATTTATTATTTAACCATCCACATTGTTTCTTTGGATGCCTTACAATTATTTATTGATTAGGGAATGTATTGACATATTGTATGTCGTTATTAAAATATGGATGATGATGGATTACCAAGGAATTTTGATTATGTGTTATTTAACTATCTAATTTTTATTTGGATGGATTATTTCCTTATTATCTTATTTATTTACTGTGGAAGTATTGATGCCCCATATTTTTGCATCTCAATAAAAAATTTTATTTATTTTTAAGGGAAGTATGTTTTGAATTATTTTTAAATTCATATATTTCATGTAATGAATTTATTGTAATCTATGAAGAGAAAATCATGGGTTGATATTATATAGACAATTTATGCATTAGTTGGTCTTATGAGAGTAATTTTTTTCTTTTTTTTGTATCCCTACCCAATATATGCATGATATCTTGGTTGTGACATTGAAAACAATAATAATGTTTTTTATTTGTCCTTGTAGGTGAGAATAATATAACAGATGAGGAATTTATGGTATATATCAAGATATATAAAATTATACATTCTGTCACTATGAATTCTGTAACATCCTGACCCAAACCATCGGTTCCAAGCCAGGTTCCATGCGACCTCATGTGATCCTCCCCTCACATAGAGGTTAAAAACTAACAGCGAGGGTCTACATAAAATAGTGGAGATACTATACCCTCCATATCATGTCACTGAGTAGGATAATAATGAAAAATAATAAAACAATGAATAAATAATTTAAGTAAAATTAGGATAGTGAATTAGGGACATAGATATAAAAAATATATTCTAAAGTAGTAAGATTATATAGGGTATAAGTAGAAGGTAGATAAAAGAAAATTAAATAAATAAACATCTATGGTGTAATCCGATGTTTGACCCAGTATCTTCTAGCTCCATGCACTACAACTCAACCATCCACCATAGTGTCCTTTCCTTTTATCAGATCTCTAGTACAGAAATATTTATGGACACTGAAATTCCTAAGTTGGATGTGAGTATAAGAATCATTGGGACACCACCAATTCATACTTACCATAAGTGAAAAAAAACATATATAATAATGTATATCATGAAAAAATTAAATGATCAATAAATATACATGTGTCGTGTCACCATGTGTTGACCAAGCCACCACAAACCCCAACCCCAAATACTTTAGCTCAATGTCAGTAAGGATGTAGAGAAGTAACGTACCTATACAAAGGTAACTAAGCTCACCCCACCTATATTATAGTTATCAAATGAATTATTCACATTCTTCCATGTCATAAGATCACCCCACCATTCTTTTTGTTGTCATAAGAATGTCACACATTTATTTTGGTTAATAACCGGCCCGCTTAACCCATTAATCACCAACAGAACAAGTCTGTAGGAATAAATATTTGGTATCTCCCAAAAGGAAACTATGATCTCCCCTCTATAGGGGTATCCATGTTTCCCATTAAGGATGTTGTGATTGTATCAGGTTGGGAAACATGCCACTAGTTCTTCTTCCTCTATAAGGGTCTTTTTACCCACCTTTAAGGATTTTAGAACCACATAACTCCCAACCTTAAGGATCTAACAATATAACTCAGTTCCTTATTTCTAGTATAGAGACACCATCCTTTTACAGATATCGTTACATGGTTTTAAGCATAGTAAATCATCATATTACAAGCCAAGGATCGTAAAGTCTAGTGTCTTGGAAGACTAGGTACATAAAACTTAAAACATGGGAATAAATATAACATTTCTTTAGTTAGTCTTCATAAAGAGACCCCAACTTCCATTATGCTCAAACATATTTCTATAATAACCAAGGGATAACATGAAAAACGTTATGATATAAAAATCCAAGTAAGGGTATAAACATAAGAATAAATCTTTAGCACATAGGTTATACGACATGACATAATGATATAAAATTGCATGGAACATATAGAATCATAACATATACACATGGTATAATATAAAAAAGGATTCATAGTAATGTGGAAGAAATATAAAACATGAATTTCGTATGAGTCAAGTATCTTTGCACATAAGAGATCACAAGTCATGGTTAACCACCAAGACCGTTACACATGGTAGCACAAGTCAAGGAAAACCGCCAAGATCGTTGCACAAAACGTATCATGAGAATCAAATTTAACCAAGGAATTTGAGCACTATATGGGTGTACCCATCATTAAATGCTCATTAATATACTTTCCACATATATAATCATACATAATTGTTCATACAAAAACATAAAGGTTTCCCCTTATTAGAATTGGGTATCATAATCATGTCACAAAGCATAAGAAATGGGAGTATCATAAAAGTGTACATGAATGAAATCAATTAGATTATGGAAGGAAAAAATAGGGTAGAATAGTAATATATCATGAAAATTGATTTCACTTGAAGTAATAACATGTAAAAAGAGTACTTAAGAAACTTTAGAATTTAAACATTTTGTTACAGTTAAAGGAAAATATCAATGGTCATTTAAAAAATAAAAGGGAATAATATTTTATAAAAATATAGAAGTGAACCAAGAAGGTTTTTATAATAAAAAGAGTGGTTTTATAAAAATAATGGTGTCTTAAAAACATATTATATACTTCACTTGAAATTGTGTAAGAATTCATAAAGTTCCCTTAAAACAAGCTTGCTTCTTGGGAATAATTGAGGGGGGAATCATTTAAGAACTTGTATATCCGAGAAAGAGAATGATGAATGGATATTGATATATGAGTTTGGAGAATATAAACATCATTTAGAATATTTAATTAAAATTGAAAAGATAACTTAATTTGGGTAGAAAAAAAGATAGAGAAACTCGAACGAATAAAGGAGGTTTGGGTAGAATCCCATACGTTATGTCTGATGATGTCCTTCACTTGATCTTAGTGTCCCGGATAACCAAATTAAATTAATTAATTAATATTTATAGAACCTCTTTTTTATTTAATTGATTTATTATAAACTTATTAAGTTCATTCATGACCTTTTTGATGAGTTAAGATAATCAATTTCATTTTTTGTTTCATAGGTTTACTTATAGACATGTAAGGATAAACATGTAGGATTAGAATGGTTGTCCAGAATTGGATTTATATGTTATTAGAGATCATCCAGTAGGTTACATGGTTATAAAATTCATTTTTATTATTTGGAGTGAAGATGAATCATTATATAAAACTTTAATGATAACAGTTTTGGTTAATTGGTGGTTTTTGGTCACATCAAACACATTTTACTTTATAAATTAATATCATATGTACCAAAGATTCTAGAAATGTTCATTAGAAATAGTAAATTTATTATAGTCTGGTTCGACTATAAAAATGGTTTCATGACCATAATTAAAGGCGATAATAGAAATTGAAAACCCTTCATCCTTGAATGTGGTAAATTAACACATCTCAGATTGTGTTTTCATTTATACTATAAAAGGAGGGGAACAGTTATGTGATGACGAATTATTCCATTATCATAATATAATTACATTAGATGTATGTTACTCAGGTTATCATAACATTTAGATGAAAGTCGATGAGGAAAGAAATAGAAAATAATGGAACTTGAAAGAAAATAAAAGAAATGAAAAGAGGAATTTACCTCTTGAATATATCTTCCTTGATAACATCTTTAAGGGGTAGGATTTTGTATTTTGAAGATACCAAGGGATTATAGACATGGGATATGGGTTTGGGAAGATATTTGAGCATAATTTGGACTAGTAATAAGGATTTAGATGAGGGAAAAGGAGATGAAGGTGAGGGTGGTTTTTTATAGTGGAGGAGAGGAGGGGTTTCTCATTATTTTATTCATTATTTTATTATTTTGATCAAGAAAATAAATAGTATTAATTATTGTGACAAAAATAGTAATATTTTCATGTGTGTTCGTACCCAATATGATTACATCATCTATGAATCATTAAATTGTGTATTTAACATATATTGTATAAATACAGCAAATTACCGTATTTTACAATTCACCAAAATTCAAGTATTTTAGAAAAAAAATCACCCCAAATATTTTTTGACATGTATAATTCAAAAATGAACTCTATTTTATGAAAATAATTTAATAAAAATTTGAAATTTATTTTTTTATTAAAATCATAATTTACTTGAAAAAATAAAATTTTTAAAAATAAAGCTGTTTTTCTAACACTTTGAAAAATTAATTAAGGCTTCTTAAAATTATCATATAATCATAACTCATAAAAATAATTATTTATGAATACATGTTATGAAAATAAATTTTCTTTTAAATTGTAAAATTAATCATAAAATTGTAATTAAATATACATGACTCACAAAAATACCAACACTATGATATAATTATTTCATAGTGTCATTTATAAGATGGATAAGTTTTATTTTTATTTTCATTGGTAAGGTTACTTATTCACATGGATGATTTACTATTAATAATGGTTGTATTACTATTCATTATAGTAACATTACTATTCATAAATGTCAGTTACTATTCACAAAAAATTAAATTTATCTTATGAGACTCCAAACATCTTAATGATCACAACCGTGTATGTTAGATTTTAGAAATTCAAATCACAGAAGTTATAATATTATGTTTAAATGTCACATAGTACATAGTAGTTAAATATGCTGCGATTTCATGTGAATATACAATATGACATAATTATAAGAATGTAATTTTCGTTGATTAAACTTTGGGTCATTACATTCTTCCCCCCACAAGAAATTTCTCCCTCGAAATTTTGTTTTTCATTCTAATACATAAACAAGTGTGGGTAATTTTCCTTCACTACCTCATATAGTTCCCATGTTGCCTCTTCATACTTATGGTTCCTTCATAGAACTTTGACCAAGTGAGTAGTCTTGTTGCATCGAACTTTATCTCCATGATCCAAGATCTTCATTGGTTGCTCATCATATGAAATATAATTCTCCAACTGTACCACTTCAAAATATTGTACATGTGAAGGATCTGGTTTGTACTTCCTTAAGAGGGATACATGGAAGAAATCGTGTACTTTATAAATGGTAGGTGGATGTACCAGTACATAGGCCACAGCTCGGACATGATCAAGAATCTCGAAGGGGCTGATGTACTTGAGACTTAGCTTTCCTATATTCCAAAACCTCATGGCCATATTCCATTGAGATATGAGGAGGAATACCATGTCTCCAACATTGAACTCAAGGTCACATCAATTATTTTCCTCATAACTCTCCTATCGACTTTGGGCTGTCATGATGTGTTGTTGAATAGTTTTCAGCTTATCCACCATTTCTTCGACCATTTAAGGTCCTAGTCACTTACGCTCACAAAGATTATCCCAACATGACAATGTTCTACACCTTTTCCCATAAAGGTATTCATATGGTGCCATTCGAATGCACAAGTGGAAACTATTGTTGTAGGAGAATTCAACTAGTGGAATATGTTGGTCCCATCCTACTTTGAAGTCCATTGAACTTGATCTCAACATATCTTCCAATGTCTTAATAGTTTTCTCAGATTGGACATTGGTTTGAGGTTTATAGGCCATACTGAAGTTCAGTTCAGTGCTTAGAGATTGCTGGAGAATTTTCTTGAACAATGAGGCGAATCTCAGATCTCTATCAGATACAATAGATAATGGTAGTCCATGAATCCTTACCACAACTTTGATATATATCCATGAAAGTTGATCCAATTATATGTACCCTCTAATTATGATAAAGTGAGCTATCTTTTCAAGATGATCCACAGTGACCCATATAGAATTGTTTCCTCTGGATGTCCATGGAAGTCTAGTGATAAAGTCCATGGTGATGTTCTTCCACTTCCATGTTGGTATCTGTAGTGGCTGCATAATCCCCTTTATACTTCTATCTTTCAGCCTTCACTTCTTGATATACCAGGAATTTGGATGTATATTCAGTAATCACATTGTTCATATTGTCCCACCAAAAGTTCTTTCTGAGATCTCAAAACAAATTTGTGCTCCCTGGGTGAATAGAGAAGGTTGAGCTATGTGAGTCATTCAAAATATCCTTCTTTATCTCTTGATCGGATGGTACACATTATCGTGACCCAAATCTTACAAATCCTTCCTCATAAATCATAAACTCATAGGATTTACTATTTCTAATAGCTTCTGCACTATTCATAATTTCCACATCTTTTCTTTGAGAATACATTATATTCTCCATGAGGGATGGTAGTGAAATCATTTGAGAAAGGATTGATGATGTTCCTACCTTAATTATTACCATGTCCATCCACTACAAATCTAAGAATATTGGGTCCTTCCTATCTCTCATCATTGATAATGTGGTAGGATCCTTTATACTTAGATAATCTACCACATTATTTTCCTTAACGAGATGGTATTGGATTGAATAGTCATAATCATTGATGAGATATAACCATATTTGTTGGTGAAAATTATGCTCTTTCTATGTGAATATATATTTGATACACTTGTGATCAATATATATGTCACACTTCTCCCTATAGAGACAATGTTTCCATATTTTCCACATGAAGATCATATTTTCCAACTCCAAATCATGCATGGGATATTTTTTCTCATCGATTTTTGAATGAATTGAGGCATAAGATATCAATTTTTTATTTTTCATCAGTACAAATCCTTTTCCCTTCTTTGAAAAATCACTATTAGCCAAAAATAATTGTCCACTTATTTGGGGTGTGAGTACTGGTGTAATGATAAACATCTTTTTCAACACCTTTAAACAATCTTCACATTCTTGAGTCTAGACAAACTATACTCTCTTCCGTGTCATATTGGTCCTTGGGTTTGAAAATCAGAAAAAGTTCTTCACAAATTGTTGATAATACCTAGCTATACCTAGAAATCTACCGATATCTATTATAGATATTGGTATGGTCAACTCTTCAATTGCCTTTGTCTTGGAAGGGTCCACAAATATACCTTTTCTGGTGATAACATTCCCCAAGAATTATAATTACTCCTTATAGAACTCACACATACTGTACTCTGCATTATGTTTTCCCTTCGTAAAGTCATTAGCATAGCATTCGAATGCTACTTGTGTTCCTCTTTGCTCTTGGAGTATATCAAAATATAATCGATAAAGACTACCATAAATTTTTTGAGGTAATATCTAAAGACTCTTTTCATTAAATCTATGAATATTTCTAGAGCATTAATGAGTCTTAAGGGAATCACTATCAACTCACAGTTTCTATACCTAATTTGAAAGGAAGTCTTGGTAATATCTTCCTTCATTACCATTAATTGGTGATATCTTGATCGAAGGTCCACCTTAGAGAAATAACTGGCCTTGCAAATCTGATCAAACAAGTCATATTTCCATGGAAGGGGGTACTTGTTCTTTATCGTGATTTTATTGAGCTCATGATAATCAAAGAAGAGGTGCATCCTTCCATCCGTCTTCTTGACAAATAGAACTGGAACAACCCATAGTGAAGCACTCATGCATATAATACCCTTCTCCCAATTCTCATGTAACTACTTATTTGTCTATTATAGCTCTACGATGGCCATTCTATAAGGTGTCTTTGATATATATAGGGATCTAGAAATAAGTTCAATTGATTACATAACCTCTCAATCAGGAGGAAGACCAGGAAATTCTTCAGGGAATACATCAATGTAATCCCTCATGATGAGCATATCTTCAGGAAGTATCACTTCCTTGGTCTCAATCAATTGAGCTAGACTTTCTTTATCATAAGGTAGTAATATCCACACTTGAGACAATTATTCTAAAGGAGATTCATCTTCCTCCTTACACTTTTGAGTAATTGGAGGATGCTTTGAGATGTGAAGAGTGATCTCTATTTTCTAATATTTGATGTTGTATTTTTATAAAGATAGTCAATCCATGCCCAAGATAACATTGAACTCCACTAAAGAAAGTATGATGAGATTTACTGGGTGGTTCAGTCCAAAAACATTAACCAGGGAGTAGTTATATACTTTAGATGCAATAATTTACCCATTTTCTACTCTAACAGATAACTCAACCTCCAAATTTTGAGGTGGTGTTTGAATAGTTTTAATAAACATTCAAGATATGAAAAAATTCATAGAATCTGGATCAAATAATACGTTTGATATTATTGAATAAATAACTAGTGTACCTATCACCACATCATTTTCTATATCCACCTCAATAGTAGTGATAACATATAGCCTTCCTTGTTGCCTAGGATATTGTTGTTGATTTCCTCAAACAACCCATGGATTATGGAAATTGTTCACATAATTACCATGTTCCTTGTAGTTGTAACAGTACACTACAGGATGAGCATTGATATCAACCTTCCTTTTTCTTCCACACAAGTGGGATTCTTTATATCTCTCTAGAAGTTATTAGAAAGATGTCCCATTCTTCCACTATTGAAGCAATTCCTCGCTCCCTCTAGATAGTTACCAGGATGCTTATTCCCACAATTTTGACTCGTGGGATGTTTAATATTCTTTCCTTCAAGGGATTTATTTTCCAAACATCCCATATTAGACTCCATTTTACACTTTTTTCACCAGGCCCACAAGGCCATCGAGAGTCTCTGATCTCCATTTCAACCTTGAGGGCACATCGAACAATCTCCTCATAACTGTCAAAGTCACGAATCACCAAAATTTTCATAGGCTCGGATTTATTCTTCTAAAAAGTGACCCACCTTGATCCTGCTGTTCATGAAAAATCCAGAGGCATATCTTGCAAGACTTGTGAATTTTTCTTTATACACCCCAATGGACACATCTTCCTTCTACTAAAGTCTGAGAAACTATCTGTCCATCTTGAGATGGAGGGTTCATGGAAAATATTTACTAAAAATCATTTTCTTGAATTCTTCCCAATCCATGGAATCAATTTCCTCCAAGGACTTTATATTCTTGATCAGTGTTCACCACTTATTGACATCCCCATCAAAGTGATAGACTACTAGAATGACTTTCTCTTCTTCGGAGAATTGGATGACAAAGAATATCTTTTTAATGGAGTTAATCCACTATTCCGTGAGGAGAGGATCAGAAGATCCTCTAAAAAGGGGAGTCCCTTTAACATGAAGGATTCAACATTAACTTTATCTTTTCTTATAGGAGGATAGTTTTCCACATGATTCCAGTTATTGTTCATAATTTGAGTTAGATGAACAAGTACGATCATGAAGTTTGGAGCACCCATTCCCATAATATTTAGAATATCATTTGGGAAATCTTCACATTCCCTGTCAGATTGATTATTGGAACATGTTCTTATATTTCCAACCATTAACTATTAAAAATAATGTACAATTAGTGGGCTTGAATACTTAGCTATTAAGCATAAAATGAAAACATTAAACAAAAAAAGATAAACTCTTAAAGGAAAAGTATATCCTATCTTATGATTACCTAGGTTTCAATGTAGTTTATCCTTGATATGTTACTTAACATATATTCTTATGGTCTCTTTGTTTTGTTCCCTTAATAACAATTCATACTAAGCTTATGAATTTACCAAAGCATATCCCCTATGAGTGTCAAACCAGAAGTGCATCAGGGCCTGTTGTCGTGAACCAATTATCATTAGAGTGAAGATTAAAGTGTTGTTTTCAGGTTTTACCCCTAGATACATATGTGAAAATTCCACATCCACTTTTTCATATCCATACATGTATTTATTTTCTGGATAAAACACTTAATCTATACTTAACAAAATTTGGGGATGTTTTCTTATACTGAGTATCATCCCTAAGGTTCTTTCTAAATTTCTCTATTCCTAAAATCCAAAAATAAAAAGAACAACCTTTGATACCAAATATAGTGACCCTATCCTTTTATAAATATCATTACATTATTTTAAGCATAATAAAGCATCATATTACAAGCCAAGGATTGTAAAGTATAGTGTCTTGGAAGACTAGGTACATAAAACTTAAAACTTGGGAATAAATATAAAATTTATTTATTTAGTATTAATAGAGATCCCATAACTTCCATTATTCTCAAAAATCTTCTTTGGATAATGTGGTGATAACATCAACAAAGAGATGAGCTAAAAATCCCATTAAGGTAATAGACAAAAAGAATAATGCTTTAGCACATGGTTTAGAAGGCATGACAAAATGATTTTAAAAGGCATGGAACATATGGAATCATAACATATAAATATTGTATCATATAAACATGGATTAATAGTAATGTGTTAGAAACATAAAAAATGACTTTAGCATGATTCAATTCTCCTGGTACAAAGAGGAGCACAAGTTAAGGTTAACTACCAAGACCGTTGCACATGGCAGCACGAGTTAAGGAGAACCGTCAAGATCGTTGCACATAAAGTCTCAAGAGACTCAAATTTACCAAATTAATTAGAGCATTGTCTAGGAACACCCATAAAACATTTTTATGAATATTATTTCTACATATATAATCATACGTAATCAATTACACATAAACATAAGGTTTACCCATGGTAAGAATTGGGTGTCATAATCCTGTCGTAAAGCATAAAAAATGGGAGTGTAATAAAAATTTCCATAAAGGAAATGAATTTCATTATTAATGTAAAATAATAGGGAAAAATATTCATATATCATGAAAATTTATTTCACTTGAATCAATAACATTTAAAAAGAGTACTTAATAAACTTTATAATTAAAACATTTTAGTGCGGTTAAAAGAAAATATGAATTGTCATTTTTAAAAAAAATCTAATAATCTTTTATATAAAACCAGAAGTGAACCAAGAAGGTTTTCATAATAAAAATAGTGGTTTTATAAAAATAACGGTGGCTTAAAAAATGATTATATAGTGAACTTGTAATTGGGTAAGAATTCAGAAAGTTCCCTTAAAATAGACTTGCTTATCGGGAATAATTAAGGGCAGAATCATTTAAATATATATATATATATATATATATATATATATATATATATATCTGAAAGATATTTGTAAATGGATCTTGATAAAGGTTCTTGGAGAATATAAATAGAATTTTTAATAAGTACATAAAAATAAAAGATTACTTCATTTGGGTAGAAAGGAAGATAGAGCAACCTGAAGGAATAAAGGAGTTTTGAGGAGAATCTTTTACCTTTAGTCCAATGGTGTCCTTCCCTTGGTCTTGGTGTCCTAGATGAAAAAATTAAATTCTTTAATTAATTTTTTAATGACCTATTATTTATTTAATTTATTTATTATAACCTTATTGTGTTCATTCATGACCTTTTTGATGGGTTAAGAGGTTCAATTTCATTTCTTGTTTCATTGGTTTTCATGATTGGTTTACTTATAGGCATGTAAGGATAAACATGTAAGATGAGAATTGTTGTCCAAAATTGGTTTCATATGTTATTAGTGATCATCTAGTGGATTGATTGGTTATAAAATTCATTTTTTTTATTTGGAGTGAATATGAATCATTATATAAAACATTAATGATAACTGTTTTGGTTAATTGGCGGTTTTTGATCACATCAAACACATTTTGATTTATGAATTAATATCATGTGTAAACAATATTCCAAAACATTGAATTAGAAATAATAAATATATTATAGTATGGTTAAACCATAAATTTTTTTATACCAGAATTGATGATGAAAATAGAAATTGAAAACACGCTGTTCTTGAATGTGAGAAATTAACACATCTCGGATGGTGTTTTTATTTCTTTTATAAAATGAGTGTAAATGAGAGATAATAATGAATTAATACGTTATCGTAATGAAATTATTTCACATTTAAGGTATAGGAGTCATCATAATATTTAGATAAAAGGATGTGAGGAAATAAAATGAAAATAATGGAACATGAAAGGAAATAATAGAAATGAAAAGAGGAATTTTCCTCTTGAATATATCTTCCTTGAGAACCTCTTTAAGGGGTAGGATTTGGTCTTTTAAAGAGAAAAAGGGCTGATTCACATGGGATAGAGGATTGTTAATATATTTGAACAGAATTTGGACTAGGTATAAAGCTTGATAGCTGTGAAGAAAAGAGGGGGTGAGGATGGTTTTTATAGTAGAGGAGAGGAGGGTTTTCTCATTATTTTTTTCATTATTTTATTATTTTTCTCAAGACAAGAAATAGTACTAAATATTGAGAAAAAATAGTAATATATGCATGTGAGTTCAAACTAAATATTATTACATCATACATAACTCAAAAAACATTATATTTAACATATACTGTATATATACAACAAATTACTATATTTTACTATTCACAAAAATTCATGTATTTTAGAAAAATACCAAAAATTCACCCCAACCATTTATCAATGTATAGAATTCAATAATGAAATATATTTTATGAAAATAATTTTCTAAATATGGTAAATCCATTTTTTAATTAAAATCATAATTTACTTGAAAAAATACAAATTTAAAATTAAAACTGATTTTCTAACACTTTGAAATATTAATTAAGGTCACATCAAATTATCTTATAATCATAAGTCATAATTTTTTTTTGAATATATATTATTAAAATAAAGTTTCTTTTAAATTATTTAATTAATCATAAAATTGTAATTAAATATAAATGACTCAAAAAGTACCAACATTGTGATATAATTATATCATAGTGTCAATTATAAGATGTATAAATGTTATTTATACTTTCGTTGGTAAGGTTAATTATTCACTTGGATTATTTACTATTAATAAGGGTCAAATTACTATTCATAAGAGTAACATTACTATTCATAATGGTTAGTTACTGTTCATGAAAAAAATAAGTTTTTCTTATCATACTCAAAACATCTTACTGATCGCAATCGTGTATGTCAGATTTTCGAAATTCGAATCACATAAGTAACAATATTATGTTTAATGGTAACATAGTACTTAGTAGTTCATTGTGTTGTGATTTCATGTGATTATAATATATGACATAATTATAAGAATGGAATTTACATTGATTAGAATTTGGGTTCTTATACCTAGCCATTATGTCTTCCCCTCAATAGGGGTATCCACACTCTCCTTTGAGGATGTTAAGACTGTGTCAAGTTGGGTAGCCACATACACCCGACCTCAAGGATCCTCCTAAGTATCTTGGTACCTGTAGTACAATTATACAAGCTAAGAAACACAAAAAAAATATATGTCTTAGCGTGGAATGATAAGCCATAATATGATCAAATTTAGGATAATCACACATAAATAGGTAAGACCATGACAAATCACCACCCACATGTTTCTCAAAACAAGCATGGGATAGTCTAGTATAAACATCATATCATGATAACATCATATAATTGAGACCCTTATTGGTATGTAACCTCCTACCATAAAGACTTCAACACTGAAAAATATTATAACCCCAATCTATGTGTTTCTAAAGCTGGAGTGGAAACCTCAATAGTCTCAAACACCTCTTAGAATGCCTTATTATTATAGTTTCCAACATGTCAATGCCCGCATTTCAAAAAAGTCCCTAGAACCAAAACCTTTTATCTTATTTCAAAGAAAAATAAAATTTCACCAGCGATAATAATTTCTCTTTCCTCTATAATTTCTAAATTATCATTTTGGGCCAACACATGTGCTTGAAATATTATCCTCAATAATTATTATCTTTTGATAAATTATTTTAATAAATTATCTTCTTTAAGAAGGGAATGTCCATGGGTGGCTGATTATCCACAGAATGAGGATAATATTAATTGTTAATATATATAATATTCATGTGCTTTATTATTGATAAACACTATTTTAGTGCATTTTACACTTTGAACATCATTTCACATTATGATTGTAATTCCCCCTTAAAATTCACTATTACATGGTAAATTTTTAAACACCTCTTAAAATAAAAATGGCATTGATTTTATTTTAATATTTTATTTTAAGGTCTCTCATGATACAAGGAAAAATTCACACTTTTTATGTTTTTGAATATTCACATTGGAAGACCACCAAAATGGGATTTCATGGCAACACATTCACGACTAATAAACTGGACAATTGCCCAATAAATATACTATAGTGGCAAGAATCCAAGCCTAATGATTCTAAAAATTTAACTGAAGATATAAGAAATCATGGGGAACAATTAATTAAACTGTTTCCAAAGTTAATTCAGATGTTTTAATAGAATTACATGCGGACCAAGTTGGAGCTAAAATTATGGGCTCGATTTTGCGGCCCAGAAAAATAGCCTACCAATTTAATCATATCTTGACAACCAAAAATTCATTTTTTCTGAACCTTTACATAGATCTAGGAGAAATCTGGAGATTCATGTTTGTCTTCTATAGTCCACTCCAATTTTTCCATCTAGAATTAGATTTAGGCACCTCTGTTCGGTGGATGAAAGCTAGCTGCCCCTTCGGGTCAAGGATAAAGAAGTCCACTCTACCTTACTTTCCGTCACCCTAGGCCTACCATACTCAGGTGGGACTTTTTATTATTAGGGTCTTGACCCAAGCCTCTTAAAATTTCTATTTAAGACAGTGGTGGTGGAAGAGTTAATCACTTTTGAGCTTTTTTTTTTCATTGTAATGTTATTGTGTCAATTTATCTTTGTAAATTTCTTCATTCTCATGAAAGTTGTTCGAGTCACTGTAGTTCTTAATAAAATTTATTTCTTTCCTCTTATTCTACTTTTCTATACATAAAATTGATACTGTTTCCTTAATGTTTGAATTTATTCAAACTATACCTGTAAAGACCCAAAACTTGACGTACATGGACATTACAATACTTTTCAGAATACTTAATACATTACAAAACAAATGCCCAATGACCGTATTAGTATAGTGTATTTGGAAACTCGGAACATAATCTTCTAATCATGGTGAAAGATCTTTAACATCTCCCATAAAGATCTTCTTTTTTTCCTACCTAAAACCTTTATTTAAATCCTAGGGAAAAGAAAACATATAAAGGGTGAGCTCAAATGCTCAGTAAGGGTAAGCATGGAGAAAATAAAATAAACCATATACATTTGAATTTAAAAACATGAACATAATGTTTAAACATCAAAATCCTGAGCAATGACATAAAACATGGCAGTACATAAGGAATAGATCATAATGGAACATCAATCAAGATAAAATAACATTGGAATAAAACATATAATTTTGGAAGATCATTAAGCACATGATATGATTTCCATAGTAGCCAAGGAATTTCTTCCAAGACCATCCTAGTGGACAAAGTCCCTTACAGAATCGAGTTCACTCCTCGTTCCAGTCCTGTATCACTGAACATGATTAAATTACTGTTCCGGCCCTGTCTATATCATGAGATATAAATATTTAGCCAATTAATTATAGGGAGATATAGGTCCCAACCATCACATAATGTAATCATTCTTACGTGTGCCACAACATAAACATAAATCATTCATCATAACCCAAAGAATAAAATGGGTTTCATAACCATCATCCCATCATAACATAATCCATATAAAACAAATGGATATCATTTCCTCATAAGAAAAGTGAAACCATGTAAATCATAGAGATATTATACCTGAAACATACACATATGAAAATAATGTCATCTTAGATGGAAAATTGTTTTTATAAAACACTTGAAATGAATTCTTGAGGAAAATATCCTTTCTTCTTCAAAATCATTTTCTTTTCAAAAAATGCCATGCAATTTTAAAAGAAAAAGATTTTATTGAAAATAGTCATGAAATATTGTAGAGTAATAATCATGAAAATAAGGCATTATAAAACCGTAAATAATCCGTTCATGTCGTAGAAGTTAAAAAAACATTCTTCTTGTACTTTTACAAGAAAAGTCAAAAAGTACCTCGATGGTAAACAAAAGAAATATTCCTTCCATACTACATAGTAAAAGTCAAAAAGGGGTAAAAATGAGTTTAAAAATACATGGAAGAATATTGAACACTTTATGAAAAACATTTTATAGACATGGATGAAAAATATACCCCAATAAATACTTACGTATAAGAAATCTTGAATAAAAACTAGGTTGAAAAATTATCCCTTACCTTAGGTCCAATTTATTCCGTACGTGTCCGAAACTCCTATATAGCGGGTTTAAACCTATTTTTAACTTCTAACAGAACCATAACAATATTTATGATATCATATATGATTCACTTATGACTTTATATTACCCGTTCATTTGTCATTTCCATGTTAAAGCAGCGTTTTGGGTAAAATCATTTCATTTATCGTACGTGTTTGGACTTGTTGTTCATGATATTATTATTACTTATATCATTATTTAATTACTTCCAGAATGTAAAAAATGATTTATATATCATATACATTGAGTATATATATATATATATATATATATATATATATATATAATAGATAGATAAATGAAATTAAACACACCGTTCATGGAGACGGTAGGCCGTACGTACGCATGAACACTGTTTTCCTTTCATTATTGACTTGAATGGAAGAAAGTAGATGACATATATATATATATACATAAATAAATTATAATTATTATGTCAAATATATCATTATTATTCATTATGTATACTTTATAATCATTCTTGAATTGTTAACATGGAGAATGAATCTCATCGCATCGTGGAGACGGTAATCCTTAAGTATGCACGAGCGATGATATCATTCCCATAATTATTGAATAGAATTTTAGTGGATGATATTATATATCATAATAATTATGATTTTATAATAACCATATATAGTTATTCTTTACACCATTACACCCATCCAAGTAAGGTGGTGGTGGAAAAACAGATTACACCACGACGTGGAGACGGTATTCCGTACGTTCGCACGTGCGGTGAATTCATTTTCCATAGGTTGGATAGAAGGTGAAATGGGGAAATTTCATATTTATAATAAAATATCAGTATATTAGTTATACTTATGTCATTACATTATAATGAAACAACTAAAGAATAATAAGTAGAAGAACAGAGAAACTTGAAAGAATCGGTAGAAGAGATTACCTCTTCTTCGACGCGCCTCCTCTCAACCTCCTCTTAGGGCACTAAAGTTGGTCTTTGAAGAAGTAAAGGGTCTATATTAGGATTATATGGAAGTGGAGAAGTGAAATGGGTAGGTTTTGTCCAAGATTTAAGGCTCAAATTTGTGTGAAGATGAGAGGGAGGAGGTTCCCTTTTATAAGGGAGGAGAGGTGCACCTTTGGAAACATAAGAAATAATAATTTATAATAAATTGAAGCCCACTTAAAAACCTAAACAAATGACTTAAATCCTAATATGATATGATATATGGTTTTAATATAATCAACCAATAAAATTTATACATGTTGTGAATTTATTTTAAACCTTATCAAATGGATTTATCCTTATTTAATCTATTTAATTTTATTTGTGGTAATAATATTCTAAATTTTAAATAGTTATAAATAATTAATCATGTGTTGTGAATTTTCCATAATTGGATAAATTATGTAATGTTAGACTATATAAATTAAAATTTATAAATTTTAAATATTTTTGTGATTTTTAAACAATTTTATGATATGTTATTTTTATAAAATAACAATAGTGTCAATTTTGACACTATTAATTTATTTGAATTTAAATAAAATCTACACAAAGGATTTTTCTAACCAAAATATTTAATAGATTAATAACATGTCACTTCATCTTGAAAATTCGTGGATCACATTAAAAAGGTCATATAATATTTATTTTAATATTTTAAAAACCATTTATTTGATATTTCAATTAATAAAATAATTTCAACATCACCACTGTGTCATCATTAATGATAATTATTTAATCCCTAAAAATTATAAATAAATTCACATGATGTATATAATTTTATTATATTTTTGTATACTATTAATGATCTAAGTTTTATGAAGTTTATCACTAAATTAAAATTATTACACTTATAAGATATAAGAGAGTTATATGTTGTCACTTTCTTGGGGTTTAATTATAATTATATCATTTTCATGGTAAATAGTCCATGAAACGAATCTATTATGACCCTTAGGTTATATAAGTCTACTTTTATTCATCCAATAGATTTTTTGGAAGGTGTTAGGGTAATTTTATAATCTTATGTTTACCATTAATTACCCGATTTACCTTTAAGTGTAGTAAATGAGAATTACCGTAGTTACTATTCATAATGTCAATAAATTAAGAGTAACCTATTAACATAATTTGGACCCACTAAATCTAGATATGGAATCCATTTTTCAAAATTCAAAATACATAATTTTTAGTAATTAATTTAAAATTAATCCCGTTGTTAGGAAAATGGGTTTTAAAAGTTAAAACATTGTCAAAGATTGAAATGTTTTTACCTATGAGTTCAATGTAAAAATAATGGTAATGACATGCATTATATTAAATGGTAAAAATATATTCTATTTATACTTTAAAACAATTTACTATTATAATTTAACCATATAAATTATCTCAATGAAAAAAGTTGTTTTTAAGTAAAATTTAGTCTGTTTTTACTATTCATCAAAATAAGAATGTTGCAGAAAAATATCAAAATTTTATCCAATGTAAATTTTTATATCCAGATTAAAAAGAAGAATTTTATTTTTTAAAATTTATCTTATAAACTTGTCCAAAATTACATTTAAAATGGGTGCGCTATCAAAAGGCGATAAAACTGTATTTTTTGAAAAATTCTTCCTTTATCTGAAAAATTGATTTTATTTTCATATATCATTCTAGAAAATGTCTAAGATGAATTATAATGTTATAAAATTAAAAAAATCAGTTAATACTATTCATAACGACTAGTTCACAATAATATTATAACGTTATATCGTTGTTTTGTGAAACCCGGTATTGCGTACTACACACGCTATCGAGGAAGGTCGCGATTGCGTGTAACGCAATCCAAGTCAGGGATGCATGTAGTGAAAGCTCCCTTTGGTGATGTGTAAAACATAATCATAACTTATTTCATTTATATATTAAACAAAATCTATACTTAATGTTGCGTAGAATAATGTCTACAAAATGAACTTGAAATTGTGTGTACCACGAGCCAAGAATAGTGTTGCGTATACTACAAGCTAATATGGTGTTGTGCATAAAACTAGATAATCATGGTGAAGCGTACAACAAAAGACTTCAAATAAATTAATAATAATAATTTTAATAAAATCTTGAGGTGTTACAATACCTTTTGATATTCTTCACACAACAGTGGAGTGATCTTTATTTGATTGTTTTTACCTCTTCAATTTCACCCTTATGAGTCTACATCCGGCTTCTGTTGAGAACATGTAATCAATGGAGGGATAAATCTTTTATGGTTTGATCCAGTTGAGTATAAAGGGGCTGCATTGGATGTTATTTCTCAATATCTAAATGTTATTTATTTCTTTTACTTGAGTTTCTTTTATTCAAGGATTTTTTCTCTTCCTTTTCTTTATTGAATTTTATCGCCCCACTTTTATGTGCTAAAATGATCCTTTACCTTAGATTGCTCATAAAAATGATTCTACAAGTGTATAAGTGATTAACTTGTTTTTCTGAAGGTGTTTAACCAGTAAGTGATGAGGTTAGTTTGAATTCATTAAATGAATCCTACTTGAGTTAATATAATTGAAATTGTTAAAAAAAGGGAATTCATCCAATCCACCCCAAGTGATAACCTAGTATAAATAATTTTTTTAATTTTAATTCACCTAAGTCTCTTAGATTTCTCTTAAACCCATATAAAATAAACCCAATTTGGCCACTTCGTAACCAAAAAAATCCATAGAATATTCGTGTCTATAGGTTTATTCTTAGGTCTCTGAGGACAAGTACATAATTTCTTAGAAAGTGTCAACCGCTTACCACCCAAAGAACAATGGTCAAGGTGAGTAAGACAATAAATTAATCAAACAAATTCTTGAGATAATGGTTAATACATCTAGGAAATATTGGCCAAAAAAACATTTAGATGCTCTTTGGGCATATAGAACCACATATGAAACCATTTTAGGAATGTCCCTATATAGGTTGGTTTATTGAAAAGAATGCCATTTACCAGTTGAAATTGAACATAAAGATTTTTGGGAAATTAATAAAATTAATTATGACCTCTCATTAGCAGAAAAAAGGAAATTAGACCTCAATGAACTATAGGAACTTAGGATGGTGTCTTATGAAAATTCAAGGATAAATAAAGCTAGAGTTCAAGCCTACCAATCTCGAAATCTTAAAACCAAACACATTGTTCCAGGTAAAACTATTCTTTTTTATAGCTATAAACTTAATTTACACCCAGGAAAGTTGACGCCCAGATGGTCGGGTCCATACATAGTGCATAAGGTGTACCCCCATGGGGCTGTAGAAATTCAAGATCCCACCAATGGTCAAAACATTAAAGTTAATGGTCATAGAGTCAAACCATTCTTTGAACCGTTACAAAAAATGAAGTTGACAAAAACTTGGGTGAACCTACCTTAGATGAGGAAAATACTTAAACAATTAAGGGTCTCTATTGAGCTATCGACATTAAATAAAAGCACTGCATGTGAGGAAACTTGTGTTTTTCATCTTTGGGAATCATCTTTATTTTAAAATAGGATTACTAAATCAATTTTACATTAAAAAAATACTTAACTCTTAATATTATAGTACCATAGACTATTGACCTATTCTTATATTATGAGTATGTATGGGTATGAAAGAGGAGCACCATATTCATCCGTGTCAGGTGGTGTGATCATTGAGTAATACCTTACCCATAAATTTAAAAAGAAGACACTGTATTGTCAGTTTATTTTAATGGGTTTATAGGTTAAATTAAAAATACCCAAAAATATATATAATATATATATATATATATATATATATATATAAGGACAGGTCTTAGGTCATGGGGAAAACCCCGTCACAACCATTGAAGCTGTGGGGACTCGAACCCAGGACCGAAGGGAGACAAGTGAGTGTGCCTACCACTAACCTGTGACTTATAGTGCTTCTTTATTAAATATTTTTTGTAAATATACTTATATTTTACTTTTTATAATTATTATATAAATAAATAAATAAATAAATAAATATTGTTTTGTTTTGTTTTGTTTTTTTCTTCTAGGGAACTCTGTGAGTGACATGGATATCAAAGGACTAAATTGAAGCAACACGAACTTCAATATCAACCACCAGGTGACTTCATTCCATGATATTCATTTTAATTTTCCTTTTTGAACTCCCCTTCTCTACCTATACCCCATTCTAAATTTTCATTTCTTTAAACACTATAGGTAGTGTTATTTTAAGTTTGGGGAGAGATGAAATACGAAATTTGATTTTGTGTAAAAAAATTCCTTTTGTGTAAAAAATAATTTCAAAAAATGTGTGTAAATGGAAGGAAAAATTACTTTAACTTTGATCATGGTAATAGACATTGAAAACTTTAAAACCAAATATCAAATAATTTATCATGCCTTGATTCATATTTTAATCCATGTATAATTTCCTTAGCGTGTATTTTTGGAATGTGTTGCTGTCTAATGAGATATTTCATCATTTATATTTTCATCCAAAAAAAAATTCAAAATGCACATGATTTGGATACTGGGGTATTATTATTATTTCATGGGTCCCCCCAAATAAATATTATAGGTTTAGTGATCATTTTTGTTTTAATATGAGTATTCAGAAAAAGAAAATCAAATAAAAAAATCAAAGTAAAAATAAATAAATTTGTGAGTAAAGCAACAAAATGACCTAATGTGTGGCCTTAGACACATGGGGATCTTGACCCCATAGTTTTCTAGCCTAGAGTTAGTAATTTTATATCTATTTGTGGTAATTTTACATCATTTTTGACTGAGTTAATTCGAGATGATGGTTGAATATTTGGGATTCACTTGGTGCCCTAAGGTCTTTGAGCCTGGTAGTCATCGACAAAGTCTCACTACATTGGTTGACTATTTTGAGTTTAATTTGAATTACCTTGGAAATATATCAACGAAAAATTTGAATACTCATTTTAATATTGAAATGTGATTCCACCTAG
This sequence comes from Viscum album, assembly GCA_963277665.1. Classification (NCBI taxonomy): domain Eukaryota; kingdom Viridiplantae; phylum Streptophyta; class Magnoliopsida; order Santalales; family Viscaceae; genus Viscum; species Viscum album. The sequence continues at coordinate 1,797,731,016 of OY728127.1, forward strand.
TTCTTTCATCATTTCCCCTTGAATAAAGATGAACCCCCCATGTCTATTGCGATGCACAACACATCATCATGATTAATTAATATTGGATGAAATATGGAAATGAAATTGAACAAAGTAATGGGATTGGGATTGGGATATTCTTATGAAAATATCTAGTATTAAAATATTTTGGCGGGTTTAAAGATTGTTTGGTATAAGGGTTCTTTGTGATCAATGTGTATTAAAAAGTTTTTTGGAAAAGGGAATTAAAATTTCATATTATTGATATATATTTTACTCGGGACTAGAAAAACTCAAGTTGGGAGGTCTGATTAGACACTTAATGAGGCTAATATTCATTTTTAATATATATAACATTCACATGTTTGATTATTAATAAACTCCATTTTAGTGCATTTTACACTATGAACATCATTTCACATTTGGATTCAAATTCCCCCTTAAAATAAACTATTACATGGTACATTTTTGAACACATCCTAAAATAAAAAATGGCATTGATTTCATTTTCATATTTTATTTTCAAGTATCTCATGATAAAAGGAACAATTCATACTTTTAGTTATATTAATGTTCACATTGGAAGACCACCAAAATGGGATTTCATGGCAACACATTCTGGGAAAAGTAAACTGGACATCATCCCAATAAAGAGACTGTTACGGCCATGATTCAAGCCCAATGATTCTAAAAAGATAACTTAAGATAGTGGGAATCATGGGGAAAATTTCATTACATAGAGGAAAAAATCTAATTAGGATGTTTTAATAGAGTTACAGGCGGCACAGGTTGGAGATAAAATTCGGGGCCAGATTCTGCGGCCCAGAAAAACATCCCACCAATTTAATCATATATCGAACCACAAATTCATTTGGGATGAAATTTTACAGAGAGATAGGAAAAATCCTAATATTACTAACTTTATTTTATGTCCCAATCCAATTTAGTGATCTAGAAGGACATTTCGGTGCCTCTGTTCTGTGGATGAAAGCCGGATGCCACTTCGGGTCAAGGATAAAGAAGTCCACTCTCCCTTACTTTCCACCACCCTAGGACTACAATACTCAAGTGGGATACTTTTTACTATTGGTGCCTCTACCGAAGCCTCTTGAAATTCTTATTAAATGCAGTTTTGGTGGAGTATTTAACCATATTTGAGCTTTGTTTTCATTGTAATGTTATTATGCCAATTTTCCTTTGTAACGTTCTTCTTTCTCATGTAAGCTGTTCGAATCACCTTAGTTTTTAATAAAATTTATTACTTCCCTATTATTATATTTTTCTCTATATCACATTGATACCATTACCATAAGGTATGAATTTATTCACACCATACCTTGTGATATTCATCACACAATGGTGGAGTGAGAGTTATTTTGTTGTTTTTGACTTCTTAAATTTCTCCCTTATGAGCCTACTTCCCTCTTTTGTTGAGAACATGTCATCAATGGAGGGATAAATATTTTATGGTTTGATCCAATGGAGTAGAAAGGGGATGTATTGGATTTCATTTCTCAATCTCTAAACATTATTTATTTCTTTTACTTTATTTGTTTTATTCAAGGATTTTATCTCTTCATATTATTTTTTAAATTTTATTTTCCCACTTTTATGTGATAATACGATAATTTTACTTGGAGTTCTCATGAAAATGTCCATACAAGTGTATAGGTGGTTAGAATGTTTTTGTGAAGGTGTTTAACCATTATGTGATGAGGTCAGTTGGAATTCATTAAATGAATCCTTCTTGAGTTAATGAAATTGAAATTTTTTAAAAAAGGGAATTCATCCAATCCACCCCAAGTGATAAAATAGAATCAACTCATTATTTTAATTTGAATTAACTTATGACTCTTAGAGTTCACTTAAACCCACCTAAAAGCAACCCAGGTCGGCCAATTCATAGCCAAAGACAATCTTTATAATGTGCGTGTCTATATGTTTTTTCTTAGGTCTTTGAGGAATTGACAACCCAAGATACTATACATTTGACTGCATAACCCTAAAAATATGGGTAAATTAGGGTGAGAACAGTGGCCTTTTTGAACCCTCCACACCAAGAAACCCCCTCCCCATGAAGAGATCATCCAGAGATTCCCCAATCGGGAAGGAGTCATATCCAACCGACATGGTATAGAATCCCACGAGGTAACCGCCTGATCAGGGATGGTTCGAAACAGAAATCTATCAGCCAGGTGGGTGGGACCCTTCTGATCACCCGATGAGACACTGGGTAACCCAAGAAGGTGAGCAAAGAAATGTGTATTCAAGAAATGAGTTATAGGTGTGGCCTCACCAACTATGCACCACATGCCCCCAGTGAGGCCCCAGGGGGCCAACTATGGGCTAGGGCCAGTTCGTAATGGGCTAGAGGGTCTGAGAGTAAATCTATCAGGGGCCCTCTACCCCCTTGTGGAACCAGTTTGAAATCCCAGCTATCAATACACTAGGACCTATGGATGAGGAAGTATATAAATCCACTTGCAGGTGGGTGATGGCCCACCAATACCTTAAAACCCTTTAGGCCAAAAAACCTAGTGTACTTTTACCAGTGGGAGCTTAGTGGAGTTGTTGCTACTATGGCACCCCGACCTCGAGGTTATAGGTTCGAGTCCTTGAAAGGAAACACTTGATATGCCTTTAATAATTACTCATGGACCCCTACCCCATTAGGAACTGTCCCAAACCCAAGGTTGGACTACTTGGGCCTCACTGGGGACATGTGTCGCATTGGTGGTGAGGCCGAACCTATACCTCATTACTCGAATACACATTATAACAAATTATCCTTTCATAATTATATTTTTGATAATTTATCATAAATTATCCTTTTATAATTATCTCTTTGAAAATTTATCATAAATTATCCTTTTTTATCTAATCTTTTATAATTTATCATAAATTATACTTTTATAATTATCTTTTGATAATTTAACTTAATTTATCCTTTATAATTATCTTTTGATAATTTATTATAAATTATCCTTTTTATGATTATCTCTTGATAATTTTTTAAAAATTTTCCTGTTATTTATCTTTTCATAATTTATTAGAAATTATCCATTATAATTATCTTTTTATAATTAATTATAGACTATACTTATTATAATTATCTTTTGATAATTTTTAATAATTTATCCTTTGATAAAATCATAATTATAATTTCATATTTCTAAAAATTATTCTTTAATAATTCGAAGTAATTATCATCTAGAAATTCTATAAATTATTCCTTAATAATTTAGCAATTATGGTTTGATAATTTTAATAATTATCCTTTGTTAATCTCGTAATTACCATCTAATTATTTTACTAATTATCCTTTTATAATCTCTCAATTATCATTTGTTATTTTTAATAATTATCCTTTGAAAATATAAGTAATTATCATCAGGAAATTTAATAATTTACCCCATGACAATTCAATGCAATTATATTGGGAAATTTCATGCAAATATTTTTTGATAATTTGGTGAAATTATCATTTGATAATTATTCATTATATCATTTGATAATTCCTCAATTGTAATTATGATTTGATAATTTTAGTAATTTCGATTTTGATAATTTTATATAAAATTATCATTTTATAATCTTTTGTAATTATCTTTGATAAAAAGTAGGGTAATTTTTTATTAAAAAAATTTGTTTCCTAAATTTTTTCATATTAAAGAAAAAAATGGAATAATATTAATAAAAAAAATAAAAATAAAAACACACCTTCTTCTCTTTAGTTATGGAACACCAAGGAGAAGAAAACACCTTCGTGCACCTGAATCAGGGGGAAATGAACCAACAAAGAGTTCACTGATCATGCATAAGAGGGTTTTGGGACCGCTCAGGTTCAATAAGATCGATCCACTACGGATCTGAAAATTATATTCTACTTCAAGGAATCCCAAATTTCATTTATTTATAAAATCTAAAACCTCTCATTAATCCATTCTCTAAACTGAAACTTAATGACAAGATCATTAATTCTACCTCATTATGGTTTTACCAATTTAATCGGGTCAACGATTGATTCTATTGTTTTTGGATCAAGGTTGCATCATCCATGAAGGTTTTTATGTTGAGTAATAAGGGGACTTAAAATAAAAACTAATTTAATTAATTAAGTAAATATAATAAAATGAATAAATAGTAAATAACTTCACATTAATTGTGATTTGATTGAACGCCCGATGCACAGAAATTCTATATCCTTCCTAGGGTAAACCCCGTATCCCATACCTAACGGTGATATCATATTTCTCATACAATATACCATTTGGGGTATATTTAATTATTTTCATAAAATTATAAATAAAAATATTAAATAATTTATCATTTTGTGAGATCTTGTCAAACATCTGATGTACACAAATATCAAGTTACACCTAGGGTAAACCTCTCATCCTAGACATAACGGTTATGTTAGATTTCTCATACGATGCACCATTTAGGAGATATTAAATTATTTTGGATAATATATGACACACATTATATAATATATTTAATTTGTTACAATTTTTTTGAGGCTCTACGAGCCTTGAAATATCATACTTACTCAATTCACAACTCTGAAAACATTACATAGAATATTCCAAGGTGTTAAGAAGGATTTTACCCTTATGTAAAGCCTTTAAATCATATATTTTGTAATTATATTGAAAAAATAAATTTTCACATAAAAATAATCATAAATTTTTATCAATGATAGTTTTTTATTTTATTTAAAATTTTAGGATATTATAAATTTTTTTATTGTTATCCATGCGATTTTTTATTTTGTAATGTCATCTGTGGAATTGTTTCATGTTCATATGTTCAGTTATATTGATTATTTGACTCTTATTTATTCTTTCAATTTTATTCATGCCATGATAGCTTTATATATATGTTTTATCTTACTGAGAAACTGATCATACCCTCCTTATGTTTCTACTTTCCAAAATTATGATGAAAATTATTACACATGATATGTCTAGATGAATAGCATGTGTGGATAATTTTTGGGTGATGTTGAATAATTTTTATGGATTAATTAGTATTTTATTATTATGAAAAAGTATCCATTGTATGATAAAGACATGATATTTGTTATTTTATGAGTTTTTTAATTCTCTAATGCTCTAAACATAAAAGTTCATGAGAATTTTTGTAATGTAATATTTTATTTATATTGAGTAATTATGGGATGGTTATATTTAGGAGGTCATAATTTTATCTTACAAACACACATGATTTAAATCTAATGGTTTTAATATAAAATATTAAAAGTATACTTTTTAATAAAATTTCCTAAAACACTTTTGGTTTGCATGTCCAATTTGACAATTCTATAACTGGGTGTAATACTAGTCTTTTTAACTTGATTCATTCTTTATTTCCAATATGTAGTTTTCAAATTATTTTATATAAAAATTATTATTTAGATATTCCATATAATTACACATGATATATTTATAGATGAAGAAATTTTATATCCAAAAATGAAATTAAATCCATCTATTTCTAATCATGACACAAAAATAATGTTCTTGGCTACACTGGGAACATAATAATGGTTCTTTAAAACTAAAATCATTCCAGTAAGCAATGTGAGATTGTAGGGTCCTATAACTAATGTAACTAGTCTATCACCATTGGAATATCAATGATCCAAATAACTTTTATAATATTTCATAATCTAGTTGGTTCCTATATTTGGATAAAAATATGTGATCCAATATATATCTTTTATTACCAATTAGAATAAATAGAATAATTATATTTGATAAAAAATATAACAAAATATTACCATTTATTATTTATGTAGATATAATTATTTTTACCGTGGTTATTGTTTCCAAATTAAAAACAAAGATATTTCTTGTCATTAGATTCCATCTGGATCATATATTTCTTTTAAGGATGATAAAAATATGGCTTTGACTTGGATCTCTTTATAAGACATTTTTACTTTCCTTTCTTTTAGTTCACTATTGAAGACTAGATATTTATTCTTATTTATATCCTTATATTCTTGGCTAACAAAACTCATGTTATCTAGAATTGAATTCTCCAAATTATTCATATTTAAATTAATGATATATCTTCAGAAGATGGAAATCAGGAATGATAGAATGTGATTCTGGGATTTCTCTTTGTCCATCTTAAATCCTAAATTTTCAAAATGCTCAATTCACCATATTATATTGAATACATGAGGCCCATAAAGGGATCCCTCTTCCAAAAACATGTAAAGAGTGTTTTGGAGATATCATAATGGTTTTATCTATCTCTCTTTTATTAAAATTCATTTAGATGATACAACATAGAAAATGAATACTTTTCTTCCTTCTATTATTATAACTTTATTGAAATGGATGAAAGGATATGAATTATATTTCCAACTAATCCTCCAAATGTCTCAAGTATAAATCCTTTTCATCCCACCTCCCTTTATGAGTAGGTTCTATAGGTAATGGAAATTATAGTATATAGTAATTCCAATATTATTGTAGTACAATGAATAAATTATTTCACCACTCCTAGAATTTTTCACCATAAAGATATTTTACAAGTTAAAATTGATCGCACTGATAATTAATGTGTGTAATTTATATATATTATCAAAAATAAATAAAATAAAATTTTAATACTTTATCTTAATTAATGATTTAAACATAATTAATTAACAATTAAATTATGTTTCCCACTATTTTTTCATATCCCAATATCCCTTACCATTGTATTGAAACTATCCAGTCACTGGGATATTCTAGTGGTAAGGATCCAAATTTCCCTTATAGTAACCTAGATGAAGACATTTATAAATTATTTGAATTTATTTAGGTAGGCTTTACTCTTTCTAACTACATTAATTGATAGTTTCTTGGTCTGTTGGGTGGATTACCCAATCACGAAATCCTATAATTAGATTTCCTCAACAATTGCCTCCAAATTACATTTATAATGATCAAGAAACTTCTCTCGATGATAATTTTTTTTAATTCAACCTAAAAAACTTTTATTAGAACACTTCCGAAGTTGGAATCACTCTAATGAAGATCAAACCAATAATCTGAACTATTTTTTTAATCTAAATCCTAAAATGGGAGGTGTTTATTGACTTAATATTTTTTTCAAGGGATTTTTTATCTTATTATTAAGTTTCCTTTTTTATTCATTACATAATTTTTAAATATTTTATTTTAAACATTCATGAAAATTAATAATGTTTTATATAATAAAATATGCATTTTTTTGATTTTTCTACACAAGATATTCTATTTTATCATTTGAATACATATTAATTTCTTTATCCATCATCTGATTTATCAAAAGATTATAAATTAACCAAAACCCTATGGGAAATAACATCTTGAGTAATAAATTGGATTGAGTTTTAGTATCTACCATTCACCTATGTATCTCCTTGTTTGGATCCATATCAACCTAGGTTTTAAACCTTCTCTTATGATTGGAATCTCAATCTTTTAAAAATACAAAATCACATGAATGTGATGGGTACCATGGGTTTAGGGTTACATTATATAAACCTTGAACACTCATGCGCATACATAATAATGGAGGGAAGGATAATTGAAGATTTATCATATTTAATTTATTAATAATTATTACACAATAAACTTTGTAATAAATTAATAAATTAAATAAATAAGTTCAACACATACATAGGTCAGTCTAATCTCATGATAATTGAAAACATGCAATGAATATCACATTTTATAATTTATAGAATTTATTTTGATTATTTATTTTTAAGAAAAAATAATTATTTAATAAATTAAAAAATAAATTTTAAAAAATAACACTTTTTCTTGTGTTCTATCCAATTAATGGTCCTTGAGATGTATTAAATAATCTAATTAATTATTCTTACATAAATTTAACAAATTTAATTTAATTTTAAATAATTAAGTTCACAGTGTGTACTTAAAAGGTAACACAATGTGTATAATTTCTGTAGTATTAAATCCCTTGAATGAAAATTAAATGATCGCATGATAGATATTGTCACACACCATGTCATGTGATACATTATATATTCATAACTTGTCATTTTTTTATATTATGTGACATGTAACTCCAACATGACATGTCGTTACATATATGACATATAACTCTGTATAATCAAACCATGGAGTCTATGTAGTGTGTTTGACCACATAGTATTCCATTAATGTATGTTTCATGCACCACTAAAAAACCACATGTAATACACTATGTGCAATCGACCATCACACGTTATGTGTTGTGCTTATGGAAAGTATACTATATAAAATATATTACAAATCATGTTACTCATCTAGAATATTAAACCTCATGGAACATTATATAATATACGACATGTATCTTACATTGAGTGGCACTGATCACAAGGAATGGTCTCTATTTCAATACTCCATGTAGTTTATATCATACATCTAATGAGCATATCACCTCTGAATGGGTTCTTTGAGCATTATTTTTTCATTTAAGGATTGTTCTTAGCTATAAGTTGTTAGATTAATGCATCGTATTGACTATTGGACTCAAAATGAAATCATGAATGTGAATACAAAAAAAATATGTATTAAAATTGATCAAATAGTTTAAATGATTATTAATTAAAATGTTATTGCTCTGATACCACTTGAAGGTTTCATGGCATAACAAAAATGATGGGTGAGAGCCTAATTATTAATTTTCATCAAATTTAATAGAAAAAATATGAATTACATGTTGAACTCTCTCTATAATTTTATAGATAGTATCATAAAAATGTAATTTATAATTAATATAAATTTAATTACCTCAATTGAGGTATTTCTATTGATTAATTAATTATTTTCACCACTCTATGAATTATCATTACATTGATGAATCCAACCGAGGATCCTTCTAGATGTATCCACATATTATCAATTAAAATTTCAGTGAATTTTTTGATCTCATGAGTGCTAGAGTGAGATAATTTTTTTTATTTCATTATTCATTGATCGAAACAACAATCACAAGTTCTCTCTAAGTTATTGAAAGATTAATAATCCAATAATTCTATCTAGGTATTAGAAAAATATTAAATGAATAGAGGTAGCCATCTAAAACCTCTATAGTGGAGATGATATATTATATATTATATACTTAGGTTAAAATAAAATAATTATAAAATAATACTTTTTCTTATTTTTAATCTAAGTCATACACCATGTCACAATTAATGAAATAATAAAAAAATCATTATTAATTTACATGAAATGTGATTTATATAATATCATTCCTTTAATAAATAAATATTTATTTATTTAAATGATATTAAAGAGAATAAATCATTTTCATTAATAATTAAACTCGATCTATATTCTCCCATAAAATTTATTGAACCATGAAAAAAAAAATTCAGTAAAACCCAATTAGTATTATATTATCATTACATAGGGATAAATATTTATCTTAATATATATTCACATAACTTGAATAAAATATTTATTTTCAAATATTAAATAATCTTTGGAATAAATAAGTATTGTATTCATTAAATTGTGAATAAATAAATATGAGATTTAATTCAACTCATATATTATAAATTTGAATATCTCATGATTTAATTTATATTATCAACATAATTTGATTAAATAAAATTTTATTTGCTATAAATAACATTTTTATTAAACATAAATTAAATAAAGTTTAATGATCTTAAGGATACACTAATTTTGTGACAATCATGGCCCTTTTATAGATGGTAATAGAAATAACTTACCTAAATTCCTAGATTGGAATCTAGAAACACATTAAGGAACCCATAGAGAAAGAAGTTAGTGTAGAAACTATAAAAACATTTCCCATGAATGACTTTGGGAAATAAAATATAATTGTCTACAAATTGTAGGTTTCGGGCACTGCGGAAGCTTTGTTGCACTGACACCCAACTTTAATTTCAACTATGATCAATGATTATTCTGATATCAATATGAAGATGATCTATAGTCGCCACGGAATAAAATCAAAGATTTAGATAAAGATGGAAGAGACTTGAAACCTTTAGATAGGGTCTTCCACATCATGTTTATAATTAATTTAATTAATTTCATAAAGAAAATAATACCTAGATCTTTAGTATTTTCTTTATTGATGATGTTGATCATTCAGAATGACCCTTCCAGATTATCTCGTTGCGCTTGAGAGGATACAAACTAGAATCCCTCTAGTAGTGATCCACACATGCTCCAATGGCCTCCGATCCATACCACTCGTTCTTCAGGTGCTAGCACATTGAAGAGAGTGTCTTGTGTTGGTCATTTTTGATATCTTTTTCTTTGGCCTTGAAGAACGTCTCTCGTTCTTGAGAGGGGCAGGAAGAGGATTTGAGAGAGAAATTGTTTAGCTCAACAATTCTCAATTCACCAAGCGTGCAGTGTGTTATAAATTGAACAATAGGCGTACTTGTCTATTTATATGAATGGTACTTCAGTTATAATATTTAGTTTCAAAACATAAATTAAATACATTCATGAACTTTGAGAAAACTCATGCTCATAATAATAATACTTTGTCATTATTTATGGTGTGCCAATATGCGCGAAACGGAATTATGAATAAATTTACGCATCACAAAATAATACCAGTATCATTATTATTTTAACTTGTGAAAACTAATAATTATTTATTATCTTGAAAATAATTATTTTACTACCGAACCAGCCTTGGTCTGCTCTAACTCCACTTCCATTTATTGAACACACGAATAAGTAAATAAATATTTTATTCTATTAAATAAATATTTTATTTACAAACTTTTAAATAAATATTTATTAAATGTTAATTAAAATAAATAAATATATCTTATTTAATTTATGCGATCTTCTTATCTTGAATAAAATTATTTCACAGTCTTGCGAACAATATGTATTTAATTAATTAAATTCAAATAGAATTTAATCGAGAGAAGGAAAAACACTTAGTGTGTGACCCTCTAGGATTCTTTCTCATTGGCATTAGGTAGTCTTACCTAAATTCTAAGATTAGTTTCTTGCGACCGGTCAAGGAACCCAAGAGAAAGAACGTAAATTCGCAACGACAACATCTACCTATGAATGCTCACAGTGTAATATAATCCCTTCGTCTCAATATCACATCATGCAGGCTTCATGATAGTGTCATCAACCTTTACTCTTGTTATATATTTCTTTGACTACCTGAAATAAACTCGTTGTTAAACCATGACCATAGAATTTCACATGACAGTTATATTTCAATCAAAAGTCCGATATATAAACTTCCATAAATGGAAGGTACAAATCCTTCCTCAACCTATCCACTAATAACATGCCACTCGTGTAACCCCCGACGTACCCTAATTCCCGCTAACAGTTTGCATGACAGTTTTTGTTAGTAAATCAATGTGCATGAGTCATGACAGGTATTAATGATAATATTAAAGTCTAAGGATCAATACACATTCTCATATATAGAAATATCCAAGGACACCAAAACATGTGGAATTCCTACTGGTGGGGGTCCATTCTCATAATCTTCTATCTTGGAGATTACCAAGTATTATATTCTTGAGAGGAAGTCTCATCTTCTTACAAGTACTCTCACTTGACTGTCTTCATGCTATGTGTCCCTTCATAGTATCTCATCTAACCATAGAACTATATTTAAGATTATAGTTATATAATTTCAAGGTTCTCATCATAGCAGGGAAATTCAATGACCATATCAATCTAAAAAATTCTCTAGGACATTATTACATCATAGTCATACATAAAAATTAACAATATGTAATTAGATGTTTAATATTTAAATACATTTAATATCCATGTAATCAAAGTACAACCAGTTGGTTCTAAGAAACCAACTCTTACAAACTCCCACTTTGTCTAGAGCCAAGTTCCTATGAATTTTAGTCCACTAGACCTCACATGGTTATTATGTTTCTGCTAAGTCAAGGCTTTAGTCAATGGGTCAGCCACATTGTCTTCTGTGGAAATACTTCTCATTGAAACTTAACCTCTATAAGAAAATTCCCTCAAGAGATGATACTTATGAAGTATGTACTTCATCTTCTGATGTGACCTTTCCTCTTTTGCGAGAGCCACCGCTAAAGTATTTTCATAGTACAACGTGGTGGTATCTTTACTTCTAGGTATCACATCTAGCTCATGGACGAATCTCTACATCCAAATGCTTCTTTAGCTACCTCAGAAGTGGCGATATACTCAGATTCTGCTGTGGAATATATGACCACTCTCCGCTTTGAGCTCTTCCATATCACCACACCTCTATTCAAAGTGAAGATGTATCTCATTTGCGACTTCTTGTCATCTTGATCAGTTTGGAAACTAGAATCTGCATATCCTATGATGCCTAGTTCCTCATCTCCTCTATAAACCAAGAACATATCCTTAGTACACCTCAAATACTTTAGGATGGTCTTGAATTCCATCCAATTGTTGTTACCCGGTTCTTTTTGATATTTTCCTACCACACTTAATGTAGATGTGACATCTAGCATAATACATAGCATGACATACTAGACTGGCCCAATCACTGATGCGTATGGAGTCGTTTCCATTATCATTTTTTCCTCATGTGTCTTAGGACACATTTCTTGGAAAGAACAATACCATGTAACACTGGAAACAATCCCCTCTTAGATTTTTCCATACGTAATTACTTCAGTATCTTATCAATGTATTTACTTTGACTTAGGCCCAACAATCTCTTGGATTTATCATGATGGATCTTGATCCCCAGAATATATGATGCCTCTCCCATGTCCTTCATGGAGAAGCATTAATTCAACCAAGCCTTACCAGACTTTAAGACTGGTATCTCATTTCTAATAAGTAATATTTCATCAACATATACTATTAGGAAAACAATTGCACTCCCACTAAACCGTTTGTAGACACAAAGCTCACATTCATTCTTGGTAAAACAAAATTCTATCATGGCTTCATTAAAAAGAATGTTCCGTGACCTATATTATTTCTTCAATCCATAAATGAATTTTGGAAACTTTCATACCTTATTGGCATCATTTGGAGTCATAAATATTTCAGTTAGTGTCAAGTAGACATCTTCTTGATGGTTCTCATTAAGGAATGTTGTTTTGAAATCCATTTGGAAAATCTTATAGTCATGGTAAGCGACAATGGCCAATAGAATTCTGATGGATTTCAACTTTGTAACTGGTGGTAAGTATTCATCGTAGTCAATTCCCTTGATTCCATTTTTATCCATTTTGCAACCACTTGTGCCTTATAGGTACTGACTTTTCCTTCAATTTCTAGTTTCTTCTTGAATACCCATTTGCAACCACCTGTCTTTACATCAATTGGAGGATCTACCAAAATCCACACTTGGTTGTGTTACATGGAATCTATTTAAGAATTAATGGCTTCATTTCCACTTGGAATCATCTATGCCACTTATTGCTTCCCTGTAGGTTAGAGTATCATTATTATCAACTAATAATGAGTCACCATCCTTGGTAACTAGAAAACTATAATGTTCACATACATGAAATTCCTCTTATACTAATGCCTTTATTCCATCGGTTTAGAGAAACCATTGGGATAGGATTAATATACCAACATTTTATTGAAAACCATTGGAATATGTTGTTTTATAGTGTATTTTAACAATGGTTTGAAGAACCGTTAGGATAGGCTTGGGTAGACGATATTTTTCCCAAGGGTTCTTTGAAACCATTGGCATTGTGGAGAGTGTAGATAGTTTTCCCAATGGTTATTTGAAACCATTAGGATAGTGGAGAGTATATACCTTATTCAAACGGTTCATCGAAACCATTGGTATTGGTTTGATAATATTTCACAATGGGTTTTTAAACCATTGGGATACAATGCCACTAATAGAGCTCCTAATTCTGATCATGATCTGCCCACATTACCCCCTAAACGAGCGCTCCATTGTTCCAGAATCCAAACCCTTCTTCCCAACAACTTATTCTTTGTTCTTACACATAAAATATGTAAGTTATAACTTAGTTTTATGTTCTCACTCTATTTATTCCATTTTTCATTTGGATTTCTTTGAAGGCAAGGTTGTTTTTTGTTTTGTTGTTTTGATTATCCCTAAACGATAGGTCCCCTATTCTTTGTGAACCCTTCTTCCCAACCTACGATCCATCCTTGATTCAAGTAAGTGTTTGTTCTTCCACCTCAAATAGATGATAACACCATGTAGCGTATTTCCCCTAACATAACAAATGATTCCTCTAGTAGAATGTCTATTCAAATGATGATTCCTTCAGTTTAGAAATTTGTATCAATGGAATGCTATGCCCTTGAATAGAGTTCCTTTGAACACCATTCCACTACATAGAGTTCCTTTTAGGTGTTCTATTGAGACCCTTTTGATTAGAATAATGGTTCATGTCTTATAGTGATATTTTAGTGATGTCAAATTATATTGATCCATCATGGTAGTGAGTTCTTAAATGGTATGGAGACCTACTATGGGTCTGTATTTCACAATTTATTTTTATAGGCAATGGG